>CM051260.1:38636072-38703572 GCA_027921565.1 Artemia sinica | reverse complement strand
GTCTGAAATATTAGTTACTAAACACCACGAATTACCACCAATTCGCTACTATGAAATTATACAGATAACACTGAAGGGTGAAGGCCACCTCATCTTCCAAAATAGTGCGTAAAAACTCCTCTCTAAATTGTCAAACAAATTATCTCTTGATGCCAATTGCTAAAACCAATAAATATCTAAACTTCTCAGGGCGCCTGTTAAAGAACAGTTAATCTCTGGTAATAACCTTGATATAATACTATGTATCTAAATATTTAGCATAAATCTGGAAAATGCGGGTTCACTTTGTGCTACCAACATTAAATTGTGTGGACCATCTATTACTATAGCTACGGCCATATTGAAAATGTGAGGAAGCTACTAGCTATGAATCAGAGACAATGCTATAGCGTTGCTTATAGTACTAAATAAAAAAACTAGTTTCTTTAACTGAAAGTAAGGAGCAACACTAAAACTTAAAACGAACAGAAATTATTCCGTATATGAAAGTGGGTTGTCCCCTCCTCAACCCCTCGCTCTTTACGCTAAAGTTTTTCCCTTTGAGGGAAATTGAGATCCCTTTCATATACGGAATCATTTCTCTTCATTTAAGTTTTAATGTCGCTCCTTACTTTAAGTTAAAAGCCTTGTTTTTTTTATTTGACTCTTTTTACTTCTAGAAAGAGAGAGAGAGAGAGAGAGAGAGAGAGTAATAGAGTGGTGTCCCACTTCAAAATCAATTAAAACATACTTGGACTTTTTTAATTGTTGACTTATTTTTATGGTCTAATGAAACAATCATTAGGATGGACTGTTTAGGTAGTGTTAAATAGCAAATCAACAATAGAATTTGATTAGTTTCGGTTAGTATGTCAATAAATTGTGTGAATGAATTTGACCCACACCGTAAAAGGTTCATACAATAATTCAAAGACGGAGATTCGTTTTTCATGATATTGTAAAGCATTCTTTGAGAGAATATTTTCTTTTGCACTGATAATTTTTGAAACTGGTTATTTAGATTCAAACATATTTCCAGAGTCACAAGATTCCGCATGATTCGTTTTTTCTCTAACCCATCCATTTTTTTTGTTCTATAGCCTACACTCACACTACCAATTATAAACTAAACTAACGCATAGAATTTTTTTTCTATTTTGAGCAAATTCTCATCGCCTATTGGTTCCCTATGGGGAGGAGGAGTAAACTACTAACTAAAAAGTATCTAAATAGAAAAAAGCATTATTATAAAACGTTTTTATTGTCAAAAATGTAATAATAAAATAATACATTTTCAATCTTTTTCACAAGACGTCCAGTCCATTTTCCTAAATGTGCTTCATGATTGCACTCAATCCAAGTTGTCATCGGGATACATTCATAATGTACACTTTAGCTGCAAAGAATAATTGTTCTTCCCGCTTAAATTTACTCAAAGATATAATATATCTACCAAACCTATCGTCCCACTCAAATGTTAGCCGACAATCCTTTGCAATTTTCACTGCTACATTGGGAACTCTCGCCTTCATACCGTTATTGTCAACTCCTTCAAGTGCAATAGGGTAAAACCCCTCATTTTTAATGATAGAAACTTTTTCGAACTTTAATGAATGTGAGCTAGTCAAATGTCTTTGTGGAACTGTGATATTGACTCCCTATCAAGTTTTTGATATCCACGCTCAAGGCCAAAGAAATCGATTGTGTTCGCGCAACTAAGCCATTGCACTAGTCAAGGATAGACGGTGCCATTCTGGAACACCTGGCCTTGATACAGTTCTTCGGCCTCAAAAGTACCTTGGAAAGACGCCAAGGAACATAATGTAATCATATCCATATAGAACTCTCGAGAATCCATTGTGCAACTAAGTCATTGCACTTTTCAAAGCTGAGAGTACGGTGACAATCAGGAGCGCCTGGCCTTGATACAGTTCATCTGCCTCAAACTTACCTTGGGAGGACACGAAGGAACATCAAGTAAGCAAATTCAAATAGAACTCTCGAGAATATATTGCGTAACTAAGTCATTGCACTACTCAATGCTGAGAGTACGGGGAAATTGAGGAGCGCCCGGCCTTGATACTCTTCATCGGTCTCAAAGATACCTTGGAAAGATGCCAAGAACGTAAAGGGAGCAAAATAGAACCTAGATATCAACTTAAGCTTCCTCTAAAGTTTAAAGGACCACCACTTCCATAAAATCTTGATATGTCCCGGAGGCAAAACTTAAAACAATTGCCCCGGGCTCTGGAGGTAGCGTCAACCCCAAAGGCATGGTTATATGATCTTTAGACTGTTTCAAACAAAATGGCAATCTCAAAAGTTAGATCGGATCCATTTGCGGAAAAGAGAGTGTGAGGAGAGGTATTTGTCCTCCGATTTTTCAAAATTCTTCAAATTCTAAAATTGTTCAGATTCTCCGATTCTAAAATTCTTCAAAAGAGTTTTAAGAATTTTTTATTGTCTTTATTTTTCACTTTTTTTATATTTTTTAATTTTATCAGTATTATTTGGGGGGAGAGTGGTGACCCTAGCCTCTTTAAGAAATGTTTTTTGTGAGGGGTATTGAGTTGGTTTAACATTTTTGGTGGCTTGGTTTCAAATAAATATTTGGAATTTGGTTTAATTCATTGGATTTTCCTATATCTTCTTTTTTTGAGGGGGGGGGAGGGGTCTCTTAAAATCGCTTTTTGTTTGGGTCTTTGAAATATTTTTTTTCTTTGTTTTGTTTTTTGTGTCTGTGTGTGTTGATTCTTTTAAAGGTTGAAATGCATTAAATTGACAATGTTTCTTTTCTTTTTTTTCTTTTTTTAGTATTTGTGGAATCTCTATTTTTCCCCTGTTTTTTTCCTGGCCATAGACGCTTACGGAAAAATATTTTCAATATAATGCTTTTCAACCTTTCAAAGTCTCAACACACACGCACAAAAAACAAAACAGAGAAGAAAAAGAGAAGAACAATATTTAAAGAACCTAAACAAAAAGTGATTATAAGAGACCCCCCCCCCCAAAAAAAAAGAAGAAGATTTAGGATAATCCAATGAATTAAACCAAATTCCAAATATATATTTGAAACCAAGCCACAAAAAATGTTGAAAAAACTCAATGCCCCTCAAACAAACATTTCTAACCCAGGCTAGGGTCACCTGCCCCCCCCCCACAAATAATAATGATAAAATTAAAAATATATATGTAAACATAAAAAATCAAGACAATAAATTTTTTTAATCTTTTAAAGAATTTTAGAATCGGAGAATCTGAAGAATTTTAGAATTTGAAGAATTTGGAAGAATCGGAGGGCAAATAGCTCTCCTCGCACACTCTTTTCCTCAAATAGATCCGATGTAACTTTTGAGATCGCTATTTTGAGTAAGCTTATTTGATTGCTTATTTGAGGAAACTTTGGAGGAAGCTAAAGTAGATATTTAGGTTCCATTTTGCTCCCTTTACGTTCATTGGCATCTTTCCAAGATAATTTGAATAATTTCAGGCCGATGAACTGTATCAAGGCCAGGCGCTCCTTAATTTTCCCGTTCTCTCAGTATTGAGTAGTGCAATGACTTAGTTGTACAATAGATTCTCGAGAGTTCTACTTGAATTTGCTCACTTTATTTTCCTTGGTGTCTCCCCCAGGTTCTTTTGAGGCAGATGAACTGTATCAAGGCCAGGCAATCCTGACTGTCACCGTACTCTCAGCTTTGAACAGTGCAATAACTTAGTTACACAATAGATTCTCGAGATTTCTATTTGGATATGCTTATTTTATGTTCCTTGGCATCTTTTTGAGATACCTTTGAGGCCAAAAAACTGTATCAAAGCCAGGCGCTCCTGAATGGCACCGTCTAGCCTTGACTAGTGCAATGGCTTAGTTGCGCAAACACAATCGACTTCTTTGACCTTGAGCTTGGATATCTAAAACTTGATAGGGAGTCAAAATCACAGTTCCACAAAGATATTTGACTAGCTCACAGTGATTAAAGTTCGAAAAACCTTTCTATTATTAAAAATGAGTGTTTTTACACTATTGCAACTTGAAGGAGTTGACAATAACAATATAAAGACGAGAATCCCCAACGTAGCAATGAGAATTGCAAAGGATTGTCAGTTAACATTTGAGTGGGATGATATGTTTGGTAGATATGTTATATCTTTGAGTAAATTCAAGCTGGAAGAACAATTATGCTTTGCAGCTAAAGTGAACAATATGAATATATCCTGGCTACATCTTGGATTGAATGCAATCATGAAGCACATTGATGAAAACGGACTGGGACATTTTGTGAAAAAATAGTGAAAATGTATTATTTCCTTATTACATTTTTGAAAATAAAATGTTTTATAATGATGTTTTATCTGTTTAGATATTTTTTAGTTAGTCGTTTAATTCTCCTTCCCCTAGGGAACTATTAGTTGATGAGAATGTACTCAAAAATAGAGATTTTTTTCTATGACTTAGTTTAGTTTATAATTGGTAGTGTGAGTGTGGAGAAGAAAAAAGGGAGGGGTTTGAGAAAAAACGAATCATATGGAATCTTGTAACTTTGGAAATATGTTTGAATCTAAATGACCAGTTTCAAAACTTATCAGTGCAAAAGAAAATGTTCTCTCAAAGAATACTTGACAATATCATGAAAAACGAACCTCCGTCTTTAAATTATTGTATGAATCTTTTACGTCGCGTGTCAAATGCATTCACACAATTTAATGACATACGAATCGAAACTAATCAAAATTATATTGTGGATTTGCTATTGAACACTACCTAAACAGTCCATCCGAATGATTGTTTCATTAGACAAGCAAATAAGTCGACAATTAAAAAAAAAAGAAGCATGTTTTAATTGATTTTGAAGTGTGACACCACTCTATTACTCTCTCTCTCTCTCTCTCTCATCTCTCTCTCTTCTCTCTCTCTCTCTCTCTCTCTCTCTCTCGTCTCTCTCTCTCTCTCTCTCTCTCTCTCTCTCTCTCTCTCTCTCTCTCTCTCTCTCTCTCTCTCCTCTCTCTCTCTCTCTCTCTCTCATCTCTCTCTCTCTCTCCTCGTCTCTCTCTCTCTCTCTCTCTCTCTCTCTCTCTCTCTCTCTCTCTCTCTCTCTCTCTCTCTCTCTCTCTCTCTCTCTCTCTCTCTCTCTCTCTCTCTCTCTCTCTCTCTCTCTCTCTCTCTCTCTCTCTCTCTCTCGAATTAAAGAGAACATTCCTTTTTGATCGCAAGTTGGTTTCTGTTTAGCAGTGAAAAAAATGTAATACGCCTGTCCACTATGCTTGTATATGTTGGGTAGTTGGTCTTCCTGTGAGAATTGCACTGTCGCAGATGAATATAATAAATACTGTAGATTGTGAAATCCATGCAAATTGTATAGAGGATATGCATTTACTATTAAGGACTGTAATTCATGTCTTGAAGAAGTTTTTGATTCCCATGTTAGAGGTTTCCTATTCGCAAACTGTCACTACAATAAATACAAGCAATGAAAAAATACTTATCCAGATATGATTAGGGAACACCCTCAACAAACATTTAGTTTACTCCTAAGAGACTGGTATCGTCATGGATTTAAATTTTCTTGAACGAAGAATTTGCTCCACATTTTGGTTGTCAAAAAACGAGAGAGTATGGTTTCTACATCATCGTTATGACGACAATGGTAGTTATGATTATAAGCCTACGGATTTTTGTTTGACTGTTACAAAGAGTGATTCTTCATTTCAGAATTATATTTGTGACATTACATCAAATAAACAAATTGAAACACGTGAATTTTTCAATATGAATGAAAAAGTATCATTGACTTCAGAAAGAGATATGATAAGACTGAAACTACGTTGTATTGTAGTAAATGTGATCCTGACTTTTCCCACATGACCAATACAAGGTGAATGCATCTGATCCACAACCATTAGTCGTTGCCCGCAATGATGTTGAATACATACATGTGGAAAAAGAAATCAAAAGAAATCGAAAAAAGACTTTTTTTGTTTATATATGTTTTATTAATAAACAAATTTACAAACATTATTAGAACATTTTATTCTTAGAGCACTGAAATCGATATTATATAAATAGTAGAGGGTATTTTTTACAAAGAAATCAATCAGCCGAGCATTGTCTACTTAAATTTTGATAAATTCCTTCTAGGTATATCCACGACATCGAAAAACAAAATACAATAGTGCATGGAAGCCACAGCTTTTGGTCGTTAGAGTCTTGTACTCTATTCTGGTTTTGAACAATAGATTTTCCCTTGCTTCAATATAGGTGAAAGGATCGAATATTCAATACTTTTCCTAGTTTGAAATATGCATAGCCAGTTACCAGTATTTCTTATATTCGACGGATTACTATTAACAATGATAATGGTATTGTTCTCACTTTGAATTTTTTCAAGGATATCCGGGGGTATATAATAGGATTTGTAATTGGGCGTTAACGAGTACAAACTAAACACATCAATTATTTGATTTGCATTCATGGTGCCAAGTCTAGTAGAACACTACCTCGGAATGATCTCCCAATAGGTTTCAAGTTGACTCAGTGATACTAACGTGATATTTTCCGTCAAAGCGTAAGGGAATATGCACTCTAAACGTACATTCCCATTTCTAACAACACTCATATCTTGATTGCCTGACACTTTCAAAACAACTACACCATGATTTTTTGAATAAATTGAATTGGTTATTCCATTTTCAAATAGTTGCGAATATTGATCCGGTGATTGCGTAGTCAATTCATACTGAGTTCTGTATGATTTCTTATCAAAGGATAAACTGTAAAATGGATTTCCATTAACCTTGCACGTAAGGCTGGATAAGACAAAATGATTAAAATCATGGGGGGAAGCGGTCAAGGATCCAACGGCACTAGCACTCTTCACAAATGCCAAAGCGAGTTTTGAGGGGATTTCTCAATTGATAAATGATGAATCGGTGTAACTAAGAGAACCAGTGTCAATGTGACGTTGACCGGTGATCGTATGGGGAAGAAGAAGTTTTATATTGTTACCACTGGTTCTCACTTTTTCCACTGCTAATGCAACAGAGCTCATAACCTGTTGTTTTATAGAACATGGAGAATTTCTGAAGTGATATTGACATTTGCATCGGGTGCTGCAGCTAGTGTTTTTCTCAGAAAGAAACTGGCTGGAGCTAATTGTAACTTTATTTCAATCTTAACGTTGAGAGGAATCCATTGGGATATATTAAATATTTCATGATTAAATTTTCCAACTAAACGATATCCTTTGGTCACTGCAGCAGTTAATTCACCATCAGTATCACCGATTGATCTATATTCATAACCCAGTGCCTGTCCTCTCAACTCATTGTATGACTTTGGAGTCATCAACATAAATTGTATGTAGCTTGCATAGTTTGATAAATAATTGATAGTACTCACCAATGTTCCATTAATGAAGACATTAATTTGTTTGAACAAGTTGTGTAGGATACAGTTTTCATAGGATAGACCGTTGGCAGTGATAGGAGTTTGATTGTCAGACTTTTTCTTCACCACAACATTTAAATCAATAAATGTGGATGATAGATCGATGAAATAATCTTCATTGGAAAATATTTGAAAGTGTATATTTTCCATCAGGGGTTTTTGAGGTTGAAATTGTTCATAGTAGCCTTACTTGACACTGACATCAACATTTTCAGCATTGAATACATTCAATGACGAGGTGAATGACGGAAGCAGATCTCTTTGGGGGAGATAAGTCATCTTAAGAGAAGAAATCCTTCTTTGATCTAACAATATTTTACTTCTTATTGCTCTTCTTTTTTTTCTTCGAAGTTGCTGTTGATGTCTTTCGCTTCCCACCTGGGTAGAGACTGATGAGTGAATGAATACCACGTACCCTTTTTAATCCTTTCCCGTTTGCTGATAGTTTAGTTGTTCTCCAACAGCTCTTGCTGGAGATCTAATATTTTCTTTAAGGCTCTCGTTGAAATTTTCACCCGTGCCCCAGTCCTGTAGTGTTCAGGCAGTTAAATTTCTTACAGCCGGTACAATATATTTTCTAGCAAGGGGTAGTGCAGAAAGAAATATCCTAGCAAACCAACTACCAAGACCATGGCCAGACATTGTAGTACCCCCCTTGTAATAGTCCAACCCATGACCTATTTGACGAGGACTCAGAACAGCAACTTAGCAATAAATATCTGGACAGACAAATGGAATTCTTCTATTGTTAATCTTAAGCAATGGGTTGAAAATGACATTTAATGACACGCAAACCTTTTGTTATTGCTAAAACATCTCTGAGTTCACTTCTTAGTGTTAAATGACAGAGCTCAAAAGGCGAAGTGTTTACGGGAGCATACTGGAAATTTCTGGTATTGTAGTGGTGAACATTGTTTTCTACACCTTTTCTATTTGGAACACGCAGAGTAGAAGGGGAACATTTGAATTGCCAATTCTTGATGGTTCCAATAATGAACTGTAAATAAACATACAACTGTCTGTGGAGAAACTAGGTGCATAGTCTGCATAGATAACATGTTCTTTTCCACTGTAACTTTTTGCTTTAAAAATATGATCGTTAAAACCGAGAACCTCACTTAAATTCTCATTGAGGAAAATTTTTCATTCTCAAATGGATTGGTAATATAAATTCTCCTTTGTTCTGTCGAATAGTTGAAAGTGAAACCACCTTTTTTTTTACTTGCAATTTTTTGTTGATAACTCGACACAGCTCTTGCATATTGTTGTATTCCCTGTAGGGTATGGTAGCAATAGTGTAATCATTGGATTCAAAAGTTACCACCATACCATCATCACCAAAGTCAAAGGGTCTTATTTTAATCTCGTAAAGGATCTCATTTCTTAGAGCATCATGTGTATTCTTTATAAAACAATCGACGAGAGCAACTTCATATCTACCTTCAATTTAATGGCAGGGGAGAGTTTAGTCCAAAAATCACTTGTTTTATTCAAATCATCATAGAGAGGATCGGAAACATTGGACATGGATGTCACATAGAAATCATTGGACATTGTGATCGTCTTCAACACCTATCCAAAAATCAAGTTCAGGTTTGTACCCAAGCCAGCGAACTATCAACTGTTTCTTACCACCCTGTGTTCGAGTTTTTAATACTTTTTCAATTTGATAAAAACCACTGTCTTTAACTTTTTGCAATTTATAGTCATAAAATCCTCCCAAAATCTCATCATCTTTGCTGTCTCGTAGTCGATAGGTCATGGGTTTTGTCTCTAGAACCTTTACACTTTAAAAAGTTCAGTAGACCATAGGTAGTCTCCTTTTCCGAAAATAGTGTTGGTACGATTGATTCGAATTGTATCACCAAAAGCAAATTTGCTTTTAATTTCACTTTCATTGCTAAAATAATATTGTTCGAGAAAAGTGTCAAATGTATTGTCACAACGATGAACTTCGAAAAGAATAAGATTGGACAGGGAGCGATGAGGACGTTGATTGTAAACATACATTATTTTAACCAAATCATGAATAAAGGCGACAGTATTTCTGAGTGTGCAATACTTGGAAATGAGAAGACGAATGGTTCTAATCAGTTGTTCAGCCAATGCAGGCTTGATTGGGCTATGACTGTGATTAATTAAAAAAACTTCCACAAAATAAGTAATTTATGTTCGTTCTGGGTTTCATATATTTATCGATGCTGATTTGTGGTAGTTTCACTCTTTGTAGATTATTTGATTTTATTTTTGCTCATTTTTTGTTTAATGGATTTCTTTACTATTGTTTTAGAAACTTATTTTGTTGAAAAAGTTTTTTTTAATTAATTTATGTTCGTTTTATATTGACATAGTCTTTTTAGGGAAAAAGAACATAATACTTTAAATCTTTTTTTAAGAATTTATAGTATGGCCTGTTATTTGTATGCTTGAGAAAAATTTTCAGAAATTTTTAAGAAAATACACCCTTTTAAAAATTTGTACACAAACAGTAGTGTTTAATTTAGTGTCATACCTCCTCTAGTTGACCTGAAACCAAAAACTTGATATCATTCGAAAAAAATATTTGTTTAATTTCTTTGATAGCTTGGATACACATACGCTATTTTGATTTGGATAAATTTTAAGAGCAGAAGTGGCCCCGAAAATTTGAACAAAATACCCGCAATCGATCTTGGGATACTGCTAAGATGCCTTATTGGGAATTAGCATTAACACAGTGCATTTTGATTTAATCTTAAGGCAACATTTAATTTTTGAACATAAAGTCAAAGGGGAGGGTGGGCGTGGGAGGGGTATTAGTTTCCCTCCAATCACTTTCGACTATTGAAAAAACCATCAGCCCTTTCTATTTTCAATCGAATGAGCCCTTTTCGAAGTTCGTACGACAACTCCTTCTATACAAAGTGCCCTGGTCTAAACATAAACAACAACAACAACAAAATAATACATTATACCCACATCGATCTCTACTATAAAATTTCAAGCCTTCCAATCACTTTCGACTATTAATAAGGGCACTTGGCTTTTCGATTTCCAATCGAATGAGCCTTTTTTCAAGTTTTTACGACAAAGATATCAATAAAACCTTATATGCCTAAGGGCATAACTTAAAAACCTTGCCCTGAAGACTGTTGGGGGAGTGTTCTAATCAAAGGTAAAATATCCTGATCTTTAAACTGCGTGGAACAAAATGGCCATCTCAAAATTTTGATTGGATGTTGTTGGGGAAATGGTGGGCATGTAAGGGAATGTTAGTTGCCTTCCAATCACTTTCGACTAATAAAAAGGGCGGTAGCCATTTCAAATTCCAATCGAATGAGCCCTTTTTTAAGTTTCTACGAAAACGCTTTCTATAAAAACCTTATAAGGCCGAAGGGTAAAACTTACAACCCTTTCCCTGAGGGCTTTGGGGGGGGGGGGGGGTTGTCATCCTCAAAGGCCTAATTTACAGAACTTTCAACTACGTTGACCGAAAAGGCTATCTTAAAATTTTGATTGGATGCGTTTGGGGAATAGGTGGGCGTGAGAAAGGGGTTAGTTGCCCTCCAATCACTTTAGACTATTAAAAAGGGCACTAGCCCTTTGGATTTCCAATCGAATAAGCCTTTTTTGAAGTTTTTACGACAACGATTTCTATAAAAACCTTATATGCCCCCAGGGCATAGCTTAAAACCCTTGCTCTAAGGGCTGTTGGGAAGTAGCCTACTTAAAAATATAATTTCTATTTGGAAATCAACTACGCTGAAAAAAATGGCTATCTAAAAATTATGATTGGATATGTTTGGGGAAAAAGTGGGCGTGAGATGGGTGTTAGTTGCCCTCAAATCACTTTTGATTATTAAAAAGGGCACTAGACCTTTGAATTTCCAATCAAATGAAACCTTTTTACAGTTTCTACGACAAAGATTTCAATAAAAACCTTATATACCCCACGAGCATAACTTATAACCCTTGCCCTGAAGATTCTGGGGGGAGTGTAGTGCTCAAAGGTATAATTTACTGAACTTTAAAATGCGTGGAACAAACAGGCTATCTCAAAATTTTGATTGGATGAGTTTGGGGAAATGTTGGGCGTGGAAAGGGTGTTAGTTGCCTTCCAAATACTTTCGAATATTAAAAAGGGCAATAGCCATTTCAAATTCCAATCGAATGAGCCCTCTTTGAATTTTCTGCGACAACCCGTTCTATAAAAACCTTATATCCCCCATGGACATAACTTACAACCCTTAGGGATGTGGGGGATTGTCATCCTCAAACACCTAATTTTCAGAACTTTCAACTAAGTTCAATAAAATGGCAATCTAAAAATTTTGGTTGGATGTATTTGGGGAAAAAGTTGGCATGAGAGGGGGGGGGGTAAGTTGCCCTCCGATCACTTTCGACTATTTAAATGGGCACTAGCCCTTTGAATTTCCAATCGAATGAGCCTTTTTGAAGTTTCTACGACAACACTTTCTATAAAAACCTTATATGCTCCCAGGGCATATTTTACAACCCTTGCCCTGAGGGCTTTGGGGAGTGTTCTCCTCAAAAGCATAATTTCTATCTCGAAATCAACTACGATGAACAAAATGGCTATTTCAATATTTTGATTGGATGTGTTTCGGGAAATGGTGGGCGAGGGAGGGGTGTTAGTTGCCTTCCATTCACTTTTGAAGATTTAAAAGGGCACAAGCCACTCCGATTTCCAATTTAATGAGCCCTTTTCGAAGTTTTTATGACAACTTCTTCGATAAGAAGTGTGGATCTGTTTCCAAGACACGGTCCCAAAGAAAACCGTACCCACCTCTTGTTGACCTTTCATTAAAGAGATGCTGATCAAAGTCAGTGATGAACCCAATTTTTTCTCCACTAATCTTTAGGATTAGGTCCATTACCAGATGAGGAGAAGAAAAATAATACCCTATATCAAGATTAAATTCCAAGATTAAATTGTATCCGTATTTTCACACACAATGTACAACAGAGTGAGAACATCACTTGACAAATACAACTTGCAATAGTCAAAGCCATTTTACACCCTCCTTCTGCCCACGCTTTTCTGGAAAAAATGTATTCATCTGGAGTACTCCTACGATCATGGAGACTGTCGTTAAACGACTCGATTGAGTGAATACTCTCCCCGGCAAATCTCGATATGGAGTTATATTGATCATAAGGATACACGCCCTTGACCGTTAACAAATCATATAAATCATTTTGAAATTGTTGCTTTGGAAGGAGGAAAGCGTTGCAGCTGTCGTCGTTTTCCTGCACTTGAATCAATTCACTAAAAGATTTGGGGAAAAGCTGAAGGAATCTAAAAAGCAAATTCTATTGGTGTACTCAACGTCGTCTTCAACATAGTTCCCCATACACTCCAAAACAAAACAACTTTTCCGCTGATTGAGGTATGATTTTGTAGGAAAAGTTGTCTACCACCCATACATCATCCACAGCTCCATTTCTTTGAAGTTGTGCCATTGTTGGTAGCACATACTTCCACAGATCGTAGCTGGAATTGTGTATAAAAACCTGAAGAAAGAGCTGCTGTTGAATTTATAAATTACATGTATTATGAGCCAACCCCGTAAGTTATTTTTCCCGTTGAATTGGGATCAATATGGTGTTCATGTTCTTCAACGACATCTTTCGCGGCACGTTGCTCCTTATGTGATATTGACATGGGGTAGTTGGTGTGACGCAATCGCAAAATGCACTTATTTGCTGTTCTTATTAGCCGCACTAGTAATTTCTCCATGCTACCCTCCTCATCCATAGTTGCAAAAAACTCTTCCAACTGCATTTTGTTATTGGAATCTCTTCGGACATGGGCATAGGAACACGCTAAAAGCTAGTTTTCCTTAACTATACTTGGTCTCGATGGGTCAGATGCCTCCAACAGTGTCGCTTCACAATCCAAGCAAATTTATCAATCTGATACAGGGAATTTTGGAAATTATTAAATTGTAAAGTGGCTTCGTCTCCTGCCGGCGTTTCTACCCTTTGATTGCCATGGAGTTCGCAGTATTTCATATGATCCTAGAATGTTCGTTCGATTCTAAATGGGGAACGACACATAGGACAGTAGTGAAGTTCCCCTTCCTGAACACCTTGACATAACTGTTGACTGACTGCAGTAATGGGGAAAGAATTACCATAAGAGTTTACATCTTTGGGGAGCTCATAGACGATCCAAACCCAATTTTTCACGTTATCTACCAACGATGTCCTGACTAAATATAATACCCTTTTTTTATTTGGTTTCTTTCCCCCATCCATAAATTCCGTGTCATATTGAAGAACAACCACCCCCAACCCAAGATTTTCATTTTCTTTTTCAAACATGGTTATTTCTTTTAAGGGCACGGGATACTTGTCTTCTAAACAATCAAAATTTACTTTAGGGAATTTGTTTTCACCATTACGTGCAAGTCTTTCCAGATTTTTCATTGTTGTCTCCTTTTTCAAAGGTTTATAAGCTGTCGCCAAAAAATGCATATTTAAAACAATGCAAATATGTGTCAAATTTAAAACCCTGAACCCCCCCCCCTGTAGCCAACAAATCCGGAGGGCAACTTATTATGTTACTACCGCCCCCCCCCCTCAAAACAATTTTTTTCAATCTATTGAAATTCAGATCTAAATGTTCAGTGTATAAAATTGTGGACCCGCTTTCCTTATCATTATTGTGTCCAAAGTGGATATTAATTTATTAACCCAATTAAAAAATTTACCCTTAAATTCTTTTAACCCAGGGTAAAAAGTTTGATTGCCGGTTGAAAAATGACAATAAAAAATATCCCCTGACGTCCCTTTTTGTGGATAATTTTTTTAATTAACTGATGCCTTAATCCCTCCCTTACCACCCCAATTCTGAATCTGAGTCTCAATAAGTGCTCAAATTTGGCGGATGTATGTGTGGAGAACATTGAAAGGGTCCGTTAAAATAACACCCCATCAACTAGGTTCTCCTCAGGAGGATTTAAAACTACCCTGTGTGCTTGAACGTGTCCTAGAGCAGATTCAAACAAATTAAATTCACGTATTTCTGGGGATGTGACGGTATTTTAAGTCCTGCACCACCTTGCACAGGACTCAATTCACCAATAATAAAATCAGCATAAAAAATGTCAGATCCAACAATTTCAATAAGGCTGTTCATCTCTTCTGTAAACTGGAAACTTGGGTGAATACTAAATGAGTACCTTCATAAACATCTTCTCGTGATGATGGTCCTGGTGAAAGTGGACAATTATCGATGATATGTTGAGGTCCTGGGCTGGGGAAGGTAATCAATTTTGTAGCTTTCCCCCTGAAACTAAAATGAACGAATTGAGTTTTTTCTTTGAGGAAAGTCTTATCGCAGTTATATTATACACCTCAATTTTTTTAAAAATGGATTTATATTCATATTATTTATCAAACCCTTGCATAATAAATTACAGATTTTGTTAATAGCACATACACGAACGCACTAAAACACACACAAACACGCGCATGAGGGGGAAGATAAATTAAACTTTTTTTACTTTTCCAACAGAAGAGCTGGTCTATGTTCTATATGATGGGTCCATGGTTATCAAGGGGGAAGAATGGAATTCATAAGGCTTTTAAATACTGTCCACCATAGCCAATAAATTGTCGAATATTGAAATATCCAAATGACCAGGAGACTGTATGCCACCTTCCTCTAAAATAGCTTCAAAATTTAAGTCCTTATTTCTGGCCTTTTTTCCTGATGAGCGTGCATCGTCCTAGAATATAAAAATACAATTTAAATACGCATTTACGTTCCCTGAAGTAAAGAAGTTAAAGAAGCAGTATTAAGTTTTGTTTTTACTTCGAGACAATGCTTTCTTTACATTTTTCTTCGCGACGTTTTTTCAACTTCCAGACGTTTTTTCGCTTTGTGGCGTTTTTATTCTTTGCAATGTTTTTTTTGAACTTCGAAACGTTGTTTTTTCTTTGTGACGTTGTTTTTCCTCGAGACGTTATTTTTAGATACAAGGCATTTTTTTCTTCGTGACATTTTTTCTTCGAGCCATTTTTTTTCTTTGCGACGTTGTTATTTTGCTCTGTGACGTTCTTTTCCTCCCAGACATTGTCTTTTAGCTTGGAGACGTTTTTGTTTTCTTTGTGACGCTGTTTTTTCTACTTTGTGACATTTTTTTTCATTTGTGTCATTTTGTTTTTAGCTGAGACTTTTTTTTCGCGAATCATCTTGAGACAGTAAAAAAAAGTTTGAAAAAACTTCAGTTCAAAAAATTGTTCAGAATAAAAAATAAGTAAGAGTCGCCTTAAGGGTCAAGCTCGCAACCCACTCAAAGGCAGTGTTAATGTACTTTTTATTTTTGATATTACTCTTTACCGTCCCTGAAGGTCCAAGTTCAAAATATTTTATGAATTGAGTTCAAAGGTTCGAGAATAATTAGTAGGGAGGGGATTTTTTTTAACTAAAGATGATATATGATACAAAAACATACAATTCAATGGCATAGCAAATGCATGAAACCAATTGCTTAGAATATATTTCTAAGGAAATAATTATAATATCATTTACATGTTTGTTCAGATGACTAAAGCATCGTTCTTTTACTATAGGAGATCTCAGGCCTCATATTCAGTTCCTACACCAGGCAAATAATTGATGAATTTAATGGTCGCGGTCGGACTCGTTAATAACTTACTAGCGATTTCATTTAATTATTAATTCATAAGGTGATATGTGATGGCTTCTGTCAATATATTTCTAAGAACAATTTATTAGCATCGACTTGTTCCAAAAAATGCTAAGTCCCCCCACTAACATAGATCACTAACCTGTTTCAATGGTACAACAAAATACATATCCGTATCGTAATATATCTTACTAGACATGACTGTTTACAATTCAATGACTGTTAAAATGTTTTTTTCTAACTTGAATCAATGTGAGCTAGTCAAATGTCTTTGTAGAACTGTGATATTGACTCACTTTCAAGTATTTACACTTAAGCTCAAAGCCAAATAAATCGATTGTGTTTGCGCAACTAAGCCATTGCACTAGTCAAGGCTAGACGGTGATATTCAGGAGCGTCTGGCCCTGATACAGTTCATCGGCCTCAGAAGTACCTTGGAAAGACGCCAAGGCACATAAAGTAAGCAAATCCAAATAGAACTCTCGAGAATCTATTGTGCAACTAAGTCATTGCACTACTCAAGGCTGAGAGTACGGTGACATTCAGGAGTGCCTGGCCTTGATACAGTTCATCGGCCTCAAAAGTACCTTGGAAAGACGCCAAGGAACGTAAAGGGAGCAAAATGGAAACCAGATATCTACCAGCTTATTTGATTGGAAAGTCAAAGTTCTTGTTCCTTTTTGTGAGTTAAAAGTAATCGGAGGACAACTACCATAACTCGCCCCTCTTAATCCCAGCACCTTGAGTTGTGTCCATTCGGATGCTGTAACTTTTTTTCAAAGATTTTGTTCACTATAGCTCTGCGTATGTGTTTCAACATACTCTTTATCATTTTCTCGACCGTCGTCTAAGAAAGAAAAGTGACGAGTGAGCCCCGACCCTTAGGTACATCTCCTGATTTTTCGTTCTTGTCCAAGTTTGATTTCTTTTTTCTGCTATCCTTTATTGCTTTTTTTCAAATATTCCTTTCGAGGTATGTCATATATCGAGAGCAAAAGTCTGACCTCAAGGAAGTTCCCATAGTTCATTTTCGAGATTCGTTAGCTCAAGCTTCTCCTGGTCGCCGTGTGCTCTCAAAGATAATCCTTGTCTCCCCGACAGCTATACGACCTCGAAGACGTGATTCAGTACTTGAATGTTTTGCGAAATCTGTTCTTTCTGTTTACTGGCAAAAGTTTTGTTTATGTACCTTCCAATGTCTACGCAGTTTTCAGCTTGAGCCGCAGCGATAGGACTCTTCGAATTTTCATATGCCTGGATTTTCTCAAGGGAATGTTTAAAATTGGTGGACCCAGAAACAAACTACGACTTTCCGTTATAAAATGTGATGCATATGCCGCACAGAATTGAGTTTACTGTCAGTTCTCAAGTTTCAAGAGTAACCCTGGACCTTGATGTGGAACCAGTGGTAAGTTTCCGTTAGTAAATCGAAGCAAAGTCAATACTAGGCTTTTTTATTTGAGGTGGTGTTTGCTGGAACGGATGTGACCCCATGAAATTTAATTTCCGAGATAGCGTCAAATTTGACAGTAAAGAGTAGTAAATAGACACGCTTAGTGGCAAAGGTGGTTCAACATCAGCTAGCTTCGCGTCCGAGTCACCACTTTCAATTTGGTTCATATACAGTGTAGATTCCTCCGCTGCTGGCTCCACTGGTCCGGAATTTGTCACAGTATTTGACGATGTTGGTTCATGAGACTTGGTCGATATCGGGTGCTTCTTCAATGTGGTTCTAAAAAATGGAAAATAAGCATAAG
This sequence comes from Artemia sinica, assembly GCA_027921565.1. Taxonomy (NCBI): domain Eukaryota; kingdom Metazoa; phylum Arthropoda; class Branchiopoda; order Anostraca; family Artemiidae; genus Artemia; species Artemia sinica. The sequence continues at coordinate 38,685,732 of CM051260.1, read as the reverse complement.
AACACCCAGGCACACAAGCAGCGGAGGTGGAGTGAAGTTTTCAAGACTTATGTAAAATGTTGCAGGCATTGAAGCCAGGACGCTGAATCTTGGTTCAAATTCACTCTTCGACCATCTCCCAACAAAACCAGGTTTAATCAAGGTTCAATGATCAGATGCGATTTTTTCACAATCCAAGGACTATGGATAAATCCGATTCGATCATTAACCTTTGGTTTTATGAAAGTGAAATCTAAAAAATGGTCAAAGGAAAAAACTGCCTTTTTAGCGTCGTGTGGACAGGCCTAATATCCCAAGACTGGAAAAAAAACACCATAAAAACACAGAAGTTAAACCGATGCAACAATAACTAATAATTCATGGGGTCGACTCAACGGACCTCGAATGGGTAGGATTCTTTTCGGGCTGTGGTCACCTAAGCGTATAATTTGATCAATAATCGTACCAATAGAAATGGTATAGCGGCGGCAGCCTCAAATAACTGACAGGACTTATGATAGCAAGATCTACCCCTAAGTAATCATCAGTGACAGTTATGTGAAACAATACTTAGAATCCCAGACCAACTTAGAAAAAAAAAACTTTGAATCCAAGCCCACAAGTTGCAAAAAGTGGCAAAAAGTTTTACTAGCCTTATTTCTCCGTATAAATGGTAACTTAGTCTGTTTTGTGTCTTTTCCAGCCTTGGAAAGCTGTTTTCTTTGCTTCAGTCTCAGTTTTCCTCACCTCCCTTAACTTTTCGATCAGTCACGTCGTTCATAAGTTTAAAACTGATGAATGTAAAAACCTAAATGTTGCGCTTTTTCTAAGCTAAAATCCTTTTACCTTGAAAAACGAGACAAACTTATCATTTAACACTTACCAACAGAACATCTTGATGCTCCAGTATGTGCTCACTCTCCTCCTCGCTTGTAACGGAATCAGGCACACAATGACACACAAAAGTCCAATCCCTGCGTCAAATGACAGCCTTTGGATTTTATTCCTCAGATTTCAGCCCACGAACGAGCCTGTTTGACAGCAGCATCCGTCCCTTCCTACGGCAAGATGTTGGTTTCGACGCTAAATCTGTGGGTGAGCTTATAATAACACAGGCGAAAATTGCCAAGCAGAATTTTTTTGAATATTATGTTGAATCAACTTTTGTGTATAGAAAAAAAACGACCAGCCCGAAGCAGCCGTAAACCAATCGCCTCAGGGGAAAATTGCCCCTTGCCCCCCGGCCCAGTCCACCTCTAATGATAATCCCCGTCTCCTTGCGAAATATCTTTGACAAAGCTGACGTAATCAGCTTTCAAAACCTTCCCGAACATAACTTGGGTTAAGGCATAACCAATCCCTGTGTATAGAAAATAAACAGTATTTTTAATGTTACTTTGTACACTCAAGCTACAAAACCTTAAGTGTGATTCAGCATAAAACTACTATGAACTAGACTAAAAAAAATTCCAGTCGTTGCCTTTCCATACCTTTCGGTTTGCATCGGCTGCGTTAGTGTTTAGAAGCAAAACATACCGCCATTGTATATTCTTCGAAATTGAGATGTTTTATCTAAGATTTTTGAGTAGTTTTGAAAGGATTGGCTATTCTATGTGGTACTTTGAAACTTAATATTTATATGAATTCAGAGTAGAGGGCACTTACCGTCATTCTAATATTCCCAGACGCGTCGCATGGAATGGTGTAAATCCATTAAGACAAGACCCATATTTAGGGAAATGGAGACTCAAACTATTTATGAAACTATATAATTTTTCTTCGGCTAATTAAATCACAGGTGTTTGGCCGTATTTTGGCCTAACTTGTGCGTTCTGGGCACAACATGACTGACCATAGCTGTTTGCTGAAAAGAGATGTTTTGTTTCTTGAAAAAAATAGAACCCAGATTGTTATTTTCATTGAACCCTCCTTCCAATGTCTACGAACACTATGATGTTCAATATGATGTTACTTTAGAAAAAACAACAATAAACCAAACGAACATAGGCCTACTGACTATCCTTACAAAAAGGAAATGAGTTTTTCAAAATCAAATAGAACTGATTTCTCAGATTCGAATATTTTTAAGCAAAAATAAGCTTATTTTACATCAAGACTATCCACTGGGAAGAAAAATAGGATGGAAAACTAGTAGTGTATATTTCTAGTTCTATCCTGCTGCTCTGTTTTCAGATTTTCAACAGATAAATGGAATAGAAAACTGTAGTATGGACAGAATTTTCGGGGAAATTCTGGAAAAAGACACAATAAGTGACAAATATTTTTTTTATTGTGGTTCAGAATGGAAAAAAAAGCTAAACTGTCTAGCTGAAGCTCTAAAAATATTTTTTGATGTTTTCTTCATGTTTTTCATGTTTTTCATGTTTTGAATTATTTTTTTGAAAACACAAATTTGATAAAAAAAAAAAAAACAACTGATGAATGTGTTTAATAATAAATGGTAATGGTGGACTTCTTTTTCTGTTTCCAGTTTTCTGTCCTATTTTTTTACAAAAAGATAGTCTGGAAGCACTGCTACCTGAAATGTTTTTGGTGGTATGTTGGGTAGCTTCAGCACGTTTATAGGTAGGGTGGGTGGGCTGGAATTCAAAAAAATTGACAATTTCATATTTTCAGAGGAATGATTGGAATTTACGAGTTGGTCAGCCTCAGTGATTATCAGTGTACTTACCCTACTCAACGAGTTTTGTATTTCCACCAATGATGTATGGAGAAGTTTTTGTAATCTTTTGGTACAGAGGATGGTACTCTTTGTTTAAACTATCCAGCTGAAAAAAAAATGCAGTTTAATCATGAGTCCCAAATAGTCTGTTTCAGGCTATGGCTGCTCCACCTCTTCAAATATCTACATCAAAACAGTGAGCCGTGACGCTATGGCAGCTCGTGTTGTTTGTAATCCATGGATCAGCTGGTAGTAGCCTACAAAGAAAACCAGTGCAAGGTTTACGCCTGATCACTAGAGTGACTAGCTGATTTCTAGGAGGGGGGAGGTAAAAGTCTACAATGTTAAAAAATAACGCCACAATAGTGCACCCACTTTCTCATTCAGTACAGATCTGGATCTCTGAATGTCCGACCGGAAAAATCTGATAATCAATTATATAGTTGAAGAAAATGAGCCTCTGATTACCATTCCGAAAAAAAAAAAGCTTTCAGAGATTTTTTAGCATACCTGGCACCATTTGCAACAGTTATGTAACAGACATGCCCAGATTCAGAATAGATTCCGTGTTTGCAAATATGAAGCAAAGTCTGCTTGAAAAGCTCAAAAAGTTGAGTTTCATGCGTATAATGGCTGATATTTGGAATGAATACTAACAAGAGCTACCTTGTTGCCACAGCACATAAACTTTGTAAAGGCTTTTAAAGAATATGCAGCTCCGGTGGCAATTGAAAGTGGTGATTTCAATGGTAGATCTGATAAAGTTGACTCCTAAAAGAGCAAATTACTACTGTTCAGCAACAGTCTTATGAAGTAGGTGCTCCTGAAAAAGTCAGTATAGGGTTATGGGGTAAGATTCTAGCCAATAGTCCTTCTCAGACTAATATGAACGATGACTACCATTTACCTCACCATCTATGCTTTTGGCTGAATGTGTAAAGGTCATATTGCCTATGAAAAAGCCTTAGACATCTTGTAAGGTAAGAAGGATTGTTTCGTAGCCACGGAATTGTCCTTCCTGAAAGGACTAAAAAAGAATATGGGAGACATGAAACATTATGGTGCTCCAAAAAATGTAAATGCTCTTGTGGACCCAGTCCTAGCTGGCCTCAAGAAAAGTTTCCCAAGCCTTTTCTTGCTAGACGTTTAAAAATGACACCTTCAGAGAATTCGCCGTTGCCTGAGGTACTCAACTAGATCTCAAGGCAAGATGGTGCCTGATCATGAGAAAAGTGTGCTGATGGAGATAATACTGGTGAAGATGAGAATACTTGTCATAGGTCAAGAAAGAACTGCCAACAGAAACCCGCCATACCCTCCTGGAATCATACCCTAACCGAATAATACAGATCTTTCCTCGTTCACGGCAGTCAAGAGCCAGAACTTGGTACCGGACGAGTGAAGTTGCATGTCTTTGAAAGTAGATTTGTTGCGATCCATTGGTGATAGAGACGAAGACACAGCGTCTGTCCTACAGTATCTAATAGTTTCAGAGGTTTTTAGAAAGTATAACACATGTACTAAAATATTTACACCAGTTGAGCGTTTCTTCTCAGCCGGTGGTTTAATTCTCACCTGTAAAAGTAAAAGCTGCAAGACAAATGTATAATAAAATATACTCTCTAAGATGTCTTAGGGGTTGTGAATAAACGTATTCACTAATCTATCTTTGTAACCTTATTTCTATCTTGTAGATACTCCTTTGCTTCAACTTTAATGTTAAGAGAATAATTAGTTTATTTTCCATGAATAAACACTGATTTAATTTTAGTTAAATTTGATATCCCACTTTTGGATTCTACAAGTCATGTATTTGAGTATATGAAATAAGCATTTGAGTATGTTAATACAAATTACATTCTAGGCCAAGCATTTGAAATCCGTATTTAAATAGATTTTACCCTGAGTATTTTGTATTTGTTTTTTAGATACTTTTTCAAAGTATTCTGAATATTAATGGTATTATGATACGACATCCAAAGATTGGGAATAGACTGCATTCTACTTAAATTCCTTATAATAAATTGCTTTCTTTTTCGTTGTAAAAAAAAAATGCAGCAGGCAAAATGTCCTCCATGGTAGGAGTAACTGGCTGAACGCATAAATAAATAAAAAACCCTCATGCTTTTAGAAAATACACAACTATTAGGAAACAGTATTTTCCAAGCTTCCAGTTTTAGCGAACCCCTGTATACAGTTTAAGAGGGATCAAGTCATGAAGTTTATCACCCTTGAGATAATTCTCTTAAACTTTTACCTTAAACTTTATATTAACTCCTTCAATATATTTTCCAATGGATGTTTAAGAGCAGGGGATGGGATTATACTAAGCGTTTACTCATGAATATAAAAGTAAGCACCGGTTTAATGTCAACTTTTGTGACTTTGGGAAGGAAAATAAATTCAATTCCCTTAGCAAATGTGCATTAGATCTAATGGAAAGCAATTAGTTACATCTTGTTATGTTGCTATTAAGTTCAGATATTAAGTTGGCTAAAATAGTGAAATTTTCGGGAGATGGACAACAACTTAAAAAATCATTTTTATTTTATACTAATTTATACAAACCAAAATTGTATAGTTCTCTGGTCTCTTAAAAAAGAATTAGCAATGATGAAAGCCAACTAACCTCACATTCAGTAATATAGCAAGAAAATATTCTACAGTTTTTATCTAAAAAACCAAGCTGTTTATTTTTAATTTTTTTATTCTTTTGTCTACCGATTTAAGATGTTTGTTTTTTAATAAACAAACGTTTTACATGGTCAGGCCCCTACCCCAATTCCATCCCAAGTATGCACAAATAAACTTTCGACCCTACTGTTTTTGAAAATTCAATAATTAGTGGTTTTTAGATTTTGTGTTACTTTGTTATTTAAGCTTTTTGCTTTTTTTTAATTCTCCTCTCTTCCCCTGCCTGAGACGTTGACCATCTAGCCAAAACTTTCTATGGATTTTCAAATTCTATCAGTAATTCTTAAGGCATGGTGACAAAAAAATTTAAAAGGTCCCAATTTATGTCGTGACAGTAGCACTGACTTGTTAAAGAGTGATGTGTCTCCCATGTGTTATTATTGTTATTTTTCTTTCTCCTGGACTCTGCGTGTCCGACGAACAAGAAAAAATAATTTAATTAAATAACTGAGAAAACGATGGCAAAATCAGCCAGTGGATAGAAAAGAGTCGAAGAGGACAAAATCAGAGACTTCGGCAAGGTCCTCCACAAAGCCAGCCTCAGCGCTAAGAAAAAGAAAAAAAAACTAACCTTTTGAGGTGACCTCAAACAGAGGAGATGAGATTTTCTTTTCTTTTTTTAAGGAGCTGTCTCTTGAATTTATGGTCTTTTAAAATACATGCTAAAGTTTTTAAACCCATTCTATAGATAAACAGGCCTTCAGGTTTTGTGCATAAGTACAAATTGAAACGCAAGGAAGAAAGAAGAATTTCTTTTACAATATCATAGAAAATTAGACTGACAATTAGGATTTGCATGTTTTTCTTACACAATTGGAAAAATAAAACAAAATATTGGTCAAAAGCTTTACGTAGGCATGACATAAAAACATTTTAAGACATTATGTAAGACTTGAAGTACAAACATTACTATACATGACATATGACAAACAAGAAAAAAATAAATAACCGGTAAAATGAGGGTAATATTAGCCAGCGGATAGAAAAGAAGCACAAGGGACCTCGGCCAAGCCGTCTTCGGAGGTAAAAAAGAGAAAAAAAAACTAATCTTTTGAAGTAAACTGAAACAGAGCAGATGAGTTCATATGCCCTGTTTGAGTTTACTTAAAAAGGTAAGTTTTTGTCTCTTTTTTATTTAGCACTGAAAATGGCTTGGCGGAGGTCCTCGCTAAAATATCTACTTTTGTTCTTTTAGCTTCTTTTCTATCCACTGCCTGATACTACCCTGGTTAGGTTTCCTCGGTTATTTAACTATATTTTTTTTTTGTCATATATAATGTACAGCCAGTGTGGTCTTCGAAAGTATAAAAATTCAAAGTTCTAGTGCAATATAAAAATGTGAAAACTGATTAGAAGGCAGCCATCTATTCTTTGTGCTCTAGACGTTCCTGCAACCCCACATGTCATTGGGTTAAAATTTCAAGATAGTAGTTTAAAAAAAAAACAGTCAATAGTTCAAGACAGTGCTCCTCCCTACATGGGCAGCGTAATACATACAGCCCCAGAGGCTAGGGACTACTATGCGAAGCTGCAATTACAATGTGACCGTATCCAGAAAAAAAAGACTATGTACCCTGCATTTTTACAAAATAGCATCCAATCTCAACTTAAGTTTGAATTTATCTTTATTCATCTGTTATTGAGCTGCAAACTAAACTAAGCACTAAGCACTTATTCTACCTATAGCTGTCTGTAAGCTGGACAATCAGTTGTGTCTTAGCAACCTGACAAATGTTATTTCCTAAAAAATATTAGGACCCACCAGAAAATTTGTCATTTACTTTGTTTCTTGGCGACAATCAAAGTTTAAAATTTTTGAGCTCCATGATTATAGGCATAATCGATAATCAAAAAATCAGAATCATAATATTACTTACAGTTGAAATTATAAAAATCAAAATTAATGGAATGAAATCGAAATATAGAATTATGATCCTTATCCAAAAATCAACAAATATATCAATGGAGAGATGTTCGGGTTATAATTAGTGCTAAGTACTTAGCTGCAAATTACAAAGCTATTCCCTTAATTTTATTATCTTGCTGTTTATATCTTGAAATCAACATTGTATTTTGCAATTCATCTTTTTTAAGGTTGCCATTTAAGAACCGTAATATATTTCAATGTGGTTTAACCCGATGCACGTAGCTTCTTTAGGCTTCAGTTTCTTGAAATATTTCTAAAAAATAATACTGACTATTTCTCTTGTTAAATATTTCTTGTTAACTATTTCTCTTGTTTAATCCTGAAAGTTTCACAGGAAATTCTCGTAAGTAAAGGAAATTGAATCACTGACTAAAAAAGGGCCCAGATTTAATGGATGACATGAAAAGTTTCCGACAAAAGAACATAAAGCTCAGAATATATACTGTTTTTCAAGGCTAATATGCCAAATTTACCGTGCGTCTAATAACAGTATTAATTAATTTTTTTAATAATCAAGATACGTAATTTGAACAGTAACAATTTAATTAAACTCTTTATGCTCAAAAAACCGGTAAGAGGAACATAGAGAAAGAAAAACAAATCAAAATGGAAATTTTTAACCCAGCACTCACACGTCTGTCAACACAAATACAAAAAAATGAATATTAAAATTTAAAACAAATGACATAAGCGAAAGAGGGTTCATGCGGAAATCAACTAGGGCATCAAACCGAACCGTAAATCTAACTTTTAAGGCAAAACCCACAAATAAATTTTATTTCCATTCCAAAACGGCAAAGTCTTAAAACTCCGAACCTCCTCCCCCCAAAGCAAAAATGTAGCAAGAAGAGCTCACTTATCATTTTAGAAACTAACAGCATAAAGAGAGGACACTGTTTATTAAAAAAAAAATTAAAAAAAAGAAAAGAAAATATTGCAATCTCTGAGATGTAAGGTTAGGCTAACTCAAGGTAACCTATTTTTTCTCTTTTAAGCACATTTTGCAATCCGTCATGCCAATGGTACTACAGAAACATTCTAGCAATTGGTATTCTGCTACCTCTTTTAGTCGGTTGTGCTGCTGTAATTCCTTTGTATTCAATTGTACTTGGTGCAAGAAATGGAGAGAAGAAAGGTGAGGAATAATTGGTATCAGAAACAACGCTATAGTGTTGCCTATAGTAAAAGCCATACGGCTCCAATGTTTTATTAATTTTTTCCAGAGTAACTTCATATGGAAGGGGTCGTCGTATAAACTTCAAAGGAGGCTCTTTCGATTGGGAATCGAGTGTTCTAGTGCCCTTTTTAAGGGTCAAAAGTAATTGGAAGGCAACTAACACCCCTTCCACGCCCACCATTTCCCCAAACATATCCAATCAAAATTTTGAAATAGCCATTTTCTTCTACGTAGTTGACTTCCAGATATAAATTATGTTTCTGAGGAGGACACTTCCCCCACAGCCCTCAGAGCAAGGGTTGTAAGTTATGCCCTGGGGGGCATATAAGCTTTTTATAGAAAGCTTTGTCGTGGAAATTTCAAAAAGGGCTCATTCGATTTGAAATTCAGAGGGCTAGTGCCCTTTTTAATAGTCGAAAGTGATTGGAGGGCAACTAACCCCCCTCTCACGTCCACCTTTTCCTCAAACTCATCGAATCAAAATTTTTAGATATCCATTTTGTTCAACGTAGTTGAAAATTCCGTAAATTAGGATTTTGAGGATGACAACCTCCCCACAGCCCTCAGGGCAAGGGTTGTAAGTTATGCCCTGGGGGTGTGTACGGTTTTTATAGAAAGTGTTGTCATAGAAACTTCAAAAAGGGCTCATTCGATTGGAAATTTATATTGCTAGTGTCATTTTTAATAGTTGAAAGTGATGGAAGGCAACTAATACCCCTTCTACGCTCACCATTTCCCCAAACACATCCAATCAAAATTTTGAGGTAGCCATTTTGTTGAACGTAGTTGAAAGTTCTGGAAATTATATCTTTGAGTAGAACCCTACCCCCACAATCTTCAGGACAAGGGTTATAAATTATGCCCTGGGGGCATATATGGTTCTTATGGAAGGAATGCTCGTATAAACTTAAGATAGGGCTCATTTGATTGCAAATTGAAAGTTCTAGTTCACTTTTTTAACGTCAAAAGATATCGGAGGGTAAGAGGCCCCCCCCACGCCTTTTTCCCAAATGCATCCGATAAAAATCTTGAGATAGCTATTTTGTTAAAATAGTTCAAAGATCATGAAACAAAAATTCCGGTGTCAACTCAACCCCCAGGGCCCGGGGGCAGGAGGCTTTTTTTTCTCAAACCCATCTAATAAGAACTTCGAGATAGGCATTTTTTTTTAAATAGTTCAAAGACCATATAATGAAAACTCCGGGGTTGACACAGCCCCTCAGGGCCCAAATGCAGGCGTTGTAAGTTATGCCCTGGGGGAATGTATAGTTCTTATGGAAGGGATGCTCATAAAAACTTCAGAGAGGGCTTATTTGATTGGAAATCGAAAGTTCTATTTCAGTTTTTGAGAGTCAAAAGAGATTGGAGGGTAACAAGCCCCCCCCCCATCCATGCCCCTTTTTTCCCGAACGCATCCAATAAAAATTTTAAGAAAGCAATGAAGTTAAAAATTGTTCAAAAGTCAGATAAAAAAAATCTCAGGTGTCGACACAACCCGCCAGGGCCCGGAGGCAGGCGTTGTAAGTTATGTCCTGGGGCATATATGGTTCTTATGAAAGGGATTCTCGTATAAACTTCAGAGAGGGTTCATTTGATTGGAAATTGGAAGTTCCAGTTCGCTTTTTAATATTCAAAACAGATTCGAGGACAACTATCCCCCCCCCCCACGCCTTCTTTTTCCAAACCCATCTGATGAAAATTTTGAGACAGACATGTGTTAAAAGAAAAGTTCAAAGGTCGGGTAAGAAAAACTCCGGTGTCAACACTACCCCCCAGGGCCGGGGGAAGACGTTCTAAGTTATGCCCAAAAGGCATTTATGGTTCTATGAAAGGAATGCTCGTATAAACTTCATAGAGGGCTCATTTGGTTGGAAATTGAAAGTTCTAGTTCACTTTCTAAGAGTCAAGAGATCTAAGGACAAATAGCCCCCCCCCCAATTGCCCTTTTATCCCCAAACCCATTCGCTACAAATTTTGAGATAGCCAGTTTTTTTCAAATTGTTCAAAAATTAGATAACAAAAACTTCGGTTTCAACACAACCCCCCAAGGCCCAGGGGGTAGGCGTTGTAAGTGTTGTCCTGGGGGCGTATATGGTTCTTATGAAAGGGATGCTCGAAAAACTTCAGAGAGGGCTCATTTGATTGGAAATTAAAAGTTCTGGTTCACTTTTTAAGATTCAAAAGATATACAAGGACAACTAGGTCCCCACACACACACACCCGTTTTTCTTCAAGCCTATCCGATAAAATTTTTAAAATAGCTATTTCATTAAAAATAGTTCAAAGCTCAGATAAGTAAAACTCCTTTGTCGACGCAACCCTAAGGGCCCGGAGGCAGGCGTTGGAAGTAATACTCTGGGGGCATAAATGGTTTTAATGGAAGGTATACTCGTATAAACTTCGGAGAGGGTTCATTTGATTGGAAATTGAAAGTTCTCGTTCCTTTTTAAGAGTCAAAAGAGATCGGAGGGTAAATAACCCCCCTCTCCACGCCCAATTTTCCTCAAATCCAAATAAAGACCTTATATACCCCCAGGGCATAACTTGCAACATTTCCCTGAAGGCTGTGGGGAGCTGCCATCCTCAAAGACCTAATTTCCAGGACTTTCAACTACGTTGAACAAACTGGCTATCTCAAAATTTTGATTGGATGTGTTTTGGGAATAGGTGGGCGTGAGATGGGGGTTAGTTGCCCTCCAATCACTTTCGAATATTAAAAAGGTCAGTAGCCCTTTGAATTTCCAATCGAATGCTCATTCGATTTTTTAAGAGTCAAAAGTAGTCGGAGGGCAGCTAGCCTCCCCCCGAACTCCATTTATTTTTTCCTAGAGGCACTTCATATAGAAGGGGTCGTCGTATAAACTTCAAAGGGGGCTCATTTAGGAAATCAAGAGTTCTAGTGCCCTTTTTAAGATTCAAGAGTGATCGGAGGGCAACTACACCCCCTCCAAGTCTTTTATCCCCAAATACATCTAATAAAAATTTGAGGTAGCCATTCTGTTAAAAATAGCACAGATCATATAACAAAAACTCCTTTACATATGGGTTTTTCGTTAAAAATAGTTCTAAGCTCAGATAAGAAAAACTCCTGTGTCGACGCAACCCTCAAGGGCCCGGGGAAGGCGTTGTAAGTATTGCTCTGAGGGCATATGTGGTTCTTATGGAAGATATGCTTATATAAACTTCGGAGAGACCTCGTTTGATTGGAAATTGAAAGTTCTAGTTCACTTTTAAAGAGTCAAAAGATATCGGAGGGCAACTAGCCTCCCCCCCCCCCTTCATGCCCTTTTTTCCTCAAACCCATCCGATAAGAGCTTTGATATAGCCATTTATTTAAAAATAGTTCAAAGATCATAAATGAAAACTCCGGGGTCGACACAACCCCCCAGGGCCCGGAGGCAGGCGTTGTAAGTAATTCTCTGGGAGCATATATAATGCTTATGGAAGGGATGCTCGTATAAACTTCGGAGATGGCTCATTAAGTTGGAAATTGAAAGTTCTTGTTCCCTTTTTAAGAGTCAAAAGAGATCGGAGGGCAACTAGCCCCCTCCCTCCACACCCTATTTTTCTCAAACCCATCCGATAAGAACTTTGATAGAGCCATTTTTTTCAAAATGGTACAAAGATCATATAACGAACACTCCGGGTCGACACAATCCTTCAGGGCCCGGGGTAGGTGTTTTAAGTTATGCCTGGGGGCATATACAATTGTTGTGGAAGGGACACTCGTATAAACTTCAGAGGGCTCGTTTGATTGGAAATTGAAATTGCTAGTTCAGTTTTCAAGAAACAAAAGGGATCACAGGGCAACTATCCCCCAACGCCCCTTTTCTCCCGATTGTATCCGATAAAAATTTTGAGATAGCCATTTTTTTAAAAATAGTTCAAAGGTCAGATAAAAAAGACTTCGCCGTTGACACAGCCCCCAGGGCCCGGGGACAGGCGTTGCCAGTAATGCCCTGGTGGCATATATGGTTTTTATGGAAGGGATGATCGTATAAACTTCAGAGAGGGCTGATTTGAATGGAAATTGAAGTTCTAGTTCAATTTTTAAGAGTTAAAAATGATCAGAGGCCCCTAGCCCCTCCTCTCAACGCCTTTTTCCCCAGACCTATCCGATACAAATTTTGAGATAGCCATTTTGTTTTAAATAGTTCAAAGGTAAGATAACAAAAACTCCTGTGTCGACACTACCCCCACATTCACATATTCATAATGCAATGCGTGAATATGGAAGTTAAACCTAGAGCTGTATGTATTGGATGATCTTTAAATATTATAACTACTACAAGAAAGGGTTTTAATTTCACCGTCGTGCGTAGTCAAAAAATGAAATGTCTCAGTTCTTTGTGCTTCTCCCTTTTTGTGTGTTATGAATATCGATGAGTCGATAGACATTATCTTCGAATGCAAAATGTGATACAGACAATAAACCAGTAAATAATAATCCTTTACAGAAAGACTGTGTTTAAGTTATGATTAATTTACGCCAATGTTATGAGAATTGCCCATTAAATATCTGAGGATTTGGATTCAGATTTGAGCTAATTGTCTTCCAATTTATGGTAAGGTTGTAAGGAAAGTGAGGGAAGGTCCGGAGGCCGGGTGTAGTTGCATTAGATGTGGGGAGGATGATTATGGGTGGCCCATTTCCTCCTCCGATATAAGCAGCTTTCTCATTTAAGTGGATCAATTATCCAGAATGGGGAAGACAGGGTGCTTCGTGACTTAATGAGGTCTAGGACTCCGCGGTATATTGTGGCAGTAGGAAATTTCGTATTGATGTGAAGGATGTCAAATGGAGAGTAATTTATCTTTAGTATTTGTCTTTACTGTATATGGCTTTAAAAGGCTTTTAAATACAGATTATTATTATTACTGTAATACTACTGTGACTGAATGACAGATTTTAAGCTTTCTTGTATTGCATCTTATATTGTATCTTATATTTGGGAGTGGAATTTACCAAATATATAGTGGTACAACTCACGAAAGTATTTCAAGTGAAGCGGTGAATGAATTTTTGTGGCTATAAAAGAAAATATTAGCGATAAAAGAAAATTGTTGCGGTGAAGGAAAAGGACTGGGCTTAATTGTGGTCATAAATATTGACCGCGTCAAATCTAATATCGTACCTTGAAGCTGTGAACTTACACCTTATAAGTTCTCCGATAGCGCCGCTTATAGCGCTAAAGATCGTGCCAACAAGGCCTACGCCACCCTCAATTAATGAGAAAAAATGAAATGTGTAGCCATATAAATGTGACCTCTTCTCTTCGAGCCATCTGGAGATCAGATTCCTTGGGAACGTGCCTTTGGAGACATGCGAACTAATTAGCTATCATTAGGCTAGATACGGGCATATAAAATGAAATAAACACAGGTAAAAAGCAATGGATTTATTGAGACTTACATATTTGGGTGAACAGCAGTAGGTCACTTCAAATAACACGACAGTGACTGAGATACAACAATGAGAGAATTGCAAAGCTTGAACGTCGAAATAAATCTGTCTAAATGGTCCTGAATTTCATTTACGAATACTTCAAAAAGCACTTTTACCCCACTACCAAACGCAGTTTTTTTGTCTTGCGCTGTGAGAACTGGCTCGCAATTGGCTCAGATGGCCCAAGGATGTGAACTCTTCGTCCAATAAATTGTCTTAAATATTTCTGATGATTCAAACGTTCACACGGCTTTTATAATTTAAACTTCCTTAGAAATATTGTGCGTAGCATCTTTTTTATTGCCCACTGTCTTAGTGAAATCCAAAGCTTGGATAGCGCCGTTCTTTGTCTGAGGCTATCTGCACTTTTTCTATTTGCTGATTAAGGACTTTTCTGGATTTAAACTTAATTAGGGGAAGACAGAATTATCTTTAGAAAGAAGGAACTTTACTTTGGTATTTTAAATATATCGCATTTTGCTCACGGTACACAAGGGGGTAAGGAGAGGGGCAGAATATATTTTCCAAAATCTCGGTGGGAACAATTTAGTTTCTTTTGATTTTTTTTTTTTATAAAAATTCCGACAAAAGGACAGTTCTGAAATCTAGAAGGGAGAAGCAAGAGGATAAGCGGAAAGTCTGTGGTTAATGCCATTGTTTATATTTGGGAGTGGACTATACTATATGTAGTGGTACAGCTCACGAAAATATTTCAAGGGGGTAAGGGGAGGGCAAAATGTATTTTCCTAAATCTCGGTGGGAACAATTTAGTTTCTTTCGATTTTTTCATAAAAATATCGAAAAAGGGACAGTTTTGAAATCTAGAATGGAGAAGCAAGAGAATAAGGGAGTATCGTAGCTATAATATATTCAACAAGACAGTTCCCCTGCCATACAACAAGACAAGTACTGTGTTAATCTAAGATATCAGACAGATAGGACATTACTGTATGAATTAAAGAGATCAGCCTACCATGAAAATTCGTGCTGTTCGCGAAACCATGGTTTTGGTGTTAAATATCATGTTTTCTGATAGAGTCATGGCCGTTCATATATCTAATGTTAAACATGATTCTTCATTATGGTATGATTATAGGCTTTGTCAGGAATGAAAATGGTAAACCATCTGAGGGAATGCTAACTCATATTCAGAGATACATATTTTTTTTTATTTGGACGATTCTCAACTGTGTTCGGTATAAAAACACAACTACCATTTGAACAGTGTTGTAAGGTCCCATAACCAAACCCCAAGGACCCCCCCCCCAACTTTTTGCCCCTCCCCCCCCCCAACTCCTTCCCCTAACCCCCACCCCCTCCCCACCCCCCCTGATAAACCCCCCCCCACTCCAACCCCCCTGATACCCCCCCCCCCTAACCCCCCTCCCCCTCGACTCCCCCTCGCCCCCCCCCCCTCAGCCCCCCCCCCCACTTTTTTTTAACATGATACACTTTTTCATTTTTTTTACATCTCTTAGAATGACATGTAACATACTTACTACATAAAAAAAATCACATTTAATATTTTCTGAACTCAAAATGAGAATCAAATAGAAATGTTAGTCGTGACTTTTACTAATAGAAAAATAATGTTTGTAGTGACCATTTTTTTTGACAGTTTTTTTCGACAGTTTTTTTCAACTTTTTTTTTACATGACTAAAAATCAGCACTCAACATGTTCCATCTACAAATCGTTTTCACGAGGAAAAAATAAAAAATCAATGTACAAAATCCACGAAGAAAAAAAACAACATGCAATAAGTTTCACGAATAAAAAAAATTAACATGCAACAAGTTCCATGAACAAATCCAGTTTCATTTGGATAAAAATCAATGTATAGGTTTCACAAAGATTAAAATCAACATGTAACAAGGTTAATGAAGAGAAACCAGCATGCAACAAGTTACACATACAAAAAAATCAGCGCGCAACAAGTTCCATGGAGAAAATCAGCTTCAAGAGGAGAGAAATCAATGTGCAAGTTTCTCAATGAGAAAAGTCAACATGCAACAAGTTACACGAACCAAAAAAATATCCAACAAGTTCCATTAACAAAATCAGCACGCAACAAGTTCCTTGAACAAAATCAGTTTCACGAGGAGAAAAATCAGTGTACGAGTTTCGCAAAGAGAAAAAAATCAACATGCAACAATTTTCACGAACAAAAAAAACAGTCAGCACACAAAAAATATCCACGATCAAAAAAATATGCATGTAGTATGTTCCATGAACAAAATTAGTTTCAGGACCAGAAATAAATCAATGTTCATGTTTCACGAAGAGAAAAAATCAACCTGCAACAAGTTTCACGAATAAAAAAAACAGCAAGCAACAAGTTCCACGAACAAAAAAACAATCAGCACGCAACAACTTCCATTAATAAAATCAGCTTCACGAAGAGAAAAATCAATGTACAAGTTTCGAGAAGAGAATAAACAAAATCACACTGCAACATGTTTCACGAACAAAAGATCATCACTCAACAAGTTCCACGAACATAAATAAGCGTGCAACAAGTTCCGTGAATAAAACCAGTTTTCTCAATGAGGAAAATCATTGTAGAACTTTCATGAAGAGAAAAATCAAACATTTAACATGGATCACGAACAATTAAATATGCATGCAATAAGTTTCATGAACAAAATTAGTTCCACTAGGAGAAAAAAATCAATGTACTTGTTTCACGAAGAGAAAAAATAAACATGCAACAAGTTTCAGGAATAAAAAATCAGCACGCAACAAGTTCCACGAACAAAATCAGTTTAACTGGGAGAAAAATCATTGTTTAAGTTTCGCGAAGAGAAAAAAATCAGCATGCAACAAGTTTCACGAAGAAAAATCAGCACTCAACAAGTTCCACAGGCATAAATCAGCACGGTCAAGTTCCATGAACAAAATTGGCTTCAAGAGAAGAAGAAAAAATCAATGAGCAAGTTTCACGAAGAGAAAAATCAACATGCAACAAGTTTCACGAACAGAAAACCATCATGCAACAAGTTCCTTGAACAAAATCAGTTTCACGAGGAGAAAAATCAGTGTACAAATTTCGCGAAGAGAAAAAAAGCAACATGCAACAAGTTTCAAGAACGAAAAAAATAATCAGCACGCGATAAGTTCCTTGAACAAAATCAGTTTCACGAGAAAAAAACCAATGTACATGTTTCACGAAGAAAAAAAATCAACCTGCAACAAGTTTCACGAATAAAAAAAACAGCAAGCAACAAGTTCCACGAACAAAAAACAATCAGCATGCAACAACTTCCATTAACAAAATCAGTTTCACGAAGCGAAAAATCAATGTACAAGTTTCGAGAGGAGAATAAACAAAATCACACTGCAACACGTTTCCCGAACAAAATATCATCACTCAACAAGTTCCACGAACATAAATCAGCGTGCAACAAGTTCCATGAACAAAACCAGTTTTCTCAATGAGGAAAATCATGGTAGAAGTTTCACGAAGAGAAAAATCAACATTTAACATGGATCACGAACAAAGAAATATGCATGCAATAAGTTCCATGAACAAAATTAGTTTCACTAGGTAGAAAAAAAATCAATGTACTTGTTTCACGAAGAGAAAAAATAAACATGCAACAAGTTTCAGGAATAAAAAATCAGCACGCAACAAGTTCCACGAACTAAATCAGTTTAAACGGGGATAAAATCATTGTTTAAGTTTCGCGAAGAAAAAAATTCAGCATGCAAAAGTTCCACGAAGAAAAATTCAGCATGCAACAAGTTCCACGAAGAAAAATCAGCACTCAGCAAGTTCCGCGAACAAAATTGCCTTCAAGGGAAGAAAAAAAATCAATGTGCAAGTTTCACGAAGAGAAAATCAACATGCATCAAGTTTCATGAACAAAAAACCATCATGCAACAAGTTCCATGAAAAACAATCAGCACGCAACAAGTTCCTTGAACAAAATCAGTTTCACGAGGAGAAAAATCATGCTGAATTTTTCTTCGTGGAACTTGTTGCATACTGAATTTTTTCTTCGCGAAACTTGAACAATGATTTTCTCCCCGTTAAACTGATTTTGCACGGTCATAGGAGAAAAAAAAATCAATGTACATGTTTCACGAAGAAAAAAAAATCAACCTGCAACAAGTTTCACGAATAAAAAAAACAGCAAGCAACAAGTTCCACAAACAAAAAAAAATCAGCATGCAACAACTTCCATTAACAAAATCAGTTTCACGAAGCGAAAAATCAATGTACAAGTTTCGAGAAGAGAATAAACAAAATCACACTGCAACACGTTTCACGAACAAAAGATCATCACTCAACAAGTTCCACGAACATAAATCAGCGTGCAACAAGTTCCATGAACAAAACCAGCTTACTCAATGAGGAAATTCATGGTAGAAGTTTCACGAAGAGAAAAATCAACATTTAACATGGATCAAGAACAAAGA
Organism: Artemia sinica; assembly: GCA_027921565.1. Classification (NCBI taxonomy): domain Eukaryota; kingdom Metazoa; phylum Arthropoda; class Branchiopoda; order Anostraca; family Artemiidae; genus Artemia; species Artemia sinica. The sequence continues at coordinate 38,667,405 of CM051260.1, read as the reverse complement.
AATATGCATGCAATAAGTTCCATGACAAAATTTGTTTCACTAGGTAGAAAAAAAATCAATGTACTTGTTTCACGAAGAGAAAAAATAAACATGCAACAAGTTTCAGGAATAAAAAATCAGCACGCAACAAGTTCCACGAACAAAATCAGTCTAACGGGGAGAAAATCATTGTTTAAAGTTTCGCGAAGAAAAAAAATCAGCATGCAACAAGTTCCACGAAGAAAAATCACCACTCAACAAGTTCCACAAACATAAATCAGCATGGGCAAGTTCCTCGAACAAAATTGGCTTCAAGGGGAGAAAAAAAATCAATGTGCAAGTTTCAAGAAGAGAAAATCAACATGCATCAAGTTTCATGAACAAAAAACTATCATGCAACAAGTTCCATGAACAACAATCAGCACGCAACAAGTTCCTTGAATAAAATCAGTTTCACGAGGAGAAAAATCAGTGTACAAGTTTCACGAGGAGAAGAAAAAGCAACATGCAACAAGTTTCACGAACAAAAAAAAAATCAGAACGCAATAAGTTCAAGAATCAGAAAAATATGCATTAGATGTTCCAAAGACAAAATTAGTTTTAGGAGGAGAAAAAAAATCAATGTACATGTTTGACAAAGAGAAAAAATCAACATGCACCAAGTTTTACAAATAAAAAACAGAATGCAACATGTTCCACGAACTAAAAAAACAATCAGCACGCAACAAGTTCCATTAACAAAAATCAGTTTCACGAGGTGGAAAATCAATGTAAAAGTTTCGTGAAGAGAAAAAAAACAGGATGCAACAAGTTTCACAAAAAAAAATCAACACTCAACAAATTCCACGAACATAAATTAGCATGCAACAAGTTCCAAAATCAGCTTGCATCAAGTTTCACGAAGAAAAATCAGCACTCAACAAGCTCCACAAACATAAATCAGTACGGTCATAGGAGAAAAAAAATCAATGTACATGTTTCACGAAGAAAAAAAAATCAACCTGCAACAAGTTTCACGAATAAAAAAACAGCAAGCAACAAGTTCCACAAACAAAAAAAAACAATCAGCATGCAACAATTTCCTTTAACAAAATCAGTTTCACGAAGCGAAAAATAAATGTACAAGTTTCGAGAAGAGAATAAACAAAATCACACTGCAACACGTTTCACTAACAAAAGATAATCACTCAACAAGTTCCACGAACATAAATCAGCGTGAAAGAGGTTCCATAAACAAAACCAGCTTTCTCAATGAGGAAAATCATGGTAGAAGTTTCACGAAGAGAAAAATCAACATTTAACATGGATCACGAACAAAGAAATATGCAGGCAATAAGTTCCATGAACAAAATTAGTTTCACTAGGTAGAAAAAAAATCAATGTACTTGTTTCACGAAGAGAAAAAATAAACATGCAACAAGTTTCAGGAATAAAAAATCAGCACGCAACAAGTTCCACGAACTAAATCAGTTTAACGGGGATAAAATCATTGTTTAAGTTTCGCGAAGAAAAAAATTCAGCATGCAAAAGTTCCACGAAGAAAAATTCAGCATGCAACAAGTTCCACGAAGAAAAATCAGCACTCAGCAAGTTCCTCGAACAAAATTGCCTTCAAGGGAAGAAAAAAAATCAATGTGCAAGTTTCACGAAGATAAAATCAACATGCCTAAAGTTTCATGAACAAAAAACCATCATGCAACAAGTTCCATGAACAACAATCAGCACGCAACAAGTTCCTTGAACAAAATCAGTTTCACGAGGAGAAAAATCATGCTGAATTTTTCTTCGTGGAACTTGTTGCATACTGAATTTTTTTCTTCGCGAAACTTGAACAATGATTTTCTCCCCGTTAAACTGATTTACACGGTCATAGGAGAAAAAAAAATCAATGTACATGTTTCACGAAGAAAAAAAATCAACCTGCAACAAGTTTCACGAATAAAAAAAACAGCAAGCAACAAGTTCCACAAACAAAAAAAAATCAGCATGCAACAATTTCCATTAACAAAATCAGTTTCACGAAGCAAAAAATAAATGTACAAATTTCGAGAAGAGAATAAACAAAATCACACTGCAACACGTTTCACTAACAAAAGATAATCACTCAACAAGTTCCACGAACATAAATCAGCGTGCAACAGGTTTCATGAACAAAACCAGCTTTCTCAATGAGGAAAATCATGGTAGAAGTTTCACGAAGAGAAAAATCAACATTTAACATGGATCACGAACAAAGAAATATGCAGGCAATAAGTTCCATGAACAAAATTAGTTTCACTAGGTGGAAAAAAAAATCAATGTACTTATTTCACGAAGAGAAAAAATAAACATGCAACAAGTTTCAGGAATAAAAAATCAGCACGCAACAAGTTCCACGAACTAAATCAGTTTAACGGGGATAAAATCATTGTTTAAGTTTCGCGAAGAAAAAAATTCAGCATGCAAAAGTTCCACGAAGAAAAATTGAGCATGCAACAAGTTCCACGAAGAAAAATCAGCACTCAGCAAGTTCCACAAACATAAATCAGCACGGGCAAGTTCCTCGAACAAAATTGGCTTCAAGGGAAGAAAAAAAATCAATGTGCAAGTTTCACGAAGATAAAATCAACATGCATAAAGTTTCATGAACAAAAACCATCATGCAACAAATTCCATGAACAACAATCAGCACGCAACAAGTTCCTTGAACAAAATCAGTTTCACGAGGAGAAAAATCAGTGTACAAGTTTTGCGAAGAGAAGAAGAAGCAACATGCAACAAGTTTCACGAACAAAAAAAAATCAGAACGCAATTAGTTCAAGAATCAGAAAAATATGCATGTAGTATGTTCCACAGACAAAATTAGTTTTAGGAGGAGAAAAAAAATCAATGTACATGTTTCACAAAGAGTAAAAAATCAACAGGCACCAAGTTTCACGAATAAAAAACCGGATGCAACATGTTCCACGAACTAAAGAAAACAATCAGCACGCAACAAGTTCCATTAACAAAAATCAGTTTCACGAGATGAAAAATAAATGTAAAAGTTTCGTGAAGAGAAAAAAAACAGGATGCAACAAGTTTAAAAAAAAAATCATCACTCAACAAATTCCACGAACATAAATCAGTATGCAACAAGTTCAAAAATCAGCATGCATCAAGTTTCACGAAGAAAAATCAGCACTCAACAAGCTCCACAAACATAAATCAGTACGGTCAAGTTCCATGAACAAAATTGGCTTCAAGACAAGAAAAAAAATCAATGTGCAAGTTTCACGAAGAGCAAAATCAACATGCAACAAATTTCAAGAACAAAAAACCATCTTTTAACAAGTTCCATGAACAACAATCAGTTTCACAAAGAGAAAAATCAGTGTAAAAATTTCGTGAAGAGAAAATAGCAACATGCAACAAGTTTCACGAACAAAAAAAATCAGCACGCAACAAGTTCCAGAATCAGATAAATATGCACGCAGTATGTTCCATGGACAAAATTAGTTTTAGGAGGAGAAAAAAAATCAATGTGCATGTTTCACTAAGAGAAAAAATCAACAAGCAACAAGTTTCACAAATAAAAAACAGCATGCAACAAGTTCCCCGAACTAAAAAAACAATCAACATGCAACATGCTCCATCAACAAAATCAATTTCACGAGGTGAAAAATCAAGGTACAAGTTTCGCGAAGAGAAAAAAACAGGATGCAACAAGTTTCAAAAACAAAAAAAATCATCACTCAACAAATTCCATGAACATAAATCAGCATGCAACAAGTTCCAAAAAAAGCATGCATCAAGTTTCACGAAGAAAAATCAGCACTCAACAAGCTCCACAAACATAAATCAGCACGGTTAAGTTCCAAAACAAAATTGGCTTCAAGACAAGAAAAAATCAATGTGCAAGTTTCGCGAAGAGAAAAATCAACATGCAACAAATTTCATGAACAAAAAACCATCATGCAACAAGTTCCATGAACAAAATCAGTTTCACAAAGAGAAAAATCAGTGTACAAGTTTCGCGAAGAGAAAAAAGCAACATGCAACAAGTTTCACGAACAAAAAAAATCAGCACGCAACAAGTTCCAGAATCAGATAAATATGCATGCAGTATGTTACATGGACAAAATTAGTTTTAGTAGGAGAAAAAAAATCAATGTACATGTTTCACTAAAAGAAAAAAATCAACATGAAGCAAGTTTCACAAATAAAAAACAGCAGGCAACAAGTTCCCCGAACTAAAAAAACAATCAACACGCAACAAGTTCCATTAACAAAATCAATTTCACGAGGTGAAAAATCAAAATACAAGTTTCGCGAAGAGAAAAAAAACAGGATGCAACAAGTTTCACAAACAAAAAAAATCATCACTCAACAAATTCCATGAACATAAATAAGCATGCAACAAGTTCAAAAAACAACATGCAATAAGTTTCACGAAGAAAAATCAGCACTCAACAAGCTCCACAGACATAAATCAGCACGGTCAAGTTCTATGAACAAAATTGGCTTCAAGAGAAGAAAAAAAAATCAATATGCAAGTTTCACGAAGAGAAAAATCAACATGCAACAAGTTTCATGAATAAAAAATCATCATGCAACAAGCTCCATGAACAACAATCAGTACGCGACAAGTTTCTTGAACAAAATCAGTTTCACAAGGAGAAAAATCAGTGTACAAGTTTCGCAAAGAGAAAAAAGCAACATGCAACAATGTTCACGAAAAAAAAAAATCAGCAGGCAGCAAGTTTCAGAAACAAAAAGCAGCACTCAACATGTTCCAAGATCAAAATCACTTTCACGAGGAAAAAATCAATGTACAATCTTCACGATGAGAAAAAACCACATGCAACCAGTTTCACGAAAAAAAAAACTTTAGTAATCCACAAGTAATTCAACTTGCAACAAGATTCACGAACAAAAAAAAAAAAAGAGCGTGCAACCGGGTGCCTGCAGCCAACCTACAATACCACCCTTTTTTCAAATAACTGCATTCAAGTTAGGTTAAATTAGGTTCACTTGGCGTGGCGCGCCACGCCAAGTGAACCTAACTGAACCTAACTTGAATGCAGTTATTTGCTAATTGCTTTCTGATTTTTTTTTGTTCGTGAAACTTGTTGCATGTTGCTTTTTCTTCTCCTCGCGAACTTGTACACTGATGTTTCTAATCATGAAACTGATTTTGTTCAAGGAAGTTGTTGCATGCTGATTGTTGTTCATGGAACTTGTTGCATGATGGTTTTTGTTCATAAAACTTGATGCATGTTGATTTTCTCTTCGTGAAACTTGCACATTGATTTTTTTTTCTTCCCTTGAAGCCAATTTTGTTCGAGGAACTTGCCCATGCTGATTTATATTTGTGGAACTTGTTGAGTGCTGATTTTTCTTCGTGGAACTTGTTACATGCTGAATTTTGCTTCGTGGAACTTGTTGCATGCTGAATTTTTTTCTTCGCGAAACTTGAACAATGATTTTCTCCCCGTTAAACTGATTTTGTTCGTGGAACTTGTTGCGTGCTGATTTTTTATTCCTGAAACTTGTTGCATGTTTATTTTTTATCTTCGTGAAACAAGTACATTGATTTTTTTCTACCTAGTGAAACTAATTTTGTTCATTGAACTTATTGCATGCATATTTCTTTTTTTCGTGATCCATGTTAAATGTTGATTTTTCTCTTCGTGAAACTTCTATCATGATTTTCCTCATTGAGAAATCTGGTTTTGTTCATGGAACTTGTTGCACGCTGATTTATGTTCGTGGAACTTGTTGAGTGATGATCTTTTGTTCGGGAAACGTGTTGCAGTGTGATTTTGTTTATTTTCTTCTCGAAACTTGTACATTGATTTTTCGCTTCGTGAAACTGATTTTGTTAATGGAAGTTGTTGCATGCTGATCGTTTTTTTTGTTTGTGGAACTTGTTGCTTGCTGTTTTTTTTATTCGTGAAACTTGTTTCCGGTTGATTTTTTTCTTCGTGAAACTTGTACATTGATTTTTTTCTCGTGAAACTGATTTTGTTCAAGGAACTTATCGCGTGCTGATTTTTTTTTCGTTCGTGAAACTTGTTGCATGTTGCTTTTTTTCTCTTCGCAAAATTTGTACACCGATGTTTCTCCTCCTGAAACTGATTTTGTTCAAGGAACTTGTTGCATGATGGTTTTCTGTTTGTGAAGCTTGTTGCATGTTGATTTTTCTCTTCGTGGAACTTGCTCATTGATTTTTTTCTTCTTCTCTTGAAGCCAATTTTGTTCATGGAACTTGACCGTGCTGATTTATGCCTGTCGAACTTGTTGAGTGCTGATTTTTCTTCGTGAAACTTGTTGCATGCTGATTTTTTTCTCTTCGCGAAACTTAAACAATGATTTTTCTCCCAGTTAAACTGATTTTGTTCGTGGAACTTGTTGCGTGCTGATTTTTTATTCCTGAAACTTGTTTCATGTTTATTTTTTCTCTTCGTGAAACAAGTACATTGATTTTTTCTACCTAGTGAAACTAATTTTGTTCATGAAACTTATTGCATGCATATTTCATTGTTCGTGATCCATGTTAAATGTTGATTTTTCTCTTCATGAAACTTCTACAATGATTTTCCTCATTGAGAAAACTGGTTTTATTCATGGAACTTGTTGCACGCTGATTTATGTTCGTGGAACTCGCTGAGTGATGATCTTTTGTTCGTGAAACATGTTGCAGTGTGATTTTGTTTATTCTCTTCTCGAAACTTATACATTGATTTTTCTCTTCGTGAAACTGATTTTATTAATGGAAGTTGTTGCGTGCTGATTGTTTTTTTGTTCGTGGAACTTCTTGCTTGCTGCTTTTTTTATTCGTGAAACTTGTTGCAGGCTGATTTTTTCTCTTCGTTAAACATGTACATTGATTTTTTTCTCCTTCTGAAACTAATTTTGTTCATGGAACATACTGCATGCATATTTTTTGATCGTGTAACTTGTTCTGTGCTGACTTTTTTTGTTCGTGAAACTTGTTACATGTTGATTTTTTCTTTCTCTTTGCAAAACTCGTACACTGATTTTTCTCCTCGTGAAACTGATTTTGTTCAAGGAACTTGTTGCGTGCTGATTTTGTTAATGGAACTTTTTGCATATTTTTTTGGTTCGTGTAACTTGTTGCATGTTGACTTTTCTCATTGAGAAACTTGCACATTGATTTCTCTCCTCTTGAAGCTGATTTTCTCCATGAAACTTGTTGCACACTGATTTTTCTATATGTGTAACTTGTTGCTTGCTAGTTTTTCTTCATGAACCTTGTTACATGTTGATTTTAATCTTAGTGAATCCTATACATTGATTTTTATCCAAATGAAACTGGATTTGTTCATGGAACTTGTTGCATGTTAATTTTTTTATTCGGGAAACTTATTGCATGTTTTTTTTCTTTGTGGATTTTGTACATTGATTTTTTATTTTTTCCTCGTGAAAACAATTTGTAGATGGAACATGTTGAGTGCTGATTTTTAGTCATGTAAAAAAAAAAGTTGAAAAAAACTGTCAAAAAAACTGTCAAAAAAAATGGTCACTACAAACATTATTTTTCTATTAATAAAAGTCACGACTAACATTTCTATATGATTCTCATTTTGAGTCCGGAAAATATTAAATGTGATTTTTTTTATGTAGGAAGTATGTTACATGTCATTCTAAGAGATGTAAAAAAAGTTGAAAAAATGTATCATGTTAAAAAAAGTTGGGGGGGGCCTGAGGAGGGGGATCGGAGGGGAGGGGGTTCGGGGGGGGGGGTGGTTACAGGGGTTTGGTGAGGGGGGGGGGGTGTTAGGGGCAGGAGTTGGGGGGGCAAAAAGTTGGGGGAGGGGTCCTTGGGGTTGGGTAGGGGACCTTACAACACTGTTCATATGGTAGTTGTGTATTATACCGAACACAGTTGAGAATCGCCCAAATAAAAAAAAATATGTATCTCTGAATATGAGTTAGCATTCCCTCAGATGGTTTACCATTTTCATTTCTGACAACGCCTATAATCATACCATAATGAAGAATCATGTTTAACATTAGATATGTGAACGGCCATGACTCTATCAGAAAACATGATATTTAACACCAAAACCATGTTTCGTGAACAGCACGAATTTTCATGGTAGGCTGATTCTGATTATCTTCTCTCTTTAATTCATACAGTAATGTCCTATCTGTTTGATATCTTAGATTAACACAGTACTTGTATTGTTGTATGGCGGGGGGACTGTCTTGTTGAATATATTATAGCTACACTACTTAAGGGGAAAGATGTGGTTAGCGCCATTGCTTATATATCAAACTCAATCTTTATAACCGATATTATCTATACGCATGTATTTACCTACAGCAATTTGCCCATACAGGCAATCATATTTTACTGAAATATATCAAGTATTATAACGTTTTCCCTTTAAGCTAAAACAAAACTTAGTACATACTATAGTTTATATCATCAAGATACTGATTACTCGTAAGCCAGTTTTATTGATAGGCGTAATTTGCGCCATGTGAGGAAATATAGTTGTTTGAATTGCAGGTGTAATCTTTTATTTTTCGAACTTGTTTTTCTTTAATGCTTAGCCCCCATTGTACAAACAATTTTCATTATAATTTAGGCTACGTCTTCTAATAATGTAAATCCTCAATGATTGAAAGTAGAAATACACAAAGTTGAAAGCGTTATATTTTAAAAACTAAAAGATTACGGCCAAACTTTGATTCAATGATTCTAAACTTCAAAGTTAGAATGTTCTGCTTTCTTAACTTAAGTCATTATAATATTTTCGGAAATTACTCACATAATTAGTCAACAATTAAAAAAATAATAGCGAATCCAAGCTTAAGAAAAATCTGATTTAAACGAAAATAAGGCTGGGTCAGCCAGCCTCAAACTCCCCACGGACTTTATGTCTTTTGTACTTTACTGAAAACAACATATATTTGGAACAGTGTGTTTTTCCTTTTTCAAAACATAAGGTAAATCAAAAAATCATTATACTGATCCCGTTCAAAGGAAAAAAACAAACAATTTTTGACTTTTCACCTAAAAAACTAAAGACTTTCAATTTCGTTTGAAAGTCATATTATTCTGACTAAACATATTCATAAATGATTCACCGGTTGATTTTCTACGTATTTGAGAGGAATGGAAATGTTTTTGCATATAGACTAGTGAAATTAGAATGGTTAATGATGAATAAAAATAGAATTTGAATAATATGAAATATTTCAGTGTAATAATGAAAATAAAAATTAGCTGTATTTACTTTAAGCAATAAAACTCTTAGTTCAAATATTTTTAACGGTAACCAGTTGATAAACCACTAATAATCAACGAGATATGTTGTTTTTATGCTAAAATACGTTTGAAAAGGCCAACTGTAACTATTTTAAATAAATAACGGACATTAATGAAAAATAAACTAGCTTTTCACCCGAAAGTAAAGAGACACGTTAAAGCTTAAAATAAGCAAAAACCATCTCAAATGAGGGAACTGCCCAATCGGTAAATTTTAATTCTTTATTTGATGAAGGTTTTGTACAATGTAAAAAATAAATGCATTTTCTTGATTATTTGTTATTTAATCAACAGTGTCCTTCAAAAAATCGTAACCGTGGTTTTGGCGTTGCCAGTTTTACTCAATACCTACATTTTAAAGTAAATACGCATAAAGGAGAACATTAGTGCTCCTAGCATTGAGGTAAAGAGCCCAAGTTTGTGCAATACGTATTGCTTTCGTTAAAGCACAAGCTGAAGTTTATATCAAAGAGGAGTGGGTTTAGAGGGATGGATTCCCGCATCTCTAGGATTATTTCTGCTTATCATTGAGTTTTAATGCCGCTCTTCGCTTTAAGGCAAAAAAAATATGTTTTTTTTAATTATATCAATCGTAATATAAACTTATAGTATCCTGTATTAGGTGAAAAACAGTTACAACCTTGAGCTCTAATATATAATATTGTTTCAGCCTTCCTTAAACGCAGAGAAAGCTCGTCTTCTATTGAATCCAACAAATCAGAAAATAAGAATGGCAATAGGATGCCTGCTAAAGACCCATCCAGGCTTTTATATCCAGATTACGGAACAGCTGGATCTTCAAAAGGATATATTAGTGAATTCATTATGTAACCTTTTTGAAAAATAAATTTTTGACTTTTTATATGTTCTTTTATATGTTTTACTCAAAATAAGTGTGCTATATTATCAATAATCTTGATATATCCTTAGCGAAGGGCTTAGAGACGTGATAACCCTCACCCTCTATCTGTTGAAGGATAGTTTTTGACCTTTTATGTAATTCATGCCCGGTTAAATTTTCATATTTTGTTGTTTTTTCTTAACAAATTTAATCTGATTTCTGATTTCTACGTTAGAAAAACATTTGTTTATTTCTTATCAGAACATAATTCCCAATTTTACATTTATCAGCTCATTATTGGTCGCAATATGAATTTCCCTTTTTAATTCGTTCAATCATTTTATACCAAATTTCTATCTCATATTCTTGATATGATAAATGTTATGATTCTCCCCGTTTTTATGGTTTTGCCGAACTCCTTCCCCTCCTCAAATTAAAATTTATATCTAAATTAATTTTAAAAACCAATTTTCGGTTCTTCCTTCTTTAATAATGAGGATAGTTTAAACCAACTTTAGCTTATTTCCTTGAAAAAGAGAAAACCGAGATTAACGCTGGACTTTGGACTGAAATTCTATTCTCACACTTCTACTCGTAATATTCTTTCGCCCCACCGGGCCAACTTTCAAACAAAGTAGACTCCTACTAGTAGACTCATACTTCAATAAAACTCATCTTCAACAACCGTCAGAAGATGTAGTTTCCTTTTAAAGTACTGTAGAGGTTTCAAGCTCCTATCTACAAAAATGTGGAATTTTGCAATTTTTGCCAGAAGAAAGATCAGGGGTGCGTGTTTATTTGTTGTTTTTTTTTTGTTTTTCTTTTCCCAGGGGTGATCGTATTGACCCAGTGGTCCCAGAATATCGTGGGATGATTCATTGGAATGGAAATTAAAAGTTCTAGTGCCCTTTTTAAGTTACCAAAAAAATGGAGGGCAACTAGGCACCCTCCCACGCTCATTTTTTTCCCAAAGTCACCCGATCAAAATTTTGAGATAGCCATTTTCTTCAGCATGTTCGAAAATATTGTAAGTATGGCTTTTAGGATGACTTAATCTCCCGAAGTTCCCGGGGGGAGGGCTGAAAGTTATGAACTTTACCCAATGTTAACATATAGTATTGGTGATTTGGAAGTATACAGACGTTTTCATGGGAGATTTTTCCTGGTAGTGTGGGGGGGGGGGGGGTCGGGGGTTATGTGGGAGGATCTTTCCATGAAGGAAGTTTTCATGGGGGAGGGACATTGCTATGAAGGGGACGCCAGACTTCCCAGCCTTATTTAAAAAAAGATCAGAAATTAAATATCAAAAAATAAGTTTTTCAACTGCAACAGCAGCAACATCAAAACTTTAAACGAACAGAAAATATTATATATATGATTGGGTTCACCTCCTCGTCAATACCTCGCTCTTTAAGCCAAAGATTCTTTAGTACTTTCATAAGAGCTATTTATTCTAATTAACGGCCTTTGTGATTAAGCGGTCATTTTTAAAGAATTGGAACAAAATTCGAACTTTAGCTTAAAGAGCAAGGTATTGACTAGGGGGCGAACCCCCTAATATACGCATTAAAAATATATGAATATAGAAGTTCGTTACGTAAGTTAATTCGTAATTTACGTATATTTATTACTAAGAAAAACGTTCGTAAATAAAATTAAACAAGTTTCGAGAAAGCCATTTAACCAAATAAAAGTAAATTAATATGCAAATTTTCTTTTAATTATTCATGTACGACGAGCCAAGATCAAAACCTGCATTTATTCAAAAACGTTCAAAAATTAAATAAAAAAACAAGTTTTTTTAACTAAAAGTAAGGAACGACGTTAAAACTTAAAACGAACAGAAATTATTCCGTATATGAAAGGGGCTATCCCCTCCTCAACGCCTCGCTCTTTATGCTAAAGTTTTTTATTGTTAAAAAAAATAGAGTTGTGAGAAAGTCAAACTTTATTCTGCTACCTCTTTTAGTCGGTTGTGCTGCTGTAATTCAATTGTACTTGGTGCAAGAAATCGCAAGGAGAAAGGTGAGGAATAATTGGTATCAGAAACAACGCTGTAGGGTTGCCTATAGTAAAAACCATACGGCTCCAATGTTTTATTAATTTTTTCCAGAGGAACTTCATATGGAAGGGGTCGTCGTATAAACTTCAAAGGAGGCTCATTCGATTGGAAATCGAGTGTTCTAGTGCCCTTTTTAAGGGTCAAAAGAAATTGGAAGGCAACTAACCCCCCTTCCACGCCCACCATTTCCCCAAAAATATCCAATCAAAATTTTGAGATGGCCATTTTCTTCTACGTAGTTGACTTCGATAGGATATCCAGAGTTCTAGTGCCTTTTTTAAGAGTCAAAAGTGATCGGAGGGAAACTATCCCCCCCCCAAGCCTTTTTTCCCCAAATACATCTGATAAAAAATTTGAGGTAGCCATTCTGTTAAAAATAGTACAAAGATCATATAACAAAAACTCCTTTACATATGTCCATTTCGTTAAAAATAGTTCAAAGCTCAGATAAGAAAAACTCCTGTGTCGAAACAACCCTCCAGAGCCCGGGGAAGGCGTTGTAAGTATTGCTCTGATGGCATATATGGTTTTTATGGAAGATACGCTCATATAAACTTCGGAAAGACCTCATTTGATTGGAAATTGAAAGTTCTAGTTCACTTTTAAAGAGTCAAAAGATATCGGAGGGCAACTAGCCTCCCCCACTTCATGCCCTTTTTCCTCAAACCATCCAATAAGAACTTTGAGATAGCCATTTATTTAAAAATAGTTCAAAGATCATATAATGAAAACTCAGGGGTCAACACAACCCCCAAGGACCCGGAGGCAGGCGTTGTAAGTAATTCCCTGGGAGCATATATAGTTCTTATGAAAGGGATGCTCGTATAAACTTCGGAGATGGCTCATATAATTGGAAATTGAAAGTTCTTGTTCCCTTTTTAAGAGTCAAAAGAGATCGGAGGGCAACTAGCCCCTTCTCTCCACACCCTATTTTCCTCAAACCCATCCGATAAGAACTTTGACAGAGCCATTTTTTCAAAATGGTACAAAGATCATATAACGAACAGTGCGGTGTCGATGCAATCCTTCAGGGTCCGGGGTAGGCCTTTTAAGTTATGCCTGGGGGCATATACAACTGTTTGGAAGGGATGCTCGTATAAACTTCAGAGGGCTCGTTTGATTGTAAATTGAAATTTCTAGTTCAGTTTTTAACAAACAAAAAGGATCAGAGGGCAACTATTCCCCCAAGCCCCTTTTCTCCCGAGCGTATCCGATAAAAATTTTGAGATAACCATTTTTTTTAAATAGTTCAAAGGTCAGATAAAAAAAAACTTCGGTGTCCTCAATTAAAATTTATATCTAAAAAAATTTTAAAAACCAATTTTCGGTTCTTCCTTCTCTAATAATGAGGATAGTTTAAACCAGCTTTAGCTTATTCCCTTGAAAAAGAGAAAACCGAGATTAACGCTGGACTTTGGACTGAAATTCTATTCTCACACTTCTACTCGTAATATTCTTTTGCCCCACCGGGCCAACTTTCAAACAAAGTAGACGCCTACTAGTAGACTCTTACTTCAATTAAATAAAAAAAACAAGTTTTTTAAACTGAAAGTAAGGAGCGACATTAAAACTTAAAACGAACAGAAATTATTCCGTATATGAAAGGGGCTGTCCCCTCCTCAACGCCTCGCTCTTTACGCTAAAGTTTGACTCTCTATCACAACTTTATTTTTTAAAACAATAAAAAACTTTAGCGTAAAGAGCGAGGCGTTGAGGAGGGGACAGCCCCTTTCATATACGGAATAATTTCTGTTCGTTTTAAGTTTTAATGTCGCTCCTTACTTTCAGTTTAAAAAACTTGTTTTTTTTTATTTAATTTCTGATCGTTTTTTAGTTAATGCAGGGGATGTTTCCCCCCTCTTTAAAAATCGAGTAAATTTTCTCAGGCTCGTAGCCTTTGATGAGTAATACTAAACTTAATAAAATTTATATATTTAGAATCAGCATTATAAACACATTCTTTTGATACATTTATTGACATCAAAATTCCGTTTTATAGAGTTTCGATTACTATTGAGCCGTATCGCATGTTTTTTTATTGTTTTTTTTATTACGTATATGTTATTACGTATATGAGGGGGTTCTCCCCTTAGTCAATACCACGCTCTTTACGTTAAAAGTTAAAAAAAAATTGATTCACAAACCCCTGAATCACAAAGGCCGTTTAATTAGAATAGATAGCTCTTTTGAAAGAACTAAAAAAAAACTGTAGCGTAAAGAGCGAGGTATTGACTTGGGGGAGAACCCCCTCACATACGTTATAATTTCTGTTCGTTTTAAGTTCTAATATTCCTTCTTACATTTCAGTTGAAAAAACTTGTTTTTTTTTATTTAATTTCTGATCGTTTTTTAAATAATGCTTGGAAATCCGGCGCCCCCTTCATAGAAATTTCCCTTACCCCAAAGAAACATCCTCCACGGAAATATTCTCAAGATTAACCCCCTCGTCTAGCCCCCCCCCCTCCAGAAAAAATCCTTCCTGAAAATGGTTGTATACTTCCGAATAACCAATAAATAATGCTGGCAAGTCCGGCGCCCCCTTCATGGCAATTTCCCTTCCCCCATGAAAACTTCATTCATGAACAGATCCTCCAACATAACCATCGACCCACCCTTCCCTCCCACTACCAGAAAAAAAACCTTCTGAAAACTTCTGTATACTTCCCAATAACCAATACTATATGTTAGCATTGGGTAAAGTTCATAACTTTTAGCCCTCCCTCTGGGAACTTCGGGGGATTAAGTCATCCTAAAAGACATATTTATCATATTTTAGACCATGCTGAACAAAATGGCTATCTCAAAATTTTGATCGGGTGACTTTGGGAAAAAAATAAGCGTGGGAGGGGGCCTAGTTGCCCTCCATTTTTTTGGTCACTTAAAAGGGCACTAGAACTTTTAATTTCCGTTCCAATGAGCCCTCCCACGATATTCTAGGACCACTGGGTCGATACGATCACCCCTGGGAGAAAAAAAAAAACAAACAAACAAACAAACAAATAAACACGCATCCGTGATCTTTCTTCTGGCAAAAAATGTAAAATTCCACATTTTTGTAGATAGGAGCTTGAAACCTCTACAGTAGGGTTCTCTGATACGCTGAATATGATGGTGTGATTTTCATTAAGGTTCTATAACTTTTAGGGGGTCTTTCCCCCTTTTTTTGAAAATCAGCCAAATTTTCTCAGGCGCGTAACTTTTGATGGGTGCACTAAACTTGATGAAAGTTGTATATTTGAAATCAGCATTGAAATCTGATTCTTTTGATATATCTATTGTTATCAAAAACCCGTTTTCTAGAGTTTCGGTTACCATTGAGCCGGGTCGCTCCTTACTTACAGTTCGTTACCACGAACTGTTTGATACAACTCATCTTCAACAACCTTCAGAAGATCTAGTTTCCTTTTAAAGTATTTTATTGGTCATTTTTATATGTAACTTTGTTGTCCGATATTTATTTTTATCTAACCTGGCTCATCAAACAGTTCGTGGTAACGAACTGTAAGTAAGGAGCGACCCGGCTCAATGGTAACCGAAACTCTAGAAAACGGCAATTTCATACAAATAGATACATCAAAAGAATGAAATTTTAGTGCTGATTTCAAATATATAAGCTTCATCAAGTTTAGTCCCACCATCAAACGTTACGCGCCTGAGAATATTTGGCTGATTTTCGAAAAAAGGGGAAAGACCCCCTAAAACTTATAGAAACTTAATGAAAATCACACCATCATATTCAGCGTATCACAGAACCTACTGTAGAGGTTTCAAGCTCCTATCTACAAAAATGTGGAATTTTGTATTTTTGGCCAGAAAAAAGATCACGGGTGCGTGTTTATTTGTTGTTTTTTTTTGTTTTTTTTCCCCAGGGGTGATCGTAACGACCCAGCGGTCCCAGAATATCTTGGGAGGATTCATTGGAATGGAAATTAAAAGTTCTAGTGCTCTTTTTAAGTGACCAAAAAAAATGGAGGACAACTAGGCCCACTCACGCTCATTTTTTCCCAAAGTCACCCGATCAAAATTTTGAGATAGCCATTTTGTTCAGCATGGTCGAAAATATAATAGCTAAGTCTTTTATGATGACTTAATCCCCCGAAGTTCCTGGGGGGAGGGCTGAAAGTTATGAACTTTACCCAATGTTAACATATAGTATTGGTTATTGGGAAGTATACAGACGTTTTCAGGGGGTATTTTTTCTGGTAGGTTGGGGGGGGGGGTTGTAGTCTATATGGGAGGATCTTTGCATGAAGGAAGTTTTCATGGGGGAAGGGACATTGCTATGATTTTTAAAGGACATTGCATTATCTGAAGCGACATTCCATTATTAAAGAAAAAGATGAGAAATTAAATAAGTTTTTCAACTGAGAGTAAGGAGTAACATCAAAACTTAAAAAGAACAGAAAATATTACGTATATGATTCGGTTCACCCCCTAGTCAATACCTCGCTCTGTAAGCCAAAGATTTTTTAGTACTTTCATAAGAGCTATTTATTCTAATTAACGGCCTTTATGATTAAGGGGCCATTTTAAAGAATTGGAACAAAATTCGAACTTTACCTTAAAGAGCAAGGTATTAACTAGGGAGCGAACCCCCTAATATACGTATTAAAAATCAATGAATTTAGAAGTTCGTTACGTAAGTTAATTCGTAAGTTACATATATTTATTACTAATAAAAACGTTCGTAAATAAAATTAAAAAAGTTTCGAGAAAGCCATTTAACCAAAAAAAGTAAAATTAATATGCAAATTTTGTTTTAATTATTCATGTACGGTGAGCCAAAATCAAAACCTGTATTAATTAAAAAACGTTCCAAAATTAAATAAAAAAACAAGTTTTTTAACTGAAAGTAAGGAACGACGTTAAAACTTAAAACGAACAGAAATTATTCCGTATATGAAAGGGGTTGTGCCCTCTTCAACACCTCGCTCTTTACGCTAAAGTTTGACTCTCTCACAACTCCATTTTTTTAAACAATAAAAAACTTTAGCGTAAAGAGCGAGGCGTTGAGGAGGGCACAGCCCCTTTCATATACAGAATAATTTCTGTTCGTCTTAAGTTTTAACGTCGTTCCTTACTTTCAGTTAAAAAAAAACTTACTTTTTTTATTTAATACCTTTTAAAATTCAAGCTCAAAATGACCAGAAATTACTATTAAAGAATAATCATAACAAAAAAGCATTCAACAAGTAATAATGTAAATGAATAAATAAATCTCAAAGCGAGTAATGCTTAAATTTAACATGCAAATCAATCTTAAAACGAAAAAAAAATATTTATTCTACTGAAATATAAATGAAACCCGAAACGAACAGAAATTAAATAAACAATCAATGCAAACAAACATACAATAGATACTAATGTAAATGATTAAATTAATCTGAAAACGAGTGAAACTTAATTGAATATGCAAACGAAGCTTGAAACGAACAAAAATCACTACAAACAAGAGTTTGGGTATGGCCCCCTTCTCTGACTGTAAAAGTCTAAAACCTACTGCGTCATTGGCACTTTACTGACAACGAAATTTATTACAAATATTTTCTTTGGTACTTAATATTGAAAAAAGACATTACAATTAAAGTAAAATTTTTAACTGATGAGCTTTCAGCAATTAATATCATTATACATCAAATATTCAGTTTAATTTATTAGTTCTTTCTAAAATTGTTCGAGACGAATATAGTTTCACTACAAACAAGAGTTTGGATACAGTTCTTACAGCATTGAAAATATAAATAAAATTACAGTGAAATAAAATCTTGAATTGATGGATCTTTCAACAATTAATATAATTATATATCAAATATTCAGTTTGATTTTGTTTATACTTTCCAAGACTGTTCAAGACAGATACAGTCTTGAACTCGTTTTAAGATTTATTTATTCATTTACATTAATATCTATCGTATGTTTGTTTGCATTGATTATTTATTTAATTTCTGTTCGTTTTGGGTTTCATTTATACTTCAGTAGCAAAATATTTTATTCCGTTTTAAGCTTGATTTGCATATTAAATTTAAGCATTACTCGCTTTAATATTTATTTATTCATTTATATTATTACTTGTTCTATGTTTTTGCTATGAATGTTTATTTAATTTCTCATCGTTTTGTGTTACATTTATTCTTTAATAGTAATTTCTGGTTGTTTTGAGTTTGAATTTTAACAGGTCTGCTGATCATGAGTTTAAAATAACCTTTACTTTTCTTTGAAAAACTTCTTTTTCGGAAAGTTTTTTCTAATTAATTTTTGTTCGTTTTTGATTGCAGAAAGGTTCAAGTTTTTAAAATTCCTTATTTCAAATTTAAACTTTTTTTTCAAAATCAAATGTTCATCAAAGTATCAAAAATTGTATCAAAGTATCAATTTCAAAGTAAAAAAATGGGTTTGTGTCAACCTTGGAGTTTTTATTTTCTGATGTTTGAACTATTTTTAACAAAATGGCTATCTCCAAATTTTTATCAGATGGGTCAGGGGAAAAAAGCGCATGGGGGGGGGGGGGGGTTGGTAATTGCCCATTGATTTCTTTTGACTCTTTAAATGTGAACTATAACTTTCAATTTTCAATCAAATGGGCCCTCTCTGAAGTTTATACGAGCATCCCTTCTATAAGAACTTGTAAGTTATGCCTCCAAGGCATAACTTACAACGCCTGTCCCCGGGCCCTGGTGGGTTGTGTCGCCTCCGAAATTTTATTATCTGGTGTTTGAACTATTTTTAACAAAATGGTCCCCTCAAAATTTTTATCGGATGGGTTTGGGGAAGAAAAAGGCATGGAGAGGGGAAGGGCAAGTGGCCCTCCGATCTCTTTTGACTCTGAGAAAGCGAACTAGAATTTTGAGTTTCAAATCAATTGAGCCCTCTCTGAAGTTTATACGAGAATCCCTTTCATAAGAACCATATACGGCCTCAGGACATAACTTACAACGCCTGTCCCCCGGGCCCTGGGGAGTTGTGTTGACACCGGAGTTTTTGTTATCCAACCTTTGAACTATTTTTAAAAAAAATAGCTATCTCAAAATTCGTATCGGATGGGTTTTGGGAAAAAAGGGCGTTGGGGGCTAGTTGCCCTCCGATCTCTTTTGACTCATAAAAATTAAACTATAACCTTCAATTTCAAATCAAATGAACCCCATCTGAAGTTTATGCGAGCATCCCTCGTAGTTTATACGAGCCTGGTCATGCACAGGAACCGAGAGCTAACCCATAATTTTGGCTTTACTTATAATTTGGCATCATGCAAGAATTTGAATTCGAAGTTAGAAGAAGACATTTTTACCATCCTCTTGTTTGACTGTTTCGATATGTATGCCATTGCTAAAAAAAAGATCAATTTTTCATATTTAGCGTTTTATTTGCTTTAGTCCACTTCTCCGTATGATACACTTCTCCATGTTAAATAGTGGGTTATAAATAAATTATTCTTATAACCAAATTATTTGCCATTGCCTTGTTCATATATCATAGTAAGTTCATCTTTATCATCTAATGCCTTCATTTCTTCCTCTTTTATTTTACAAGTCTTTTTATTATTTGGCCCAACACCTTCTTAGAGATCTTTTTTTCAAATGGAAATGTATATACCTTAAAGTTGAGGGGTAAAAGGAGTAAAAAAATCTGGTATTTTGGATGTCACTATAGTATCATATCGGCTATATTTATACTAGTGTATGACAATCTCACAATTTTAATACCAGATTTTAAAAAAAAAATCTGGTATTTAGAAGTCACTATAGTATCGTATCGGCTATATTTATACTAGTGTATGACTATTTCACGCGTCTGCCGAAATGTATTCCCGCTAGATGGCCAATAAGAAACAAAACAAGTCATTGCTGTTCCCTGGATTCCAATTTTTAGTTAACTTATTCACTGACCTCCAGGCCAGTCATTTGTCCAGGCCCACTAGGGTCATATAAGTTAAATCTAACTTTGCACTACTGGAGAAGGCCCAAAAGAAACACCTAACTATATAGAATGAAAACACCCGGGAGGAGATGCAGAATTTTGTTAAAAATCCCCAAGAAATACCAATCCCACCCCATGAATGCTGGAGACGACAAAGATACCTGGATTCTTTCATCCGGATGGATCATCGTGAAAGCAAGAAAATTAAGTCAAGTGAGTGAACTCTTCTCTAGAAATAACCACAGAAGCTGATAGCCGTGGCTGCGTAGGTTTTCTTAACTTTTATGTTTTCTGCAAACCTAACGTATTTTAAAATATTGTATTGTCTATCCAACAGAAAATACAAAATCATGTGAATAATTACTTAATGGTTAATGTGACTAGTGACGTCTAAGTTGTTTAATCAGCTAAATCATTTAAGTACTCTGGTTCTTCATCAGCATCCATATATCCTGGAAGTTCAATCTCTAAATTCTTCCGAATTCCTCCTTCTTTCTCTACCAGCCAAAAAGTGTCCATGGGTCCCTTTCCCTAGAAAATGAGCAATTAAAGTTGAATATATAACAATGTATATCGAATAACTGTTTGCAGCTCTTAATGACTGAAGGAATTGAGGGTAGTGCTTAAGATTTTACAACTAATCTTTTTATTACTTCAAATACACTTTTTGAAATTAAAGCTATTGTTTCAACTTGACAGATTTTGTCGCTTTCACAACAATTACCGTAATAAATGTATAAGGAGGTGATTGTCCAGGATCCGAAAAACACGCAAAAATAAAGTTATCCACAGCAGTATATAAAGTGGGAAGAAAACAAAGAGTTGACCGATTTTGATAGCAAAAGAAAAATCCTGAAACGATAATAATTGCTTTCTTTATTAATAAATCCAAAAACCAGGTTTTTTTCAAATACGAGTAATGTGTTATATTAAAACTTAAAACTAGGAAAATTAGTTTGAAAAGAGTTAGGGCTGTTGCCTCTCTTGCCCTCCCCCCCCCCCACACACACACAAACACACCTACTTGTAACGTTCAAGAAGTTGTTGACACTGAATGAAAAGGGCACATTTTCAATATTTTCATCGTGAACATGGAAATATTTCTTTTTTACAAATCAATTAAATATCTGTAGCTACCAACTGGGCTTCTGTTGTACTGTAGGAAGCTTAAAATAAGATACAGGAATTACAAGCAGGAATTTCAAGGAAACAACAAGCCCCTCCCGTTCAGAGTAACTTCGATAGATTTAAGTTTTAACGTCATTCTCTACTTATATTTGAAAAACTTGTTTTCTTGAGTTTAAAATCAATTCTTGTAAATATTATTTTGATCTTCCTATATATGCCAGGGACTGCCCTCATGTATGGTGGCCAGGTGTTTAGTTTTAACTTTAAATTATCATTTCTGCTTTACTGAAAAAGGAAATAATCCCAATAGTTATTTGTTTAGCTAGTGTTTTAATTTTGAGAAACACAATAGGAAACGTTATGCAATTAAAATAAATTTAAAAATCTTCTAATGAACACTGAGGATTGCTATTCAGTTTACTCAGTCACAAAGAATTATTAGAGCTTATTAATTAAAAAATTCTTCGAGACCAGTAATAATTTGTATGCAATAACTCAAAAGCGGCTGTTACGCAAAATATATAATACACAACAACAAAAAGTATTAGAAATACAAACCTGCAATTTAAGTATTTCCTAATCAGTGAGACATTGAAAAATTATGGAAATTCAACAGTATTTTCGAAGCTTAAGCGAGGTAGTATCACATTTTTTTTAAACAATTGCTTTCAGAAATCATTTATTTCCCTGTCTTCTAAATTTTTTTCTTTTCCTTTATTAAATAAAGAAAAAAACTCTAAAAACAAAAAAGGGAATATGACGCTTCAAACCAGCAAAAACTAGGTAATATACCAAAACAAGACAAAAAGATATTGCTAATAGTGAAAAAATTAAGCATAAAACGAGTAGAAATCACATTTAACAATCAACTCCAAATCACAACGAATAGAAGGTACCAGAAATAAGCACGGTCCTGCAATCCCCTTAAAACCCAGGGTAGAATAGAGTGTCATTTAGCTTTACTGAAAAATGAATAGATTATTACAAATACACTGATATCAAAAAAATCATTATATTGGATTTTCAAGTGTTGTACGCATAAATCGATGGAGAAAAACTTTAACAATATCATTTTGTTTTCAGTGAAGCGAAATCACATTCTAGCTTTTGGGGCTCTAGGGTATAGCAGTATCACTATTATCCGTGTACTTTCTGTTCGTTACAGCTTTAGCTTCATTAATCATAGCTACGATTAACGAGCCCTTCCGGGATGTACTACAACGAAACAATACGTACGATGAAAACTGGGCAAATAGTAGGCTTCATAAGAGACATATCACTCTTTAAAAAGTGAAGGCTATTGCGTTGACTTTGAAATGTATCTATGAAGTCTCGCTTTTCATGGGCCATGTCCATAATGTGGGGACCTTGTCCCAGAGGCGGCAAATACAGTGGTGCCCCGGAGGCAAATTTCATTGCCGTGCCTCTCTTTCGGTGATTTTGATTAAGATAGCTATCTACAAGTTTTGACCCGACACCATGTGGAGCTGCAAAGTGTTGAGGTGGTTTGGCACCATCTGATCGGGTTTGGATCTAAAGGGTCGATAGAACTTTTAATTTGCAATCGATTGAGCGGTTCCTAAACTTTTTATAATCACTGGTCGTATTTAATATTTCTCAGAAAAAAAAAGACATTATATGTGTTTTTTCCTAAACCAACGTTCTTGTGTTAATACCCTAAAGATTTAGTTATTAAATTCGAAAAACAAATATGAGCCATAGTCAAACTTTTGAGACTATTGGCTATTAGCGCTACCTATAACAATCAGAGATATTGTTAAAATCGTTATCACGAATTACAGCATCAATAGCACAGTTTATATAATTAGCAGTATGATCATTCTCTATCTCACCCATTATAAAAACCCGGACCGGGGTGCGAGTGCTCCGGAGAACGTTTTGGCAGATATAAACATAGGCGAAGTCAGATTAGCGGGAATGCAGGTTAGTCTGTTTCCGTCTGTTTCCATCAAAGTGCATTGAAACAAGTGGGAAGGAGTACAAGTGGGAAGGAGTGCAAAGTGCATTGAAACAGAAATAAGTGGGAGGAGCTTTTTGTTCACGAAAACCAGAAATGATCTGCGATAAGCTTACTGGGTATATTCTGTCTACTGTGATCAATAGTAAGTATAATTTGCGTTTATCTTTGTTCTACTTCGCAGACCTAAAAAGCTTGGAGTCGTTTATAACGAATATAGACTCTTAGTAATAAGAAAGTGGTGGTATTTAAGAAAAATACTTCTTAGAGATAGCAATACGGATTTGATAAGAACTTAGATGGCATTCGGGCAACGATTCCCACATCAAATGAATCAAAGAGCACTTGCATTAATAGTAATAATGGAGGCTTTCCTTCATTCTCCTTGCTATAAATCCCGCCTCCTCCAAAAATGGTATTAAATACTCACATTTCCAACAATTTCTGCAACCATGAAAAGGTGTGCGGCTCAATAGCACTACAGTTAAGTATAACACAGGTTGTAAAACCAGAAACTTTAGTATCTATAGAACAAAATAAGACATGGGGAAACAAAATGGACAAATCAGTCAAAGGACTGATTTGTAGCAGGTTGGCTATAATTCTTAATTTAACAAAAAAACCATTGTTTCTTATGCACAGGCTATTTTTGCTGGTTTTGATATTAATACGCAAATCCCAGAAGAAACACTATTCAGCAGCATTTGTTTACATATGCATTTGAGGATGAAAGTCATTTGGTGCCGATGGTTAAAATACATTCTGTCATTTTTGCTATCAGTCTTTATTATATTGAACATCAAGTTGAATATTCTGGGTTAAAAGCCTTCGATTGAAAGTCACAATAAAATAGACTGATTGAAATTCCTCTTGATTAACGGCCCATATAAAGATAACAGCAATTCTTTTTGCCCCATCTTTGTAGTATGGTAAACTGAAGAATTTTAGAAAATTTGATATGTAGTAGGAAAATTTAAAATATTGTCCTTTTTTTGCTATTATAGGTTTTCTTTGAGGGAGGACAGAGGGTTGGATTAAACTGTTATTTCCTTCTATTTATTGATTTACTTAAGAAATTTTCTTGAATTAAGAATTTTTGAACGAGGAAAGCTATGCTACAGCGACCTTTATGCTCATAAGAAATCCAACAGTATTGGTTCATCAGGCAAATTACTAATTTGCCTGCAGCAGGACCTTGGTTTACTTTGAAATGCGATTATTACAAGATTTTAACTATTGTAAATGGCAGTGAACTGGAAGCAACTTTTATATTGTCTGGATTCAATTCCTTTTTTAAGTAGTTATAACCAAAAAAAATTGAAAAAATTGTATAAAAAGAGTTTTGCAAATTTTTTAGAGATAAGAGTTTGGAAATTTATACAGGCCCAAAAGCAAATATGCTGATCGCCATCAGCGCATTGCATTTATATCAGTACAGCAATTATTACTCACCGTGCAGTGCATTAATCTAAATAAGGTATTATCATATAAGAAAAATGTCTTAGAGTTATAGAGTCCACTGATATACTGCTTATAGCGAAAACGAAACTAATTAATAATATTAAAACCCAAGAAAAATATTTTAATAATATTCAGCGCTATTCATGCTATTAATCTGCTCCACATTATTATCTCCACAGCAGTTCTTTAATTTAAATAAGGAATCTCAAGAATGTCAATATCTCAAGTATCTAAATTATCTTATGAATGTAAATAATACTGGTGTACCACTCAATTTGAGATTAAAACTACTTAACTATATTAGAACCCTTCGTTTTTTTAGATCAAATCTTGGTTGGTTCAAGATCTCTTTCTTCATATCAGAGGAAAGACGTGAAACTATACCTCGACATAAGACATAACAGGGGGTAAGTGCCAAGTTCTCATTCTCTCAGATGGGGCTAAGGCTCAAGGTTTTGACGAGAACAGGTCGAAATATGCAAAAAATAAAAATTAAAGATTCTACAAAAAGCTTGAAAGATAAATCCTCTTATTGGTAAACCTGGCTCCCTACCCCTCCTCCAAAGTTTCCACCTGTGGAAAAATGACAGAGCAAAAGGAATCAAGATAAATTTAAATTAAAAACATGTTGTCACCTTTAGAAAACTTTATATTCCCTTAGTTTTAGAATAGAAAAACAAAAAGTGGCAAAAAAAGACACTAAAAATATCACATAAATTTGAAAAGTGTAATTATTTACGTGATATATGAAAAATTGTTACCTTAATTTCTGTTGTCCCTCTGTACTCACACACATAGCCACCAAGTTTGTCAAGGAGCCATTTCGTAGTTTGGCTTATGTGTATTTTCATAGCTGTAAAATAAAGATTAGTTAAAACTGAGCTTGGGTTCCTCTTTACAATTCTAATGCGTAATAAAATTGTCATAAATGATGGTTATATTCAAAGAATAAAATACGCAGTGTCAAATCTGTCAAGGATCTATAAAAATGCAGAAAATTCTGCCTGAAAAACGAAAATGACGTAAAAAAAAAAAAAAAATCAGTAAGCCTAAATACCTCTATCTCTTCAAAAAAAAATTCTGTCAAGTTAGAGCATAGTTTTCGAAGCTTTATGTTGCTGATAGAAACACTATGTTCTAAAAATAATAAAATCAAATTAAGATAATTTTTTAAGCCACAATTAAATCGCAATTGGAACATTCTTTTTTTATTTCTATCATCGTTATTCTTGTTCAAAGAATAAAATACGCATTGTCAATTCAGTAAAGGATCTATAATAACAATGACAATTCTGCCTTAAAAACAAAAATGATGTAAGAAAAAAAAATTCAATAATTAACTCTATCTCTTCAAAGTTTTTTTGGTAAACATTAGAGCCTCATTTTCGTAACTTTATGTTGTTGATAAAAACAAAATGTTCTAAAAAATAATAAAATCAAATTAAAGTAATTTTCTAAAACACAATAAAATTGCGATTGGAACATACTTTCTTTACTTCTATCATTATTATCCTTGTTCTAGACACAACTAGACAAAACTGTGATGTTACAAACACATTTTTGTTTTTATTTTTTGCTATCCAAAGGAAGCCCCATATGACCTTACAGTGCAAAAATGTTTAGGGAGATTAGAGACAAGATATTTTAAGCCCCTCCCCCAACACATTATTTGAAGTCGCTTTGCCACTAGCTCCCCCTTCCTTCCCCCAGTAGTGCCCGAAAGTTTCAACACTATGCTCTAAGCCGTCCTCTAGATACAGCAGATATACTATTTCGATGACCTGGTAACATGTAAGGTCATTGAACTTGCATCTTCCCCTTCATTTAAGTTGAAAGTTTAGACCCACCTGGTCCTCCTCAGTATTCCCTGAAAGTAGATATTGCAGATAACGTATTTTGAAAACTTCGGTGGATGTAACATCTTTTGTTCTACTTAAGCACTCATGTTGTTACCGGAGTAAATTCTTGGTTCATTTAACACAGCCCAACAAAATTCCCTGCTACGTCACAGGTATTTTCATTTAAAATTGTTCGTCATTATTTTGCAGAAAGGTGCGCAAGAAATAAAATTTCCAGAATTTCACTTGCCTATTATTTTGCAGGAAGATGCCATAAAAAATAAAATTTCAAGAAGGTAATAGAGTAGTAGTAATGTTTACGTATTTTGGTAGTAAAAAGGCCATTTTGTGTATCCTTATAGGCTACAACAAACGAAGGGTAGATCTAAATTATGATTAAATGATAAAACAAAAGTTTTTTAAACTGAAAGCAAGGAGCAACATTAAAACTTAAAACGAACAGAAATTATTACGTATATGCTGGGGTCGCCCCTCCTCAGTACCTCGTTCTTTACGCTAAAGTTTGACTTTCTTTTCTGACTCACTAAAAAAAGGCGTGAGATACTAAAACTACCCATATCTTAGTGCATGTCAAACGTGGGGCCAAGTCTATACTCTTGAAGGAAGCCAGATTGTAGCAAAAAATTGAAACGAGTTTAGATTGAATTATTATTATATTGTTTTTATTTAAAACAATTCGACTCACGTTCACTATTAGATTCCATCCGTGACGCTACGTTGATTGTATCGCCAAAAAGACAGTACCTAGGCATTTTTGTTCCAACGACACCAGCAACACACGAACCACTATTCAAGCCAATACGAATCTGTAACTGTTCACCAGGCATATGTGGAATTATAAACTTTTTGAGGGATTGGACTAAATCTATGGACAGTGTTGCTATTTCTCCTGCATGTCTGATTCCTAGAAGGATATTCAGTTAAAAAGAATCACAAAACAAATAATCCAATTTTTGCTCCTACACCAAAATTCAGGTTAAATCATGCACGAAAACTTTATTTTAGAAACATTTTCTAAAATAAGCGTCTTAAGCTAGACTGTTAAACCAATCAATCAAAAGTCAATCACGTTTCCAACGAGACATTTCCAATATACATCTATTACCATAAGATATTTCGTCATAATTGTATATTCTCTTTATTTGTTCCCTTTATGACAAGTTTTAAAAAATTGGTTTATCTCCTTTTGTTTTGTTTTTTTATTAGTTTTGGTGTTTTTTTTTAGGAATATCTGCATTTGAAAATCTTGAGTGTGACCTAGGTTAAATTATGCATAATCAACAAAGGTCAAAAGAATGTTTACACTAAAAATTCACTGAAGTTTTCAGCATAATATTATTAAAAGACCCTTGACCAGTTCCAATTCTAATTAGTTTAACTTAAGTTACACATAGAGACTGCTTCATGTTGTTGGGACTATATGTCAGAATATAGCCACAGAAATATATACTATAGTACAGCAGAATCTCCGCCTTAGGCTTGTATTTTATTTCCATATCAGATGTGTAAAGAAAAAGAAAGTAACTATACTTTATCAAATGTGTGTTCTTTTCCTTTTTTTCTTTTCGCAGCGCTTTTGGGTTTTCTCGTCTCCTAACATTATTTCTTAATATGTGTTAATTTTTTTTTAATCCAGTTCTGTTTTTCTCTCTTCCCCCTTCTGTTGATAAAAGGTTTCAGATGTGAAGCCAAAATATTATGACTTTTCTTGGTATTTGTATTAAAAAAAAAAAACATTTTAAACAAATTTTATGGTCTTAAACAAAAATTTGACACTTTTCTATATTTTTTTCATTTTGAATAGAAATGGAGAGGCAGTGGAGTCTCAGGTATTATTAAAAGTTGGCAGCATTTAACTAGAACAGTTCAATGATCATTCAGACTTGCAATTAATAGAGATAGGTGACATACTTGAAGAGGAACGGGTGCTGTAATTCATAAAGTTCCTGAGAGCAGAAAACTTAGATCATTCACTGGCTTATATATAATTCTAGAACACAATTTTGTCCTAGTTATCAAAATATGGTTTATGAGCACTTACAAACTCAGGAGACACTCAAAGAAACCGTTTTAACTCACTTCAAACCATTGGAAGTGACTATTTATAAAAAGGATATTGCGAAAATTATTCATAAGTATTAAATTTATTCCAATCATTTATGTTATTTTGTAGGGAAGTAGCATTGATCGTCCACAACTTAGGTTAGAAAAATCTTTCTTATACTCCTCTTATCTTTCCTTTAACCTTGAAAAACCTAGAAGCTTTTAATTCCCTCTTAACTCTTCAAAGAAAACTAATTTTCAACTTATATCATAATATGATCAAAACAGGGAGCAAAGCTTTACAGAAAATTCAAGCTTGTATTCAATAAAAGCAGAGGTCAACAGAAGTAACGTCTTTTTTAAGAATTAAAAAGAATCTGGCTCAAAGTAAATTTAATTTTATTAATGCTAGCAAAGATAATATTGGGGCAAAATCATATAACGATGCTATCGTGACACAAGTGAACATTGAAAATTAATCAGCCTTAATGTTCGCGAGAAACTGCTAGATTTTCCAAAATTGTGAGCTCGATAAAAGCAACGACAGCAATTTTTGCTAGTAAAAAGGAAAAAACAGTTGAAAAAGTAACCAATATGCAACTTTGGTCGAATACATTTGTACTTTTTTTTGGTGTTTAGAATCGTAACTTAAAACACTTACCATTTCTATTAGGAAGCCCAGACACAACCATATAAGCATCTCCTATTGTTTCTACTTTGTATACATCATAAGTTACTATTTTTGCATCAAAGAGCTTGTAGAGCGAATTTAAAAAATTGATTATCTGAAAAAAAGACGATTATTGTAGCAAAATTCAATTGTAATCAGACAGTAATAAGCGCCAAGCCCACCTTGTAATAAAAATTGATGCCATAAAGCAAAATATACGGGGTGGAAAGCTTACTGGAAAACTGTACAGACAGGAATGATGTAGCAGACAGATAATAAATATTCTTGGAATAAAGCAACCTATGTGTTTATACAGAATCGTGAAACTTTATAGTACTAATACTACTAACAACTCACCACAGCACCAGGCCAGCTGAGGCCAACGCAGCTGCGGACGCTCCTCCTCTATCCTAATCTATTCAAAGCCCTTTTTACACCCTCTTGAGAAGCTCCAATTTCCTTTAAATCCTTTCTTAGGACCTCTTCCCACCTCACTTTCCATCTGGCCCTGCATGTTTGGACAAAAAGGACGATGTTTGAAAATCTGTCAGTCTTCATCTGCAGAACGCGTCCTAGCTATCTTGACCTTTCTCTCATTAAAGCCCTAGAAAGCGGGCTAGAGCCTTGGTCTTCGTCCAGCTTATTGTTTGAAATACGGTCAGTCAGGCGGGTACCAAGAAAGATTCGTAGACAATTCCTCTGAAAAACATCCTTTTTTGTCTTTCAAAGCGCCCCCGTTTCAGAGCCATACTTAACAAGTGTCATTGACAAGTGACAAGTGTTTTTCACTTGATCACCAATAAGGCATTTTATTTTCTATAGGAATTGTGGCAATATCCGAAAATGCGTAAAGTTCACATTAATATTTTTTCAGCCTCTTTAGCTAACGAGGAAGACAGACAGAGAGACAGACAGACAGACAGACAAATTATATGTGGAATTATATGTCGACTGAAGCACTTCATACCAGGTCGGGTGATGTTGCTTCTTTATTATGCGATTATTAGCCCCTATATATTGTACGACTGTGTATTATTGGCCAGCAATTTTTTGGTAGTTTTAGGCGTGTACAGGTATTGCAGAATTAGGCAGTCCCTTTGATAGGGGGTACCTTAAAGAAACTAACAATACAGTAGCATGTTTTAGTAAATTAAAGGTGATAAATGTGGGACAAGCTCGTGACTACCAGGGTGTGGATTTTACTTAGCAGTATTTGCATGAAAACGTCCAAAAACGTCTAAAGACAGATGGACCTGTCAAAGATGAGTTTGGACGACTTCTTACTGACCCTGATAATGTGAACGAAGCCTGGGCCACGCATTTCGAAAAACTGTTAAATAGACCACCACCTACTGATCCTTCAGATATACCAGACACACCATTTCTAAATCTAGCCGTCGATATTAAACTACCCTCTGGTGGGGAGATACTAAAGGCGGCTAAGAAGCTGAAGTCTGGAAAGTCCCCTGGGGAAGACCGAACTGCGGCTGAAATGATTAAATGCTCAGTAGCTGAGAGGCATAACTATATGGACCACGTTTTTCTCTATAATTTGGAGAGCAGAAGAAATTCCTAAGGATTGGACGAAAAGTACTGTCGTCAAAATATTCGAAAAAGGCGACACTGCAAAGTGCCCAAACTGGAGAGCTATCAGCCTTGTATCTATACCTAGCAAACTATTGACGACCATACTCCTTAACAGAATCCAACCAGCGTTGAACGAATATCTCCGTGAGGAGCAGCATGGATTCCGGCCAAACCGATCATGCGCTGATCATGTATTTACTCTGAGAATGCTGCTAGAAGAAGCGAATGAGTGGCGCAATGAGCATTTTTCCGTTTTCTAATGTCATTTCGATTTTTTTTTTTGGTGCCTTTGTTCTAGTTCCGTATACATATACACACACACAAATATGTATATATATATATATATATATATATATATATATATATATATATATATATATATATATATATATATATATATATATATATATATATATATATATATATATATATATATATATATATATAGTATATATATATATATATCTATATATATATATAATATATATAGAATATATATATATATATTATATATATATATATATATATATATATATATATATATATATA
>CM051260.1:38586072-38631072 GCA_027921565.1 Artemia sinica | reverse complement strand
TTATGCCATATATTATGTCATATGGAATGGTTATAAGATTTACTAACATAGTACATGACGTCATTTGAAAAAAACAAAATTAAGGTTCTTAACAATTTTTCTCAGATTTATGACCTATCTAGATCGTTTTTTTTTTATGCGAGAATATCCCAAGGTACCAATTTTCCCGAAAAAATATGGAGCCGTTTTCGAGAAACAGAATAAATATATACATAATAAATTATTGCTCATATATAAAGATAGTATATATATATATATATATATATATATATATATATATATATATATATATAGATATATATATATATATATTATTTATATAATATATATATTATTAATATATAATATATATATAATATATAATATATATATATATAATATATATATCTGATATATATATATATATTATATATATAATATATATATTATATATATATAATATATAATACATATATATATATAATATATATAAGGCCTGTATATAAACAGGTATAAGACTACTTTTTTTACCTCTAAAGGAGTACTTTTGGATGATATATTCGTGAAACCAACGATGTCAGAAAAATAAACAGTCACCGAGTCAAAGGTCTCAGCCGGTACCTAAAAAGACAAAATAAAAAGATCATAATAAACAAACAGATGAAAGGACCAACTCACGATCTTTTAATATTATTAATTTAAAAAACTTTTTCCACAAAATAAGTTTTTCAAAGAAAAGTAAAGAACTACATTAAACAAAAAATGAGCAAAAATAAAATCAAATTATCTACCAAGCGTGAAACTACCACAAATCAGCATCGATAAATAAATGAAACCCAAAACGAACAGAAATTACAATAAATAACCGAATCAAACTCAAAACGAGCAGAAATTAACATAAGTTGGGCGCAAAACCCCTATGCCTTCCCAAGGCAAGAACAAAATTTGCACTTTACTGAAAAAATACAAATGAATGTACATTGTCAGTTTAATATACACATACTGATATTTAGTAATCAAAATGTAAAAATTATTTGATTTATTAAAGTTATAAAAGTAAAAACATCTATAGTTTTTTCAGTAAAGTGCAAATTTTGTTCTGGCCTTGGGAATGCATAGGGGGTTTTGCGCCCAATAGTACCCTTTTTAATAGTCGCAATAGTCTTCATCGTTCTAGCGCGCTGCCTATGACAATATATACAGAAAGTCCCAATTATTTAGTTCGCATTAAGGGGTTTATCTCCAGGTCTACTGGTTCAGCATCGAGTTTTTGAAAACAAATGAGGGGCATATCAATCTCTGTTCTTTCGATTCACGCTCCTAATCACTACTATTAACAAAAACTTGTCACAGTGTGTAGCCATCCAACACTATGATATTGCAAGTTTGTTTCAATACTTCCTTAAACTATTTAAAATTCCCTTTCTCTGTGCTACCTCTGCAATGGCCATCTCCCACAAAATCGATGGATATTTTAGGTCGTTATATTTGTTTCTTCATCTGAGGCTATTATTGGTTTATCTAATTTTCTATTTCCCCTTTGAAGATTATGTTTCAAAGTTATTTTAATCCAGGTCCTATCGAGACGGAAAACCTAAAATCTCACACTTGCTTACTTCATTTGCCTTATTAACTCATTTGTTGTCCCGTAGAACTTAAAGAGTCATGAGTATATTGTCTCTGTCATTGCCCCCTCTTGTCCCTCCCCAGAAAAAACGACGCCACTGCTCATAAATGGCTTAATTCATTCAATATTGTAGAGTCAATTCAATGAGATTTAAATCTACCTTTGCTTTGTCCATAAAAACAATTCTTTTAAAGTATTTTATCCATTTTGGGGAATAAATAAAGAAGAAGTCTATAGCTGTTGCTATTACTCATTATGGTCATTTGTGGCTAGTCTCTAGTTTCCTTTCTGAACAAGCCAACTTGTTAAAGAGAGCTATCAAATTCAATGCGCCGAATAAATTTTAGAAGTTCGTTTTATTTTGAAATAAATATGCTTTGACAGTATGGTTTCTGGAAAAATCTTGTTAGTCTCTGGTTTATTTCACTAGCATCGAAAACTATTTCTTCTTTTTAGTCTCGTACTTTTTTGTTGCTCAGTAACAGTCTAATTGCGTCTCTCAAATAACGATGCCGTAAGTTTTCGATTCTATTCAGCAAAAAAAATTCTATATTTGATAGTAGTTATAACTTGTATCCAGGCAAAAAAAAGTCAAGATTTTTTCATTTTTTGTTGTTTCTTTGGTTGTTTTTCTTCTATGTAATTAAAAGCTTTGGTTAGTAGCGATGAGAGCTTTTTATTACATGTATTTATTTGGCTTCAATAAGTTGATACCTTATCAAAAAATCCATTGAATTTTTTTCTCTTTTTATGTTAAGATATAAGGCCAAAGGGTCAGATGTAATGCTCTGTTTTAAAGAATCCCTCTGATACTGTTTGCATTTGGTTTGAAAATGCCACACATGACCAAGAGTCCTCGAAAACACTCAGCACTTTATAAATAAGTTTCAAACAAGTTGCGCGTTCAAGCTTTGGGATCAAATAAAAATAATGAATATTTTATTCTTGCTTCAAAATTTGTATAACATTTTCGTAAGATGGTGACTTATAATGGGTGAAGACTGACAACAAAATTTACAGGAGTAAACTCAAAATGTGTGATTTTTTTTAACACCCTTATCTCTGAATTTACTAAAAAAAAAAACAATGAATTTTTTATTTTTACCAATCGAAAAACCCAAACGAAATGATTTTTAAAAAGGGGAAACTACCTATTGATTTTGGGAAAACCCTAATTAGAACACTGTGGGATAAATGGGGTAAGAGTGATTGTAGTCATTATAGAGGAAATAGCCTGGTCTCTGTAGGTAGCAAATTACTTAGTATGATGATACTTTTTAGTCTTAGAGATGCTGTTGACAAAGTTTTAAGAGAAAAACAGTTCGGTTTAAGGAAGGGTAGAGGATGTGACGATCAAAATTTCACCCTTAGGTTAAAAATTGAGTAGTGCCTGAGTCATCAAACACCTTTTGTCCTCAGCTTGATAGATTATGAGCAAGCGTTTGATTCAGCTGATAGAAGAGATTTAGCGAAGGTAAATCTCTTGTATGGTATTAACTAAAAAAAAACTTTTTCCACAAAATAAGTTTTTCAAAGAAAAGTGAAGAACTCCATTAAACAAAAAATGAGCAAAAATAAAATCAAATAATCTACCAAGCGTGAAACTACCACGAATCAGCATCGATAAATAAATGAAACCCAGAACGAACAGAAATTACAATAAATAACCGAGTCAAAACTCAAAACGAGCAGAAATTAACATGAGTAGGGATAAAAATCCCTATGCCTTCCCAAGGCCAGAACATAATTTGCACTCTACTGAAAAAATATAAATGTTTTTATTTTCATGACTTTAATAAATCAAATAATATTAACATTTTGATTACTAAATATCAGTATATGTATATTAAACTGACAATACACATTCATTCATTTGTATTATTTCAGTTAAGTGCCAATTATGTTCTGGCCTTGGGAAGGCATAGGGGTTTTGAGCCCTACTCATGTTAATTTCTGCTCGTTTTGAGTTTGACTCGGTTATTTATTGTAATTTCTGTTTGTTTTTGGTTTCATTTATTTATCGATGCTGATTTGTGGTAGTTTCACGCTTGGTAGATTATTTGATTTTGTTTTGGTTCATTTTTGGGTTAATGGAGTTCTTTACTTTAAAAAAAAAACACATTTTGTGGAAAAAGTTTTCTTTAATTAATTTCTGTTCGTTTGATATTGACATAGTCTTTTCAGGGAAAAAAAGAAAATATTACTTTAAATCTTTTCGTTTTTTTAAGACTTTATAGTTTTGCCTGCTATTTGAATGCTGGAGAAAAATTTTCAGCAATTTTTAACAACATACACCCTTTTAAAAATCTGGACACAAATAGTAGTGTTTAAGTTAGTTTCATACCTCCTCTAGTTGACCTGAAATAGAAAACTTGATACCATTCACAAAAAAAATCTGTTTACTTTCTTTGACAGCTTGGATACACTTACGTTATTTTGATTTGGTTAAATTTGAAGAGCAGAAGTATTCTCGTAAGTTTGAACATAATACCCTCAGTCGTTCTTGGGATACTGCTGAGATGTATTATTGGGAATTTGAATTAACACAGTGCATTTTGATTTAATCTTAAGGCAACATTTAGTTTTTAAACATAACGGGCAAATGGGAGACTTGGCGTGGGAGGGGATTAGTTGCCCTCCAATCACTTTCGACTATTAAAAAGAGCATTAGCCCTCTCTATTTTCAATCGAATGAGCCCTTTTCGACGTTCCTACGATAACTCCTTCGATACGAAGTGCCCTGATCTAAAAAAAAAATAATAATAAAAAAACATTGTGCCCACATCGATCTTTACTATCAAAATGCCAAGCCTTCCAATCACTTTTGACTATTAAAAAGGGCACTAGCACTTTCAATTTCCAATCGAAAGAGCCCTCTTTGAGTTTCTACGACAATGCTTTCTATAAATACCTTATATACCCCCAGGGCATAAATTACAACCCTTGCCCTGAGGGCTGTGAGGGAGTTGTCATCCTCAAAGACCTAATTTCCAGAACTTCACAACTACTTCAAAATTTTGATTGGATGTGTTTGGGGAAAAGGTGGGCGTGAGCGGGCGGTTAGTTGCCCTCCAATCACTTTTGACTATTAAAAAGGGCACTATTCCTTTGAATTTCCAATCGAATGAGCCCTTTTTGAAGTTTCTGCGACAAAGCTTTCTATAAAAACCTTACATGTCCCCAGGGAATAACTTACAACCCTTGCCCTGAGGGCTGTGGGGGAGTTTCCTCCTCAAAAACATAATTTCTATATGGAAATCAACTACGATAAACAAAACGCCTGCCTCAAAATTTTGATTGGATGTGTTTGGGGAAATGGTGGGCGGGGAAGGGGTGTTAGTTGCTTTCCAATCACTTTCGACTATTAAAAAGGGCACTAGTCATTCCAATGTCAAATTGAATGAGCCCTTTTCCAAGTTTCTACGACAACTCCTTCGATATGAAGTGCCCTGGTCTAAAGGAAAATAAAATAATACATTGTGCCAACATCATTCTTTACTTAAGCAGCGCCATTGCGCTGCCGGTGATACCAGACAAATACATTAAAGTGATTAGTACTATGTACGAAAATAACACTGCTGCTGTTAAGGTAAGAAATGAGGTTAGTAGCTGGTTTTGTATCAATTAAGGAGTTCAGCAGGGCTGTGTTCTATCCCCATTTAGATGAATCATTTTGGCGGATTTCGTCTTAAGGAACACAACAAAGGCAATAGTAAAACATGGAATCAAGTGATGAAGTTTAACTCTCCTAAACTTAGATTATTCTGACGATTTGAGCATCCTAGATGAAAATCTGGACAATTGATGAACTTTAGAGGTTTTGCGAGTTCGGGGTGTTAGAATGGGTTTAAAAACTAATGTTAAGAAGATTGAGTCTCTAAGGCTAGGAATAATTGAATATGAAAAGGTTATGTTAGGTAACTAAAAAAATCGATCAGGTGGATAACTTCACTTACCTAGGTAGTATTATTAGTAAAGACGGTGGATGCAGTGAAGATGATAAAAGTAGAATAGCCAAGACCCGAGGTGTTTTTTTTTTACAGTTAAAATAAGTTTGGAAGAACAGGTAGATAAGTCTGCAAACCAAGATCAGAATCTTGGAAGCTGCAGGGATGACAGTGGTCAACTATGATTCTCAAGCATGGGAGCTCTGAAAAACGGAGGAAGATTTGCTAAGCGTTTTCCAGAGAAATTACTTACGGATTTTTTTGGGTACCAACTGATTGACCGTATTTCAAACAGTAGGCTGTACGAAATAGGTGAATCAATTCCGCTTCCTAGGGGTATAACGAGAAATATGTTGAGATGTCTAGGGAACGTTCTGCGGATGAAGGATGATAGATTTCCAAAGATTGGCCTTTTTGGCCAACCTTCTAGGGCTAAACAGAAAGGACGTCGTCCTTGGTAGGGGTGGTAGGATGTCCTAAGGAAAGATATAAGAGAAATGGGAACTTCCTATGAGGGTGAAAAGAGGAAAGCTTTGAATAAATTGGGATGGAGGAGAAGTGTGCTTAGCTTTGTCGGCCTCAGGTAGCTTGGTGCTGTGGCGAGTTTTTAGTAGTAGCAGTAGTATATCAGTGCAAACATAAAAACTAGACATAACTTAAGAAATAAACCGTGATTACAACCTTTTGGCCTTGAATGAATAAAAAGGAACTTTTGCAAGGTAAATCCCTCCGGAAAGAATGTAATAAATTGTTTTTTGTTTCAGAAGTTTACATAAGGAAGGAGTTTGGCAATAACATTATCAGCATTAATGGTCACACCTGTTTAAATAGGTGATGTGCCTTGAAAATTCAGATATTGAATTAGGACCAAGAACTAGGGAAATAGGTAATGTGTCCCGAAAGGTTATATATTGAATTAGGGCTACGAACATTGTAAGAATGGATTATATGCCCTTCCACTGAAACTGTTTGAAAGAAAGGGTAAATTCAGAGAGAAAAACATCAGAAGGGGAATGATTGCAAATAGTGAAGTCATTTTTTTTTAGGGGGGAATGTGTTATTTAGATTATTTGTCTCCCCTGGACTACCCCTCCCCTTTGATTTTGGAAAATGTCTATTTTGGGGGTATTTTCATTGGAAAAACAACTTTTTTGGTATTTTATTCGAAAAATAGAAAAAAACCGCAAGTTTACAACTTTGAAACATACATTTTACCCCTACCCCCTAATTGTCGTGAATTGAGGCCACTCATTGTATCCTAAGCAGTACGAGTTCTGAGAGGGTTAAAGCTCTCCTTTTATTGTGGAGACGATAGTATGTTCTAAAAACACTAAATTAGCTCTTTTTACCGAAGCACTGATGTGCAAAAGCCAAATTTTTATTAAAACAGTCGAATTTGAGCTGGGAGTAGTCCTCCTCACATTCAGGGCGACCTTGGGTATATTATTACAACTAACCAAAATTAAAAAAAAATTCAAATGAAAATAAGAAGCGACATTAAAACCTGATGTGAATAGGAATTATTTCGTATATGAAGGGCTGCTCCTCCTCAGCCCTCCGCTCCTCACACTGAGCTTTTACTTTTTGTTCAACTTCTTTAAAAGTGACTATTGATACGTAAGAGTCGTTGAATTGTAATAAGGAATATTTTTAAAACGCTACAAAACTTAAGAGCAAAGAGTGGGGATTTGAGGAAGGAGAATACCCTCGCAT
Source organism: Artemia sinica (assembly GCA_027921565.1). NCBI lineage: Eukaryota > Metazoa > Arthropoda > Branchiopoda > Anostraca > Artemiidae > Artemia > Artemia sinica. The sequence goes on along the minus strand of CM051260.1, from coordinate 38,623,806 downwards.
ATGGAATAGTTGCTATTCGTTCCGAGATTTAATATCGCTCTTTACTGTCATTTGGAATCAACTTGTTTTTTTTATCTAATATAACATTAAATAAAACTGAATTTGAAGAGAATGGCACACAACGATTTGATTTCAAACTGTCTGTGAAAGCTTAATGAGAAAAAAAGGACGAAATAATATATGAAATACGAGGTTTATTGTGAGGATTCCCTTTAAGTAAGTTTTAATTGAAAAGGGATTATCTTCACAAAAGGTAAAGCACAAGTTACACTTGAAAAGCACAACTTTTTCAAGAAAGGAACAGGAAAGCCCGAATACTTATGTTTCGATTGAACCTTTTTTTTAATGTCAGATGACAGCCTCAATATGAATTAAGATCAGAATCCTAAGCACGGTCTTGTTTTAAGCGTTTCATTTTATTCCACTAACTGCGCAGCAAAATTTTAAAAAGATAGATAGATAGATAGATAGATATTTATTGCAAAACAAAAGCCTCTTTGGGCCATGGCAAAAACAAACACAGTTGCATATATAGTTAAAACACATGATAATAACATATATAACAATAACTAAACGTAGCCCATAGCAAATAAAAATAAAATAACATAACAATTGCAGCACAAAAGCACACATAATACTATAAAACTAACTCTCATAATCACACACAATGTCACACACATAATAATGATAATATGAAAGTTGGGATATCCGCAAAATGCCGAAAAAAACTTTACCTTTCTCCTTTCTTTTAATGCTTTGATAACAGGAGCAGGAAGCATTTGGCTTAAGAGACGATCACACCTTCGCCGCTCTCTTTTGATCTCTGTTCCTTTTTCTACTAAAACTTGAGAAAAAGCCTGAAATTAGATTTTAATTGAGTAAATTTGTCTCTTTTGTTTTAAATCAACCAATAAATTGATGTGCATAACGCTAATCTTGATATAAACAGATTTCAAACGTATATAGATTAAACATATCAAAGATATATTGGACAATCATGAACAACATCTTGAAATGCGTGTTTATGCTGTTTGAGGAATGTCACTTTTTGTAAGCTGGAACAAAAAAAAAACAACAACAAATAACTATTTCGGAAACAATAAGAAAGTTGAACTTGGTTTGTAGCCACATTTAGGATTAAGTTTGCTGAGTTTTTGAATTTAGCAATGAATTTCTTTATAATTTTTTTTTCCTTTAAATTATTGTAGGTTCTAACCAAAGCTAAAATGTTCAACATATAATAAGTGCCCTTATATCTTTGAGTTACCACACGACTAGTTTCGTCAGTACTATTGCAGTTAGGTATAGGTTAACTATTTTCTTCTTCTGGCCTCCCGAGCGGTTGTACTCTGGGTTGCCACTCGGTGAAATCACTAGAAATTTAGGATTTACTTGTTTATTTAGTGATTTTCTTCAGCTTAGTGATTTATGTGCAGATTTAGTTCTTTTTTTCTCTATAGATAATTTAAAAAATGACTAGAAATAGTGATAAATCACTAGGAGTGACAACCCTGATTGGACTTCCTGTGCTCAGATAGTTTGGCAAGTTTTATTTTTCGGTAAGGCGTGGCGAAAGCAGCTATTTTTGTTTATGTTATTTATAAGTAGGTAAACTGTGTTAGCATATACAGTATAGCACTCCTGGTCAAAGGCAGATAATCAGGAGATCGGTACCTGTGCTACGCGGACTATTGGTCTGCCTGTGAAAAACTTCTTTTTTAGCATTATTCTCACAAAAAAAAGAAAATATTTTTTGGTTATTTCGTCAGTTTATCCACCCCCTGTGCTGCATATTTATCTTCAGAGATGATTGTTAGGCTCAAAGGCCCGTTCTGGTTAATGCTCCTACTATTTTTAGAATGTAGTTTGTCAGTTGCTTCGATGAATTAATTTTCCATGCAATCCTATCAATTTTTTTACTAGTTATGTGTTGTCAGTATGAGATGCATGCAAGCAAAACCATCTAAACGTTTTATTTTATTATTTTCTTAAGAAAAAGGTTGGGAAGAATAATAATTTTTTGCAATCCTTTTAGTCTACAAACTCATGTTGATAGCTTCTTTCACTTAATGAAAAAAAAAAACACGTTTTGTCAACCAAAAGATCAAAATTTCTTTTTCAGTGGGAATCTCCACAGAAATTTCTCTCACCACTTGCCTGGATTGTTTGAGTAGCGTTTGTTATCAGTGAAACAATAACAGGGCTGACCATTACAACCAGGACCAAAACTCCGACGCTTAAAGTCTGTTTCTGGGTGGCATCTTGAAGATCTTCTTGAACTGTAAGTCTGAAAAAGAATCAAGTTCATTTTAATAGATTTCATTATATTGTATTTTCTTATTTATCTCGTTATTTATTCCTGCAGCAATAAATAACCGTGTCAATTGGATATTACAGGGAAAGCAAGATTAGAAAAACGGTGAAGAGACAAAAATTAAAATACTCTGGTTATTAATATTAGTTAAATTGTAAAGTTCGACATTTTAATTTTTTTTTAGTTTCTGCCATTTAGATTTAGTTCTATTTCTAGTCGACGGTTGCTGGAGTTTTAGTTGGATGTTTATTTTTTTCATTTCAACTTCTCTTTATTATTATTTAATTTTTTTATATATATAAAAATGAACCAGCTACAGTTTAGAATGAAAACACAAAGTATGGCTTAGCAATCATGCTAGCAATCATTCACCGGCATTTAAGATAAAAACAAACCAAAAAAAGATCAGTAAAGTTTGTTTAAAAAGTCAGCATTTCAAAAAGGTTAAAACGTTAAAAGGATAAAATCAATTAAATCTTGCACAATTTATAATTCGATTAAACAAATACAAACACAATAGATTCTTTTGAATAAAAACTAAGAGCACAATTTAATGAAAAAAGGCAATTAAAACAGAGTTCAAGATAAGTAAGAAAAACACTACATAATGAGTTGTAAAAAGGGGGAGGGCGAGTAGAGATTCAATTATTTAATAATTTAACTGTAGAAGGAAGTCATTTCTTGTATTTCTTTCTTTGGAAAAATTCTATTGGTGTAAAAATGGGGATTTTTAGGAGAAGGGGGCAAGGTCGGGGGGGGGGGGAGTAAATTTATCCAAAATTTATAGAGGGCAGTGTTGGCAAAACGTAAGGAAGTTTTTGTTCTCCTTTCCATGAGGTGGATCAAGCTGGCTCTCTGACAACAACAAATAACTATTTAGGAAACAATAAGAAAGTTGAACTGGTTTTAGCCACATTTAGGATTAAGTTTGCTGAGTTTTTGAATTTAGCAATAAATTTCTTTATAATTTATAAATATGCTTTTTAATTTTTTATCAAACATCTCTAAAATAGTTGAACCATGAAAAAATTTCCCTTTATCCGAGATTGCAAAATTAAGCTTGTTAATTATTGCAAGGAATAAGATCGGACATGAGAGGGTTCCCTGGGGTACACCATTGTAAATTGATAAAGGAACTGAATATGAGTTCAGGCATTTGATAGTGCATTTGACTCATATTCTAACGAAATGTGAGTCAATTTGAAATTCATTTTGTTTTTCTACGGATGTATTGTTGTTAAATGCAATCAAAAACTTTTTGCAAGTCCATTACCAGGTATTAGGTTTCTTGAGTTTTTAAATATCGTGTCCACAAGGTGAACAAGATAGACGGCGATGGATATACAGCGTAGGTTTAGGAATTTCCTAAGGTCAACGTTATGGATTACCTTTATTTTTCAACCAGCCAGCTAACTAGCTTTCATATAATTTGGATAAAACTGGAGCGAGTTAAATGAGCAGACACCATCAAAATCTACCTTGTTACTCTTTGCTTCTTGCACGAGTAATAAAACCTAGTTTCTAACCATTTGGAAACTTGCCAGTAGAGGTAATTTAAATGTTTTCAATGATTGTTTACACTGGTCGTAATTAGTTCCGTCAGAAACTCTTGTAAACAGTTCTTGATTTTTTACAGTTTCCTCCGTTTGTAAATGTGAAATAACGGGGTAAAAAATAGTTCAAAGAGGTAAAAAATAGCATTTTTAAAAATGAGCATGTTGCTAAGATTGATTATTAACGTTTTTCGATGTTGCATATCGCCTTGAATCACTCTAGTTTTCCCTATTTGAGTTAAGATGAAACATAGTATTCTAAAAAAAACCGGCATCAAGCTTGTACCTGCGTCAGGCAGAAGCTTGAGTATGATTTCTTCTTATAATTGTAACACTATAGATTAGGGATGAAGTCAAGAGTTGGTTCTTTTTTCCCAGTATATTGATATGGCAAGAATGATTTAATTCATTTTTGAATTTTATTTGGAGTTAAAATGATTGAGGGAAGATATTTTTCCAGGGTAGTTTTACAAGGAGGAATGAGTTGATTTTATGTTAACTGATAAGAATTTCTGGGGAAAAGCAGTTAAGGAGGTTGATTTGTTTTAGGTATGGTGCATAGAGACCACTTTCATAAGGAGTGCAGTACCGCTGCCTAAGTAAAGAGTGAATTGAGCACCTTTATTTTCTTTTCATTAAAGCATTTCGTCTGGAAGGGGTTGTCGTAGAAGCTGTCGAAGAAAGGGACTCATTCGATTGAAAATTGACAGTTTTAGGGCTCTTTTCAAAAGTCAAATGTAATTGGTGGGCAAACGCACCTTTTTCAGGTGCCTTTTTAAGCACTTTTTCATGGGTCCTCCCATACAACTTTTTACCCCAGAGATATCTGATCAATATTTTGAAATAGCCATCTGGTTCAGCATAATTCAAATATCCTATAACTATGCCTCTAGGGATGACACCCCTTCACCCACAATCTTTGGCGCAGAGGCTGAAATTTATACAATTCACCCATTGTTTACATACAGTTGGACAATGTCATTCAGGTTAACTTTTCAGGGAATATTGAGGGGAGTGTCAAACTAAATCAAAGCATACTATATGCACGCAGATCGTCAAAAGAGTGTATCTCTGGAATGGCTTTTCAGTATTAGGCTGGAATTTTTTAGGGAATGATGAGAAGGGTGATGAACTCACCAAAAAGCAATATGTGCTTCTACTACTACAACTACTGCTACTACTACTACTACTACTACTACTACTACTACTACTAATAACAATAATAATAAAACTACTACTATTACTACTACTTTTACTACTGCTGCTGCTACTGCTACTACTTTTGCTACCACTACTACTTCTACTACCACAACAACTACTACTTCTATTGTGAGTGCTACTAAGACTAAGGTGTTCAGGTGAAAATTTCAGGAAATGCTGAGAGGGAAGTTGAACTAAATTAAAACACACAATATCCATTAAAATTAACGAAATAAAACCTCATTAATATCTTGGAAACGGCTTAGAAAGTTGAGTTTAAACTTCCAGGGCATGATGAGGGCAATGTTCAACTAACCAAAAGGCAATATTTGCATATTATTTCTGCTTCTAGTACTACCGCTACTAGTACTACTGGTACTACTGTTACTACTACTTTACAGGGTAGGGGTAGAAAGCGGTTTGAAAGATATTTTCTGGGGTATTCCTATCTGGTGATTACGAAATTGAGAACTAGAATGATATAAAAAAATTGATTAACATAAAACGGGGAAATGGGGGGGGGGAGGGAGGGGAAAAAGAGAAATATACAGGGTAGGGGTAGAAAGCATGTGGAAATGTGAAACATGACGGACGATCCTCAGTTCTGTTTTTACCTATGATAGACTACAAACTTACTGATCAGTCTTGTATTTACTCCACACTCATATTCATCAGTGACCAAGCGCGAAGACTCGGTGTAACTCCCGGTGTCACGTTTGACCAGCCCCTCTTCTGGAAAGCAACAAAGATTGCTCATGACGAGCCTCCAGCAAGTCCCCTGAAGAAAATTGTAACAATGCTTGGAGGGTTCCATACACGAATGAGCTTCTTAGGGGCCATAGGCTATATAATGGAAGGGTCGGGCCTGAAAGAGATGTTAGAACTTGTGTACGGGGAGAATACAGTGAAACACATTTTCAGCGGGAAAGCGGTTGCAAGAGCAGTAAGAGCTCACGAGCTAGTCGATGCATCACTGAATATTTCACTTTTGTGCATGGCATATTCGATTCCGTATGGCGAGAGACCTTCCGACCACGAAGATCTTGTACGAGTCTCCAGCGTGTATGACGATTTGGTGGATGGAAAGATTTCTGTGGAAGAAGCGGCTAATCACGAAGCCCTTCAGGCGGTTTCGCTACGTCTCGAAGCCTTAAATCGTCTCTGAAATCCAGTAGAACTGCGAAACTATTCATGCAGTATTCCGAAATGGTTTCGATCTTTCGGAAGTTTTTGAAAGCAGAAAGGACTGGAGACTGGGATCTCTACTTATCCTCTCTTTCTGAAATGCTCCCATACCTCGCAGCTGCGGGGCATAATCTTTATGCCAAGTCAGTTCGTCTTTTTCTTCAGATGATGCAGGAACTTGAAACATCGAATCCACAGCTCTTCGGACAGTTTGCAAGCGGCAAGTTTATTGCTCGATGAAGTGATCGTTATTGGGCTGGATTGGCTCCAGACCTCGTCATCGATACAGTGCTGATGAAGAGCCTAAAAAAGATGGAGGGTTGACAAGAGGAAAAGGGATGATAGAGCTTCAGAGAAACATATGGACAATGTCTATGCCAGTACTCGCTATAGTGAATGATCTAATGCAGAAACTGACGAGTCTAGAGTACAGCTCTAGTGAACAGCACGTTACTGCAACCGCAGCACGAATAAAGAGAGATACTAAGGATCTACTGACGTTTCTTGAATTCCTTCTAGAGAACAGTCCTTTCACTAGTTCCACAGAGCTTAGAATTATAGGTTCCGGGCTGATTGCCCAAAAAGGCGTCAATGCAGAGGATGCTAAAGCTGTAGGTGAGCTGATCCTCCAGCGCATGGATGGCCAATCCGTCGAAAGTTTTTCATTCAGGAAAAAAGACAAAGTCGTTTGACCAGCCCCTCTTCTGGAAAGCAACAAAGATTGTTCATGACGAGCCTCCAGCAAGTCCCCTGAAGAAAATTGTAACAATGCTTGGAGGGTTCCATACACGAATGAGCTTCTTAGGGGCCATAGGCTATATAATGGAAGGGTCGGGCCTGAAAGAGATGTTAGAACTTGTGTACGGGGAGAATACAGTGAAACACATTTTCAGCGGGAAAGCGGTTGCAAGAGCAGTAAGAGCTCACGAGCTAGTCGATGCATCACTGAATATTTCACTTTTGTGCATGGCATATTCGATTCCGTATGGCGAGAGACCTTCCGACCACGAAGATCTTGTACGAGTCTCCAGCGTGTATGACGATTTGGTGGATGGAAAGATTTCTGTGGAAGAAGCGGCTAATCACGAAGCCCTTCAGGCGGTTTCGCTACGCCTCGAAGCCTTAAAATCGTCTCTGAAATCCAGTAGAACTGCGAAACTATTCATGCAGTATTCCGAAATGGTTTCGATCTTTCGGAAGTTTTTGAAAGCAGAAAGGACTGGAGACTGGGATCTCTACTTATCCTCTCTGTCTGAAATGCTCCCATACCTCGCAGCTGCGGGGCATAATCTTTATGCCAAGTCAGTTCGTCTTTTTCTTCAGATGATGCAGGAACTTGAAACATCGAATCCACAGCTCTTCGGACAGTTTGCAAGCGGCAAGTTTATTGCTCGATGAAGTGATCGTTATTGGGCTGGATTGGCTCCAGACCTCGTCATCGATACAGTGCTGATGAAGAGCCTAAAAAAAGATGGAGGGTTGACAAGAGGAAAAGGGATGATAGAGCTTCAGAGAAACATATGGACAATGTCTATGCCAGTACTCGCTTCAGTGAATGATCTAATGCAGAAACTGAAGAGTCTAGAGTACAGCTCTAGTGAACAGCACGTTACTGCAACCGCAGCACGAATAAAGAGAGATACTAAGGATCTACTGACGTTTCTTGAATTCCTTCTAGAGAACAGTCCTTTCACTAGTTCCACAGAGCTTAGAATTATAGGTTCCGGGCTGATTGCCCAAAAAGGCGTCAATGCAGAGGATGCTAAAGCTGTAGGTGAGCTGATCCTCCAGCGCATGGATGGCCAATCCGTCGAAAGTTTTTCATTCAGGAAGAAAGACAAAGTCGTTACACTGGCATCCGATGGGAACATAAGGATAGATGGCGAGATTTTGCATATCGACCCTGCACTGCTTTTTCAACGTCTTTCGACTGCTGCCCATATATCTGAAAATGACATGGCAGAAACTCTACGTTACGAACTGTGCAGTTATCTGCCCGCTTTGTTTGAGAATTCTGGCATAATGCGTCAGCCAGACAAACCTACACTAGCGAAAGCAATATGGAAAGAAGCGGAAAACGGACTCGATTCACCACCTGCCAGTGTCAGATCGTGTCACTGTAGTTGACGGAGGTTGGCTGCTTCAGCAAGTACCTTGGAAGATTGGTGATACTTATGATTCAATCTGTGACAGCTATGTTAGTTTTCGTTACTCGACGCTGTACCTCCCCTACTGTTGTCTTCGATGGATACAGCGCTGGTCCAACCACGAAAGATGCTACCCACAACCGACGGTGTAAGGGAAGCCAGCATCAAGTGATCGATTTCAGTTTAGGGATGAAGCTCCAGAAAAAGAAGGAAGAGTTTTTGAGCAACTCTCAGAACAAACAGCGAATTTTAAGCTACATCGGGGAAAAACTCAGAGCCAAAGGATTTGAAGTCATCCATGCGAAGGACGATGCTGACTATCTAATCGTGAAGACTGCCGTAACGAAAGCAGAAAACTCTGAAACAATAGTTCTTGGCAACGACACTGACCTTCTGATTCTACTCTTGTATCACCTCTCGCCTAATGCAAAAACACTTTACTTCGAATCGTCAACGAACGCAAAAGAAGCGATAACACGGTTCTGGTGCCTCAACGAAGTTAAAAAAAAAATGGGAGAAGTATCCAGGCTACTTCTGGTAGGGCACGCACTCTTGGGATGAGACACGACCTCACGAGTTTTCGGACGTGGAAAGCAAGCTGTGCTACCTCTTTTGAAGAAGAGCGAAGTGTTCAGAAAAAAATGCGAAGTGTTTCTGGATGAATCATCGTCTAAAGATGAAATTGTGAAAGCGGGTGAATATCTTCTCCTCAGCTTGTATAAAGCACGACCAAACGAAGATCTCACTAAGCTGCGACATCGAATTTTCTTGGAAAAAGTTTCTTCGTCAAATACTACGGCGTTTGTTAAGCCTGAAAGGCTTCCGCCAACCGAAGCTGCAGCTTCATTCCACTCCCAGCGAGTGCGCCTCCAGGTATCCCGTTGGAAAGGGGAACCAGCTGACCTCGACCCGGCTGACTGGGGTTGGGTCCTCAGAGACCATAAATACTCACCTGTGATGACCGATTTGTTGCCCGCACCTCAGACTCTTTTGAGTGTCGTGAGATGCAACTGTAAGACAGGCTGCGAGAACTCGCGATGCAGCTGCAAGAAAAATTGATTAGCGTGTACTTTCGCGTGCGGTGAATGTCAGGGTATCAACTGTTTGAACAGGGACAACGAGATTGTCGAAGACGAGGAGCTCGACTAGTGACATCAATGCTGTGTTTTTCAAGTCAACTCTACTGCCTTAAAAAGTGCAGATTTTACCTATAGTTACTGAAGTTCTTTTTTTAGTTTTTTATTCAACGATATTGCCTTCGAAAGTACAAATTTTACCTATAATAGCTGAAGTTTTATACTGTGATCACTGCCAAGCGGTTGTTTTCTTTATGTTTAGTAATTCAAATGGTTGTAAGAAATGTCTGTGATTCAAGAAAGTAAAAGTTTGATACTTAAGCGAGTTATTTTGTCCATAGGCCTACTTATTAGCCCTTAGCAGCTGGCTCAGGAGTCAGGCTTCCCTTCCCCTTTTCCGTTATTTCCTCCAGTTTTGTTCGGTTTTCATGGTTCTCGTTTTCTTTCCTTCATTTTAGGTGTCAGTCTCGTGATCAGCAGATAGGAAAACCCCAGAAAACACATTTCAAACTGATTTCTACCCCTGACTTCAATTGTCCCTTTTCTTCCCCTCTTTCCCCCTTTTCCCCCGTTATGGTGGGGCTCATGTTCTTTATTTCATTTTAGATGTCAGTTTCGGGATCAGCAGGTAGAAAGACCCCAGAAAACATATTTCAAAGAGCTTTCTACCCCTACCCTGTATTTTTAAATTTTTTCCCCTCTTCCCCCTGTTCCCCCCGTTTTCCGTAGTACTTTTATTCTATATTGCATTTTAGATGTCAGTTTCGTGATCAGCGTATGGGAAAGCCCCAGAAAACTCACTTTGAACTATTTTCTGGGCATGTTCGGCATTTTTCCCAATTTCCCCCGCATTTCCCCCTTTTCCCCTGTTTTTTGGGTACTCACCCCACTCGGATTTATGGGGACTTTTAGTATGTTGTACGGAATTTTTTTCTGATCATTTTGGTACCAATTTCGTTTATATTGCAATTTTGTCCGGGTCAAACCCTAAAAGTCCTGGACTATTAGGCGTATTTTGAGCTAACAAGAAATCACAGTGTGCATGTTACCCTCAGTGCTACTATTGCTACTACTACAACTACTACTTCTACTCAGGCTAAGAATACTAAGGTGGAGCTTTAAAGGAATATTTGGGGGGATGCTGAACCTAGTCAAATCAAACAATGTGCATTCTGGTTACGAAAAGGAAGTAGGATCAAATTCTCAGGAAATGCTTAGAGTATCAAGTTGAAACTTTCGGGGTTTGTTGAGAGGAATAATGAACGAACCAAAAGGCACTTCTACTGGCACTGTGCATACTGCTACTACTACTACTACTATTCCTGATACTACTACTACTACTACTTCTAAGATTACTACTTCTGCTACTTCTACTGAGGCTAAAGGTATGAAGGTGGAACATTCAAGGAATGTTTACGGGAATGTTGAACAAAATCAAAACACATTTTGTGCCTGCAGGTTATCAAAAAGTCGTATCAGTAATATCCCGGGAATGGACTGGGGAATTAAGTTGAAAATTTCAGGCATATTGAAAGTTGAACTAACCAAAAGGCACCATGTGCATAATACTACTCTTACTACTACAGCTACAACTGGTACTACTACTAGAACTACTACTGCAGCTGTTATCCCTACTACTACTACAACTACGACTATCACTTCTATACTACTGAAGCTAAGGATATTGCGATGAACTTTTCTGGGAATGCTGAGGAGAATGTTGAACTAAAATGAAACACACTACGTCCATGCAAGGTATTAAAAGGACGTATCAGCCATATCCCAAGAGAAGCTTAAAGTATTAAGTTGAAACTTTCAGTGCATTCTGAGGGGACGTTGAATCAACCAATAGGTACATTCTTATTGAGAAAAACCAAAAAGATTTAAAATATTGTTTTCTTAATGAATGGAAAAGACAATGTCAATAAAAAAACGAGCAGAGTTAAATTTTTAAAGAACTTTCACAAAAGACGTTTTTCAGAGAAAATTAAAGAGCGACATTAAACTAAAGATGAGCAGAAATAAAGTCAAATAATCTTTAAAGCGGAAAATTACCATACATTACCATCAATAACAAATGAAACCCTAAGCGAACGGCAATTACAATAAATAACTGAGTTAAACTCAAAACGAGCAGAAAATAAGAGGAGTAGGACTGACACCGCACGTGCCTTCTAGAGATCAGAACATGATTTTTTTTTTACTGAAACAAAACATATTTCTAATGTTTTCTCTCTATTTAACTTTAATAAATCCAAATTTTTAAGACTTTCAGGATCTGCTATTGCTTTTGCTTTTAAGCTTACATTGAATCGTATTATTGTATTAACTATAACCTGTAAAGGCCTTTAGTGTTAATAAATATCATCATATTGCCCTGCTTGAACACTTACAGGATGATTCCGTTGTGAAGCTAACTCTTGCTAAGGCGTTAAACTTCTATGAGGAAACAAATTTCTAAGAAATCCTCCAGCAAAAACTCCTTGTTTGTTTCAAATTTCTTTTAATGTGGCTTTTTTTCATCAAACAGTTCGTGGTAACGAACTGTAAGCAAGGAGCGACCCGGTTCAATGGTAACCGAAACTCTTAAAAAACGGAATTTTGATACCAATAGACACATCAAAAGAATCAGATTTTAAATATGATTTCAAATATATAAGTTTCATCAAGTTTAGTCTTCCCCGTCAAAAGTTATGTGCCTGAGAAAATTTGGCTGATTTTAGAAAAAGGGGGAAAGACCCCCTAAAAATTATAGAACCTTTATGAAAATCACACCATCATATTCAGCGTATTAGAAAACCCTACTGTAAAGGTTTCAAGCACCAATCTAAAAAAATGTGAAATTTTGCATTTTTTGCCAGAAGAAAGATCACGGATGCGTGTTTATTTGTTTTTTTTTTTGTTTGTTTTTTTCCCGGGGGTGATCGTATCGACCCAGTGGTCGTAGAATATCGTGAGAGGGCTTGTTGGAACGGAAATTAAAAGTTCTAGTGCCCTTTTCAAGTGACCAAAAAAATAGAGGGCAACAAGGCCCCCTCCCATGCTCATTTTTTTCCGAAGTCACCCGATCAAAATTTTAAGGTAGCTATTTTGTTCAGCATGGTCGAAAATATTATAACTATGTCTTTTAGGATGACTTTATCCCCCGAAGTCCCCGGGGGAGGGCTGAAAGTTATGAACTTCACCCAATGTTAACATATAGTATTGGTCACTGGGAAGTATACAGACGTTTTCAGGGGGATTTTTTCTGGTAGGTGGGGGGGAGGGGTCGGTGGTTATACGGGAGGATCTTTCCATGAAGGAAGTTTTCATGGGGAAGGGACATTGCTATGAAGGGGGCGTCGGATTTCCCAGCATTATTAAAGAAAAAGATAAGAAATTAAATAAAAAAAAACAAGTTTTTCAACTGAAAGTAAGGAGCAACATCAAAACTTAAAACGAACAAAAAATATTACGTGTATGATTGGGTTCATCCCCTAGTCAATACCTCGCTCTTTAAGCCAAAGATTTTTTAGTACTTTCACAAGAGCTATTTATTCTAATTAACGACCTTTGTGATTAAGGGGTAATTTTTAATGAATTGGAACAAAATTTGAACGTTAGCTTGAAGAGCAAGGTATTGATTAAAGGGCGAACCCCCAAATATACGTATTAAAAATCTATGAATATAGAAGTTCGTTACGTAAGTTAATTCGTAAGCTACGTATATTTGTTACTAACAAAAACGTTCGTAAATAAAATTAAACAAGTTTCGAGAAAGCCATTTAACCAAATAAAAGTAAAATTAATATGTAAATTTTGGTTTAATCATTCATGTACGGTGAGCCAAAATCAAAACCTGCATTAATTCAAAAACGTTCAAAAATTAAATAAAAAAAAACAAGTTTTTTTAACTGAAAGTAAGGAACGACGTTAAAACTTAAAACGAACAGAAATTATTCCGTATATGAAAGGGGCTGTACCCTCCTCAACGCCTCGCTCTTTACGCTAAAGTTTGACTTTCTCACAACTCTATTTTTTAAACAATAAAAAACTTTAGCGTAAAGAGCGAGGCGTTGAGGAGGGGACAGCCCCTTTCATATACGGAATAATTTCTATTCGTTTTAAGTTTTAACGTCGTTCCTTACTTTCAGTTAAAAAAAACTTGTTTTTTTTAATTTAATATCCCTAAATCTTGTGAAGAGTAGCTCGCAGGTTATATGCGATGTCGCCCAGTCGACCCTGGGAGTCCAAAAGGCGGACCATAAACCTTGGATCACAGATGAGATAATCTCATCATGTGAGGAAAAACGCAACCACACTAACAAACTAGATAGAGAAAGTCGGGATATGTACAAACGATTGAAACGTGTGGTAGAGAAAGCCACTCGCCGTGCTCACCGCTCCTATATAAGGGAACAATGTGAGCAATGCAAAATGGCATTCCAGAAAGGTGACTCTCACTTCATGTACAGGCGAGTGAGGGAACTAGCCAAAAAAAAGAGACTGAAAGCCTGTACCCTCCTTGATGAAGATGGTAACCAGATCCAAACTACAGACGGGATCCGAACCAGATGGAAAGAACACCTTGAGAGCAAATTAAACTCAACGATCCTCCCAGACCCATCGGTGCTTAACAGCTTCCCCGCAATCGCCGCAGACCCAAGCCCACTCCCACTTCGATCTGAGATAGAATCGGCTATCAAGGGTTTAAGGACAAACAAAGCTGCAGGCCCCGATGGAATCCAACCGGAATTACTAAAGTAAATTGCGATCCCCTTGTTGACCTATACCTAAAAATTGCTACTGCTGCTTGGGAAGAAGGTCACTTCCCCTCCTCATGGTGTGAAGCCACGATAGTTCCAATCCATAAGAAAGGCTCGAAAGCAATCTATGATAACTACAGGCCTATAAGCCTTACGAGCCACGCCGCTAAAATACTCACTAGAGTAATGCTGGAGCGTATAAGAGCTATATCTTCAACTGTGATTCCAGAATATCAGGCCGGTTTCCGCCCAAACAGGTCAACGATTGATCAGATATTTACGGTACGTCAAATTGTGGAAAAATATCTTGAACTCGGACGTAGTATTTTCTACCTTTTCATTGACTTTAAGCAGGCTTTCGACCTCATATGGAGAAAAGGTCTATGGCAAATTCTTCTCCATTTTGGTATACCACAGAACTTAGTATCATTGATCAGAGATATGTACTCAAAATCCAGAAGCCGCGTCATGACGGGAGAAGGCCTTTCCGATAGCTTTGAAACATCAACTGTTGTGCTGCAGGGTTGCTTGCTTTCACCGGAACTGTTTAACCTGTTCCTTACCGCTGTCTTCTCACTCCTTGACAACTCGTCAGGTGTCCACATTGGGGGAATATCGATTGATAAATTAGCTTATGCAGACGACATAGACCAAGTAGCTGAGAACCTTGGGGATCTTCAGTCCCAGGCCGACAACATCCAATCAACCACCAGCTCCTTTGGAATGACCATCAATTCCTCAAAGACGAAAGCCATGCTCTGCTCGCGAAAGTCGGAAAAACCAAGAAACCTTAAGCCTCCAGCTCGGTGGTGACAACATAGAATGGGTCAAAGATTTCACCTATCTTGGTAGCCTTATAACGTCCGATAACAACCACTTGAAAGATATTAAGAGGCGCCTGGCGCTTGCAAACTCTAGCTTTAAAGCCTTGATGCCGATCTGGAGGAACAAGAATTTGTCGACAACGGCTGAAAACAAGACTCTTTAACACACTGATTATCCCCATTGCCATGCACGCCTGTGAATCATGGACCCTCAAAACAGTTGACCAACGTCACCTAGTCGCGTTTGAAACAAAGTCACTCCGCCGTATTGCTGGCATTACGTACCTGGACAGGATCTCTAATATTAGGTTGTTTGAAAGCCTCAAGATCAAACACACCATACTTGATAAAATAAAACTGCAACAACTTAGGTGGCTGCAACAACTTATCCAGCGTATGGAAAATTCTCGTCTGCCGAAAATAGTCTTCGATGGTCGCGTGCATGGTTCTCGCCCCAGAGGTCGGCCCCCTAAGAGATGGAAAGACAACTTCTCTACACTCAACCTGCCGCAACTTCTACGACTGACTGAAGATAGACGCTCATATAGACGCCACATCAATAACATAGTGAATGAAGAGGCCCCAAAACGACCTTCGAGGACGGATGGGACTTAAGTCAAGTAAGTCAAAAGATTAAAACATGCTCCCTTGAAGAGCTGAGGTAGCGCAAATAACTCTTTGTAACCTTACTCACTCTGATTACCTTTACAAGAAAATTTTTTGGCTGAATATTTGTAAAAAAGTTTCATTAGGCATGTGGATCTACTCGTTTCTTTATAACATAAAGAGCAGGAAATCTGTAATTTGAAGCTGCTGCATTGCCATGAAAAAAGTGATGACAGCAATCCAGGATCGTTTATAAAGGTAGCTCAGTATAAATAATGATTATCGAATCATGGTGGTTAGAGTACAGTTTTTCACTGTATTTTCGTACCTTATGGATATTAAATAAATAAACAAGTTTTTTAAACTGAAAGTAAGGAGCGACATTAAAACTTAAAACGAACAGAAATTATTCCGTATACGAAAGGGGCTGTCCCCTCCTCAACGCCTCGCTCTTTACGCTAAAGTTTTTTATTGTTTTAAAAATAAAGATGTGAGACAGAGTCAAACTTTAGCGTAAAGAGCGAGGTGTTGAGGAGGGGACAGCCCCTTTCATATACGGAATAATTTCTGTTCGTTTTAAGTTTTAACGTCGTTCCTTACTTTCAGTTTAAAAAACTTGTTTTTTTATTTAATTTTTGAACGTGTTTTAGTTAATGCAGCTTTTATTTTGGTTCACCGTCATTGAATAAGTAAACGAAATTTTTTCCAATTCTTTAAAAATGACCCCTCAATCACAAAGGCCGTTAATTAGAATAAATAGCTCTTATGAAAGTACTAAAAAATCTTTGGCTTAAAGAGCGAGGTATTGACTAGGGATTGAACCCAATCATATACGTAATATTTTCTGTTCGTTTTAAGTTTTGATGTTGCTCCTTACTTTCAGTTGAAAAACTTGTTTCTTTATTTAATTTCTGATTTTTTTTTAATAATGATGGGAAATCCGGGGCCCCTTCATAGCAATTTCCCTTCCCCCAGGAAAACTTCCTTCATGAAAAGATCCTCCCATATAACCCCCGATCCACCCCCATTCCCCATTACCAGAAAAAATTCCCCCTGAAAACGTCTGTATACTTCCCAAAAACCAATACTATATGTTAACATTGGGTAAATTTCATAACTTTCAGCCCTCCCCCCGGGGGCTTCGAGGGGTTAAGTCATCCTAAAAGACATAGTTATAATATTTTCGACCATGCTGAACAAAATGGCTATCTCAAAATTTTGATCCGGTGACTTTGGAAAAAAATGAGCGTGGGAGGGGGCCTAGTTGCCCTCCATTTTTTTGGTCCCTTAAAAAGGGCACTAGAAATTTTAATTTCCGTTCCAATGAGCCCTCCACAATATTCTAGGACCACTGGGTCGATACGATCACCCCTGGGAAAAAAAAACAAAAAAAAAAACAAATAAACACGAATCCGTGATCTTTCTTTTGGCAAAAAATGGATAATTCCACATTTTTGTAGATAGGAGCTTGAAATCTCTACAGTACGGTTCTCTGATACGCTGAATATGATGGCGTGATTTTCATTAAGGCTCTATAACTTTTAGGGGGTCTTTCCCCCTTTTTTTCGAAAATCAGCCAAATTTTCTCAAGCGCGTAACTTTTGATGGGTAAAATTAGACTTGATGAAACTTATATTTTTGAAATCAGAATTAAAATCTGATTCTTTTGATGTATCTATTGGTATCAAAATTCCGTTTTTTAGAGTTTCGGTTACCATTCAGCCGGGTCGCTCCTTACTTACAGTTCGTTACCACGAACTGTTTGATGACCTTTCTTACATTACAAATTTAAATCACTTCATATTTTCTTTTTTTATTATCCATTCACAAATATTAAGATTGAGCTATTTTTCAAAAAGTTTCTTTTCAGTAGTCCTGACCCTACAGTACCAATTACAGTCTACAGTCCCTATTACAGGATTTGGATATTTTTTTGCCTGCTTGTCTCATAAGAACCTTTGTGTTCATGGTTAAATTGAAATATTAACTGATAGATTGCAAACTATGGATTTTAATTGACAGTTTGATTTGAAATCTAATTTTTAATTAAGATTTTTATTTCAACTTTTCTTTGATTTTTTATATTCGTAACTTTGATACCAGGCAAAAGTACCAAGTTCGACCAGATTGAATTGGCACGAAGGAAATAAAAAAAAGATCTTTTACTGATATTTAAATTAGAATAAGTTTAATGGAGAAATAACATGAGTAGCCTTTCGTTAAGCATTATTTTCAAAATGATTTATTTTTCTTCTATCTTTCTGTTTTGCGCAGTTGCAATCGTAAAAAAAAAGCAAAATACTGAATATATTAATACCCATCATAATTCTTTCATTTCTACATTTGATGTCTATCTAGTTGGTTTGATTATTTATAAGATAGTAGGCCTGCTTTTTGAAATCCTTGGCGTGAAAATTTACTTACAATATCACATCTCTCAGTTTTTCTTGATAAGTCCGAAGTTCGTCAATAAAAACCGTCATGTATTCATAGTAGATGCCAGCACCTTCTTTGTTCCCTGATATGTTGACATTGTTGTAGATATGTCCCCTCCTGAAGTTAAATTTGAAACTTAAAAAGAAATTCTTACAGAAATTTTCAAATTATGTGGCAAAGCAAGGTATGCCAATTGGCAGTCGAACCGACAATTGGTTGAGTTGCATATTTTTTTCAAAGGGGTGAACAACAGAACAACTATTTCGAAGTCAAGCTTGAAAACCAGGGCATAAAATATACCCTTTCAGCAAAGAAGAATTCCAAGACATTTAGAGTAAGATTGAAGTATCTAGAGAAGTTAACATTACGGGATAGTCCTTGCTTCTATCATAGTTATGGTAAGAGGAAAATATAAGAAATTTTATTTAGCAGTATCGTATTCAGATGAGCTAATAATCTAAATTTTGAACTGAATATAGAAAATGACTAATTAGATGTTAATATGGGTTGTATAAGCACTATCAGAAATCTGGGTAGTATTCGTTTGCCAGCAAACAAGACAGAGAAGTTTATAGCATAAAACTACTACTACCAAAAACTCATTCGAAAGCGAAGCCAGTTGGGAAAACTTTGGTAAATATGCTCCTCTCCATCCAACTCTATCACAAGATTCACTGTTTACTCCCTCCCATGAAACTTCAATCTTATTGGAGGATGTCTTGCATTTTATTTGGCTCTCGCCGGATTTACCAAATTGCAATTTCCGTAAAAAGCGACACGCCTATCTTAAACTAAATTTCATTAAAGCTCTAGACAATAAGATCAAATGAGATTGTTGTTTGATACACGGTTGCTCAAATGAGTGCCTAAAACTGTTCTTAGACAATTTCTTTGGACAACTTCTATCATACTTTCTTCAAACTTTTGTAGTACCCATGCTCAAGAACCATTATTATTTGACATCTTTGCCATTATTATTAGTATCAAATCCCCCCGTTCTTCTTCGTTCTTTTTCCTTTTTTATAAGGAAAAAATCTATCCAAGTACTCCATATAAAATAAAAGCCACAATACTGCTTAACTATTGAATGAAACCGAACCAGGAACTGATTTCGCTGTCTACTCTAAACGCAGCAACATTACTTTTGTATGCGGCCTTAATCACTTTAACGTCAGGTACTCAAGTATTTGACCTTCATTAAAGCTATCCATCTGCTGACTCAAGTATTGTTGACAAATTTTAGCATTCAGCACGAAAAGGGCGTCATAAAATCCCTATATTTCTAAATTAATCGAAGCATGAATGATAATCATGCTATCCCTATGCAACTGCTAACAACCGTATGTACTACAAGAAAGACATGTTTTATTTCTTGTATTACTCTGAGTTTTTCTTTTTTGTTATGGTGGTCGTTACGGTTGTTGTGCTAGTAATGAGCTATAAATATAACCACATGCAGAACGCTGATCTCTCTGTTTTAGCATCCAAACCATTGTTTCTTTTTTTTTGTGTGTGTGTGTTTTTTTTTCGTACAGTCCCTTATTGGTTTGTGGTACAAGTCATTTTTGTTAACTGACTAACATTGTACTTTACGCTACTTGTAACTATAAATAAGAAAGCATATCAAGACCAGGTACAGCAACCACAAATGAAAAAAGACGCAACAAGTGCGGTCTATGATTCTTTTCTTCTAGTCTGTGTAAATTATCAAATTACTGATTATACTGAATTTCGAAACAATTGAAAAAAAAACGATGAACCTTAACAATTGTTTCTGAAAATTAACAATTGAAGAAAAAGACAATGCACCATACATTAATATAGCCTATTTTACACAGATGAAACGAAAAAACAGAAATATCTATAAAACTAGCACCAGAGGCATCAGAGCTGCACAAAATAATACGTAAAAAGAGCAGACAGCTTCATGGTTTCGCAAGGAAATAATAGATGGCATTGATTACGCTTTTTTCTTGGAGCAGCTTAGGTTCGCCTTAACGCTTATAAGTTTCCCATATCCTTTCTATACTCAGCTTACTGAGGGATTATGAGCTGATATTCTTTATATACCTTCGTAGTAGCGCACACGCTATATCATACAACTTTTGATTTATCAAATGGACCTTTATTACTCTTGATTCCCATTCTGAAGAATACAAATTTTTACAAAGACTGCCCATTAACTTAACTTCTGTAAATGAAAGTTCAAAAGCAATGAGCCAAATTACAAATAAATAGAATATTTCAGATGAGCAAAATATAGGCTATATCTTTGAAAGTTGCTTATCCTCACAGTGGAAAAATGATATCTTTTGCACAGTTACTTCATTGAAAATAGTCAGTTAGTTTCATAAAGCAAAAGTGCCCGTCATATTGGTTCACTTGTGGTAAGTTTAAAAAAATGCAATTCTCGAATCAGTTCGTGGTAACGAACTAAAAGAAAGAGTGACTTAGCCTAATGGTAACAAAACTTTAAAAGATGGAACTTGATAACAATGGATATACCATAAGAATTGGCTTTTCATGCTGATTCTAAATATATAAAATTCATTAAATTTAATGTTATCCATCAAAAGTCACGACCCTGAGAAAATTTGTCTGATTTTCGAAAAAGAGGCAAAATACCAAAAAATGTTAAGAAATCTTTATGAAAACCAAAAATCAGATTCAGCGTATCAGAGAACTCGTGTGAAGAGGTTTCAAGCTCCTGTGTGTAAAATGTGAAATTTTTTAATTTTTGCCATAAGAAAGATCACGAATGCCTGTTTTTTTGTTCTTTTTTTGTTTTTTTTCCTATGGGTGATTGTATTGGACTAATAGTCTTAAAAGATCTTTAAAGGGTTCATTCTAACGAAAATTAAAAGTTGTAGTGCCCTTTATAAGCAACCAAAAAGATTGGAGAGCAACTAGCCTCCTTCCGAAGTCCCATTTTTCCCAAAAGTCACCCGATCAAAATTTTGATATAGCCATTTTATTCATCATAGTTGAAAAGCCCAATAGGTATGCCTCTGGGGATGACGTAATCCCCCCAGAGCCCCTAGGGAAAGGGCTGTAAGTTATGAGATTTCCCCATAGTTTATAAATAGTGTTTGTTATTGGAAAACATACCGGCATTTATTTGGGGGGGGGTAGTTTCCGCAGGGGGATTTTCCACGGGGAGAATTTTTTCAAGGAAAGGCAATTTTTCAGGAGTGAATTTTCCAGGCAAAATTTTATTTTTGAGGACTTTGCCAGAATTCCTGTCTAAAGTTTTTTTTGCTTTTCTTAATTTCTCTTTGTTGTTTTAATTTTACATGTGAAGATGTTCCGGCAGAATTGCCCTTGCGCAATTTTCAGCAGGGTTGGAATTTCTGGGGGATGTTTCCGTGGGGCAGTGCATTTTTCAGGGTATAAATCCTCCATGGGAGGATTTTCCGCGAGAGAAACTTTCTGTTGGGAGGGAATTTACGGGAAAAATTTTCCACGGAGGGGATTTCCGGCATGATGTTAAAAAAGATAAAAATTAAATAAAAAACAAGTAGCCTATATTTTTAAATGAAAGTAATGAGAATTTTCCAGGAATTGTTCGCAGATTTCTCCGTATTATTTGAAAAACTATCAGGAATTGAATAAAAAAAAAACAAGCTTTTTCACTTGAAAGTAAATGAAAGATCAAATAGGGATAATATCCTTTTAATGCACAGTGATGATGATAATAGTGATAGAAATTCACAAAAATACCAGATATTTCGGTCACATATGCTGTGACTGTCATCAGTAGTAAAACTTTTGTGAATTTCTATCACTGTTATCATCATCACTGTCTATTAAAAGGATTTTATCCCTATTTGAACTTTTATTTATCGTCATGGAAAGGCACTTTGGTCTTCGGAATTATCTACACTTGAAAGTAAGGAGCAACATTCAAACTTATAAAAAACAGAAATTATTCCTTATATAAGGGGGCTGCCTCTCCTCAATACCTCGCTTTTTGGAGTAAGTTTGATTTTTGTCCCATCCGGGTTTCAGCGGTACCTAGCAAACTAGTAAGAGACGATAACGTCCAATGTTAAGAAATATAAAAATCCATAACTCTTTAAAAAAAAGTCAGATCAAAACAAAAAGTGCACCAATTAGAACCGCCTTGTCCGAAACCCCTATTTAGGAAATTGTCTGTCTCTTGGCTTGAACAGCAAGGGAAATATATTGGCTTGAAAATAAAGAAAAGTGGCAGCTACTACAGTATTCTGCCTAAATGGTGTCTTTTTTCCTTTTTTTTTCTTCCACAGATAACTTGGCACTGGAACATCGTAGAGAGTTGTTCAATGGCTCATTTTAAACGAAATTAATGGGGTAAAAATTATTTTGTAATTAAAATAAACTATTTTAAAATAGAATTAGTTTTTTTTATGAAAAACTGTTTATTTATTTTTAAAGATTTATCAATGACGTCATAATCGTGTTACAGTAAAGAACAAACTTCCAGCCCATAGTAACTAAAATAAGATTATAATTTCATGTTAAAGACTGATCAATGATCTCATTATCGTAGGTTGTAGCCAGGTCTCTTACTATTCCAATTAAAAAAAAACATAGGCTTTTTCCTGTTTGTAATACAGTAGGGATTTCAGTAAAGGGACGACAATAATAATCCCCGATGACAGAAATGACGACAGTAGCAATGAAAATGATAATGACGGTGATGACGTCAGGCTCCGGAAAAGTCTAGGGGTAATACGGCTCAGTGTTTTCTCATGATAGTAGACGAGATGAGGGTAGTTTGATGAGAGCTGGTAAGTTGTCAGTAACTCTCTTGGTGAGAGTAGGTTTTCAAAGTGGCCAATAATTCTTGTATCATACTGGGTAAGGTTAAACTCTCAATCAAGCGCATATTTTTTTGTGGTATCAATAAAGGAAGTAGTTCTTGGTTTTTGAATTCTTCGTGTACTCTTTAAAATTATATAATTCTTTACACGAAAACTCTCCATTTTGTTTTATACTTTTTTTTAGAGAGAATGTGAAAGATAGGGTTTTACGAGTACTATATGCAAATGAATCGTACCTTAAATGTGACGCTAGCTCACAAACAGACAAGAAGAGGGAGAAAGCGATCAAGATTACAGTAAACAACAAACTTTCAGCCCATAGTAACTAAAATAAGATTATAATTTAAGACTCAAACAAGTGATCAAACCATTGAATACATTGGACTTAGTTTACTACTTGTTTTTTGATTATAGTAAAGAACGAGCTCTAGCGACCTAATAGTAATTAATTCAATCTTCTACGGATATAATACTTGATCACCACAGGCAGTTGTTGTAACGTAAGCAATAGAATAAGTCCTGGAAGAAGAGTGGTTATTTAATTGAAAACTGAATTATGGTGGTAAGAATTTGAACGCATACAATAGAATGGCAATTTAAATTACTAAATGGTGACGAATTTTGACTGCCTCGGCAACTATTTTCAATATTGGCCTAGTGCAACTGAAAAGTACACAAAAGTGAACTACCTCCAGCGAAGAGGGGGGAGGTTGTCATTTCATGTATCGTTCCTGGGAAGACCCCGAGCAAAAACGACTTATATAAAACGCAGAAATTTGAGTGAAAAAATAATGGGTCTCTCACTCTTCGCCGCAAAACCTCTCACACTAGCATAGCTTGAGATTTATGCCAGGTTATGTTATCCTAAGGAGCAAATTTTGTTGGTAATGCAGGCAATGCTTTGCATACTCTAGTGATACATAGAATCAGTGGCGCAATTTCGTCAACACTCCCACATCAGGTGAAAATGACAGTGAAAACTGAAAAATGAGCCATAGAGTACCATAAAGATAAAGATATACTAAAGAAAACTGACCAGTTTCTGTGGATGCTTGAATTTTGCAGGCTTATGGTAGTTTTGACAATATTTGTGAAGAAACTAAATTTCAGCTGGGGGGGGGGGGGGTGAACCGGGGTCGACGGGGCAAACTGAAGTCTGGGAGGGGCAGTTTACCCCCTTGCCCTATATAAAATTACGCCCTGTCGAGAATTTTACATTACATCAGTTTATGTTACGTTATGGTAAGTCAATAACCAAAAGTTAATAGCAGTGACAAAACAGAGTTTATGGATGAGCGGTTGATAAATTTTTTAAATTAATCTGTAAACTTTTTTCTAGAAAGCCCTTCAAGCTTGATCAGATGCTGATATCTTTAAGAGTGACTGTTGGAACCCAAGGGCCATTCAGTTGGAATAAGAAGCTTTTCCAAGTACAAAAAAACTTTAGTATGAAGAGCCAGGGATTGAGGAGGAGCAACCCTCCTAATATACGGAAAGATTTTTATTCGTTCTAAGTTTTAATGTTGCGTCTTATTTTCAGTCGAAAAAATCTTTTTTATTTATATTTTATAGACTTCACTGTCCAATCTGGACTTTACTCCCATCTATGGACAAAAACAGAACTAGCTATGATTAGATTAAATAATGTGAACAAAATATCCAAAAGCAATTCCCAGGTGATTACAGCCTGGCCCAGGCAAATAATACTCACGTTATAGACATATTCTGAGTGTGCTGGAATGTTTTCATAAAGTTGGCGTAATCGTGGAATATTAATGGAGAAAACTGTTGAGACGCATTAAGATAGTCGTAAGCCAAAGAGTCAAATCTCACAAATCTTGCGTAGCTGTAAGCAGTTAATCTTCCTCTTCCAAAATAGTACAACCCATACACAATGGATATGGAGAAATTTTCTATGCTTTTGATTATATACATATATGCAATCAGGTTTCTGAAACAGAATAAAAAAAACTAGAAAATTTCACTACATATATTTTTCATCTGAGCAGTAAAAGGGAATTTTTGAAACCAAAGCAAAGTCATTAACATGTAAGAGGTAATATCGTAATCTTGCCCAACTTCTAGATGGATTAAGAAATAATGCAAGGCATTCTTAGATAATTCAGGTGACAAAAATCTCTTTGACAAGCGTTTGGAAACTCAAAGATGGGACCTACCTTTAACGAAAGCACCAGGGGGACTAAAATTCATTCTAAAATTCTAAAATTCATTTTAGACATAAAAATGGTGTCCGGCATATCTTCCCCCACATAGATATTCGTATCCCCGACACCCTGATTCACGCAAGATTTTCATATGTAATTTAATTTTTTCTTAAAAACAAAGATACAAAGGGGAAGATATTCTTCAAACTCTATGCTGTTTTCCAACTGGAAAGGTAATTCCAACTGGAGGGGGTTAAACTCTATGTCAAACCCCCTCCAGTTGGAATTCCTGGCACATTCAGAGGCCATAAGATTTCATTGTAATTCTGAGTTGCATATGATAAAGCCATGCAAGGCCGTATCCAGGGGGGGGGGGGGTTACCGGTTTGACACCCCCCCAAAAAAAATTTTTTGACAGACTCGAAAATAAGTCGAAAATTAGTAAAACTTAGGTAAAAATCAGTAAAATTAGTCGAAAACTGAGTCAAAAATTAGTAAACCCCCCCCCAAAAGTCAAAAATTAGTAAAACCTCCCCTGAACAAAAATCCTGGATACGGCCCTGAAGCCATGGCGTTTTTAAAACGACAAAATAGAGCCAGACTCCAAACAAAATTTTGCACGTCTATAGAAATACTTATATAAAAAGAGAGTTCCAAGATGTATTATAAAAATTTTTATAATTCTAAATATATAAAATTCATTGAGCTCCAAAAACGTGGAATTTATATATACATATATTTTTTTTTACCAGAAGGATTGCGGATGCTTGTTTATTTGGTGTTGTTTTTTCTTTTTTTTTTCAGGGGGTGATCATACGAAACCAATGGTCCTAGAAGATTGCAAGAGTGCTCACATTTGAACGGAAATCATAAGTTCTAGTGCTCGTTTTAAGTGACCAAATAGATTGGAGGGAAACTAGCCAACCCTCCCACGCCCCCTTTCCCCAAGTCATCCGGTCAAAATTTTGAGATAGCCATTTGATTCGGCTCAGTTGAAAGGTCTAATAACTATGCCTTTGGGGATTACACGACCCTCCATATTCCCTGGGGATAGTGCTGTAACTTATGCAATTTCCCCCAGGTTAACATATAGAAGGCTACTTGTTATGGGAAATATAAGGACAAGTTTGGGGGAATTTTCCGCAGGGGGAGGGGTATTTTCCACTGAGAGAATTTTCCGTGGAGAGGAAAGTTCTGGGGGAATTGTTTTGGGAAATCTTACATGAGGGAAGGCGATTTCCTGGCATTATTTGATAACGGTAAGAAATTAAATAAACAAAACGTTATTTTCAACTGAAAATAAGGAGCAACTTTAAAACTTGAAACGAACAGAAATTAAAAAGAAAAGCTTAAAAGTCTTAGTGTTATTTAAAAATACTTTTTATTAAAATTCGACGGCCTTTGTATTTGAGCACTCTTTCTTAAAGAATTGTGACAAAAAATCTCACTTTAGCGTAAAGAGGAAGGGGAAAGAAAAGGACAGCCCCCCTCATATACTAGAATAATTATGATCGTTTTCAGTTTTAACGTCACTCGTCATTTCCACTTGAATTTTTTTTTTTTTTTTATTTAATCAATGAAGACAGATTTACTATTAATCATTAATCAGGCAAAGTCTGAATCCTTGTGTGACTTTATTTCTGCTCGTCGTAAGTTTTAATTCCAGGGGACCGAGCTTTGCTTGGTGGAGCAAATTTCAAATGTGTTTCCGGCGTTTGTCCCATGTAGAAAATAGCCACCACCCCCTCCCCCCGTGGAAATGCATAATCCCCATACACAGATTCACACAAGAAAATACCTTTTAATATATTTTTTCTACATTTAGTTTTTTGAACAAAGATATAAAGGGGAAACTGTTTTGTGAACATAGAACATTTTTTTCCGTAAAGGGCAAAAAAACTGGTAATTGCAAAAATAATTTTATATATTCTAACAACGGATTACTACTACTAATACTACTACTAAAAATCACCATAGCACGAAGCTGCCTGAGGTCAACACAGCTACGCACACTCCTCCTCCATCCCAATCTATTCAAAGCCTCCCTCTTTAAACCCGCCCAGGAAGTTCCCATTTCCTTCAAATCATTCCTTATGACATCCTCCCACCCCAGACAAGGGCGACCTGCTTTTAGTTTAGCCCTAAACGGTTGTCAAAAAGGACAATCTTCGGCAATCTGTCATCCTTCATCTGCAGAGCGTGCCCTAGCCATCTCAACCTCTCTTTCATTATAGCCCTAGAAAGCAGGATTGAACCACATTTTTCGTTCAGCCTAATGTTTGAAATACTCGGTCAGCCGGGTACCCAGAACAATCCGTAGGCAATTTCTCTGGAAAATATTTGGCATCATCCGCTTTTCGGAGCGCCCCTGCTTCAGAGCCATATTTGATCTATGTCATCGTTGTAACTTCCAATATTCTATTCTTGGTTTCCAGATTTATCTTCCTATTCTTCCAAACTTTTTTTTTCGCTGTGAAAAAAATACCCTGAGCCTTGGCTATTCTACTTTGAACCTCTTCACTGCTCCCACCGTCTTTACTAATAATACTACCAGTAGTAAGTATCTATTGAATTTGCGTAGGTTATGTTCCTTCCGGTGTTATTTGCGTACGGCACGTTCCCTGGCACCTTTCCATGGCAGATTACCAGACTAGTTATTAGGAAAGGTTTTTTAGGGAAAGCTGTCAATCACCCATGTGTTATCCGCAGTTCCATTTTTGAAGTCTGTGGAAACAGTTTGACGTGTTCGGTGAGATTACGTTCCTTGGCGTTTGATAGACATTTGCAAAAAAGGGGTAATTAGTATTTGGATAATTTTTTAACGTGAAATCTCTGAATAAAATATTTTTGGAGCATGTACATGACGATGGATAAAAGGGTTAAGGTGATTAGCAATTACGAGCAAGGATCCCTCCACCGGTTCCTGGCAGTAGGCTATGCATATCAAATTGCTGTACTGTGGGTTAGGTAAAATGATTAAACACGCTTTTACAATCGGAATTCATTGATTGACAGTTGCGAAAAACAGGGGTAATTAGTGATTGGATAATTTTTTAACGTGAAGGGTCAATTTTGGAGGGAAAACCAAAAATACTCAGAATCGAAAATAAATGGGATCTGCCTCAAGGGGAAGGCTCAGAGGCCCTTCGTTCCCCCATTTCTGAGGACAGGGAGGGGGGTCAATTTTGGAGGGAAAATCAAAAATATTCAGAATCGAACATAAATAGGATCTGCCTCAAGGGGAAGGCTCAGAGGCCCTTCGTTCCCCCATTTCTGAGGGCAGGCGAGGGGGGTCAATTTTGGAGGGAAAATCGAAAATACTCAGAATCGAAAATAAATGGGATCTGCCTCAAGGGGAAGGCTCAGAGGCCCTTCTTTCCCCCATTTCTGAGGGCAGGGGAGGGGGGGGTCAATTTTGGAGGGAAAACCAAAAATACTCAGAATCGAAAATATATGGGATCTGCCTCAAGGGGAAGGCTCAGAGGCCCTTTGTTCCCCCATTTCTGAGGGCAGGGGAGGGGGGGGGTCAATTTTGGAGGGAAAACCAAAAATACTCAGAATCGAAAATAAATGGGATCTGCCTCAAGGGCAAGGCTCAGAGGCCCCTCCTTCCTCCATTTCTGAGGGCAGGGGAGGGGGGTCAATTTTGGAGGGGAAACAAAAATGCTCAGAATCGAAGATAATTTCCATTCATCTTAGTTTTTAACGATGCTCCTTATTTCTAGTTGAAAATGCTTATTTTTTAATTTAATTGGGAATGAAAAGTCAAACTCTAACATAAAGAACAAGGTATTTTGGAGGGGGTATCTGATGAAATAATTTAGGTCGTATGATCAATTTAATTTATTTTTTAACTTCAATAGTTTTTCAGTAAGGACACTCGATATCCTAAAAGTGTCTGATTAAAACTTTTACCTTGAGCATCGATGTTGTTAGCAGAATTTCAAAAAGGATCGTTTATGAGGACTGGCGTATCTGATGAAATAATTTAGTTCGTATGATCAATTTAATTTATTTTTTAATTCAGTAGTTTTTCAGTAAGGACACTCGATATCCTAAAAGTGTTTGATTCAAACTTTTACCTTGAGCATCGATGTTGTTAGCAGAATTTCAAAAAGGATCGTTTATGAGGGCTGGCGTATCTGATGAAATAATTTAGGTCGTATGATCAATTTAATTTATTTTTTAATTCAGTAGTTTTTCAGTAAGGACACTCGATATCCTTTCAACATGGTTTACCTTGTCACAGCTACATTCTCATGATTTTTCAAAGTTCATTTTGGATTTCTTTCGTGAAATGCAAGAGTTGGAATATTTCAGTAGTGACTTGTTGTGCTTTACCTTGTCACAGTTACATTCTCTTGATTTTTCGAAGTTCATTTTGAATTTCTGTCGTGAAATGCAAGAGTTGGAATATTTCAGTAGTGTTTTGTTGTGCTTTACCTTGTCACAGTTACATTCTGTTGATTTTCATAGTTCATTTTGAATTTCTTTCATTGAAATGCAAGATTGGAATATTTCAGTAGTGTTTTGTTGTGCTTTACCTTGTCACAGTTACATTCTCTTAATTTTTCAAAGTTAATTTTGAATTTCTTTCGTGAAATGCAAGAATTGGAATATTTCAGTAGTGTCTTGTCGTAGTTTACCTTGTCACAGTTACATTCTCTTGATTTTCAAGTTCATTTTGAATTTCTGTCGTGAAATGCAAGAGTTGGAATATTTCAGTAGTGTTTTGTTGTGCTTTACCTTGTCACAGTTACATTCTCTTGATTTTCAAAGTTCATTTTGAATTTCTTTCGTGAAATGCAAGAGTTGGAATATTTCAGTAGTGTTTTGTTGTGCTTTACCTTGTCACAGTTACATTCTGTTGATTTTCATAGTTCATTTTGAATTTCTTTCATTGAAATGCAAGAGTTGGAATATTTCAGTAGTGTTTTGTTGTGCTTTACCTTGTCACAGTTACATTCTGTGATTTTCATAGATCATTTTGAATTTCTTTCGTTGAAATGCAAGAGTTGGAATATTTCAGTAGTGACTTGTTGTGCTTTACCTTGTCACAGTTACATTCTCTTGATTTTTCGAAGTTCATTTTGAATTTCTGTCGTGAAATGCAAGAGTTGGAATATTTCAGTAGTGTTTTGTTGTGCTTTACCTTGTCACAGTTACATTCTGTTGATTTTCATAGTTCATTTTGAATTTCTTTCATTGAAATGCAAGAGTTGGAATATTTCAGTAGTGTTTTGTTGTGCTTTACCTTGTCACAGTTACATTCTCTTAATTTTTCAAAGTTCATTTTGAATTTCTTTCGTGAAATGCAAGAATTGGAATATTTCAGTAGTGTCTTGTCGTGGTTTACCTTGTCACAGCTACATTCTCATGATTTTTCAAAGTTCATTTTGAATTTCTGTCGTGAAATGCAAGAGTTGGAATATTTCAGTAGTGACTTGTTGTGCTTTACCTTGTCACAGTTACATTCTCTTGATTTTTCGAAGTTCATTTTGAATTTCTGTCGTGAAATGCAAGAGTTGGAATATTTCAGTAGTGTTTTGTTGTGCTTTACCTTGTCACAGTTACATTCTGTTGATTTTCATAGTTCATTTTGAATTTCTTTCATTGAAATGCAAGAGTTGGAATATTTCAGTAGTGTTTTGTTGTGCTTTACCTTGTCACAGTTACATTCTGTTGATTTTTCATAGTTCATTTTGAATTTCTTTCGTGAAATGCAAGAGTTGGAATATTTCAGTAGTGTCTTGTTGTGCTTTACCTTGTCACAGTTACATTCTCTTGATTTTTCAAAGTTCATTTTGAATTTCTTTCGTGAAATGCAAGAGTTGGAAATATTTCAGAAGTGTCTTGTTGTGCTTTACCTTGTCACAGTACATTCTCTTGATTTTTCGAAGTTCATTTTGAATTTCTGTCGTGAAATGCAAGAGTTGGAATATTTCAGTAGTGACTTGTTGTGCTTTACCTTGTCACAGTTACATTCTCTTGATTTTTCGAAGTTCATTTTGAATTTCTGTCGTGAAATGCAAGAGTTGGAATATTTCAGTAGTGTTTTGTTGTGCTTTACCTTGTCACAGTTACATTCTGTTGATTTTCATAGTTCATTTTGAATTTCTTTCATTGAAATGCAAGAGTTGGAATATTTCAGTAGTGTTTTGTTGTGCTTTACCTTGTCACAGTTACATTCTCTTAATTTTCAAAGTTCATTTTGAATTTCTTTCGTGAAATGCAAGAATTGGAATATTTCAGTAGTGTCTTGTCGTGGTTTACCTTGTCACAGTTACATTCTCTTGATTTTTCGAAGTTCATTTTGAATTTCTGTCGTGAAATGCAAGAGTTGGAATATTTCAGTAGTGACTTGTTGTGCTTTACCTTGTCACAGTTACATTCTCTTGATTTTTCGAAGTTCATTTTGAATTTCTGTCGTGAAATGCAAGAGTTGGAATATTTCAGTAGTGTTTTGTTGTGCTTTACCTTGTCACAGTTACATTCTGTTGATTTTCATAGTTCATTTTGAATTTCTTTCATTGAAATGCAAGAGTTGGAATATTTCAGTAGTGTTTTGTTGTGCTTTACCTTGTCACAGTTACATTCTCTTGATTTTTCAAAGTTCATTTTGAATTTCTTTCGTTGAAATGCAAGAGTTGGAATATTTCAGTAGTGTCTTGTTGTGCTTTACCTTGTCACAGTTACATTCTCTTGATTTTTCAAAGTTCATTTTGAATTTCTGTCGTGAAATGCAAGAGTTGGAATATTTCAGTAGTGTCTTGTTGTGCTTTACCTTGTCACAGTTACATTCTCTTGATTTTTCGAAGTTCATTTTGAATTTCTGTCGTGAAATGCAAGAGTTGGAATATTTCAGTAGTGACTTGTTGTGCTTTACCTTGTCACAGTTACATTCTCTTGATTTTTCAAAGTTCATTTTGAATTTCTTTCGTGAAATGCAAGAGTTGGAATATTTCAGTAGTGTTTTGTTGTGCTTTACCTTGTCACAGTTACATTCTGTTGATTTTCATAGTTCATTTTGAATTTCTTTCATTGAAATGCAAGAGTTGGAATATTTCAGTAGTGTTTGTTGTGCTTTACCTTGTCACAGTTACATTCTCTTAATTTTTCAAAGTTCATTTTGAATTTCTTTCGTGAAATGCAAGAATTGGAATATTTCAGTAGTGTCTTGTCGTGGTTTACCTTGTCACAGCTACATTCTCATGATTTTTCAAAGTTCATTTTGAATTTCTTTCGTTGAAATGCAAGAGTTGGAATATTTCAGTAGTGACTTGTTGTGCTTTACCTTGTCACAGTTACATTCTCTTGATTTTTCGAAGTTCATTTTGAATTTCTGTCGTGAAATGCAAGAGTTGGAATATTTCAGTAGTGTTTTGTTGTGCTTTACCTTGTCACAGTTACATTCTGTTGATTTTCATAGTTCATTTTGAATTTCTTTCATGAAATGCAAGAGTTGGAATATTTCAGTAGTGTTTTGTTGTGCTTTACCTTGTCACAGTTACATTCTCTTAATTTTTCAAAGTTCATTTTGAATTTCTTTCGTGAAATGCAAGAATTGGAATATTTCAGTAGTGTCTTGTCGTGGTTTACCTTGTCACAGCTACATTCTCATGATTTTTCAAAGTTCATTTTGATTTCTGTCGTGAAATGCAAGAGTTGGAATATTTCAGTAGTGACTTGTTGTGCTTTACCTTGTCACAGTTACATTCTCTTGATTTTTCGAAGTTCATTTTGAATTTCTGTCGTGAAATGCAAGAGTTGGAATATTTCAGTAGTGTTTTGTTGTGCTTTACCTTGTCACAGTTACATTCTGTTGATTTTCATAGTTCATTTTGAATTTCTTTCATTGAAATGCAAGAGTTGGAATATTTCAGTAGTGTTTTGTTGTGCTTTACCTTGTCACAGTTACATTCTCTTAATTTTTCAAAGTTCATTTTGAATTTCTTTCGTGAAATGCAAGAATTGGAATATTTCAGTAGTGTCTTGTCGTGGTTTACCTTGTCACAGCTACATTCTCATGATTTTTCAAAGTTCATTTGAATTTCTGTCGTGAAATGCAAGAGTTGGAATATTTAAGTAGTGACTTGTTGTGCTTTACCTTGTCACAGTTACATTCTCTTGATTTTTCGAAGTTCATTTTGAATTTCTGTCGTGAAATGCAAGAGTTGGAATATTTCAGTAGTGTTTTGTGTGCTTTACCTTGTCACAGTTACATTCTGTTGATTTTCATAGTTCATTTTGAATTTCTTTCTTGAAATGCAAGAGTTGGAATATTTCAGTAGTGTTTGTGTGCTTTACCTTGTCACAGTACATTCTCTGATTTTTCAAAGTTCATTTTGAATTTCTTTCGTGAAATGCAAGAATTGGAATATTTCAGTAGTGTCTTGTCGTGGTTTACCTTGTCACAGCTTTCATGATTCATTCTTTCGTTCAGTAGTGTTTTGTGCTTACCTTGTCAGTTACATTCTTGATTTTCAAGTTCATTTGAATTTCTTTCGTGAAATGCAAGAGTTGGAATATTTCAGTAGTGTCTTGTTGTGGTTTACCTTGTCACAGCTACATTCTCATGATTTTCAAAGTTCATTTTGAATTTCTGTCGTGAAATGCAAGAGTTGGAATATTTCAGTAGTGACTTGTTGTGCTTTACCTTGTCACAGTTACATTCTCTTGATTTTTCAAGTTCATTTTGAATTTCTGTCGTGAAATGCAAGAGTTGGAATATTTCAGTAGTGTTTTGTTGTGCTTTACCTTGTCACAGTTACATTCTGTTGATTTTCATAGTTCATTTTGAATTTCTTTCATTGAAATGCAAGAGTTGGAATATTTCAGTAGTGTTTTGTTGTGCTTTACCTTGTCACAGTTACATTCTCTTAATTTTTCAAAGTTCATTTTGAATTTCTTTCGTGAAATGCAAGAATTGGAATATTTCAGTAGTGTCTTGTCGTGGTTTACCTTGTCACAGCTACATTCTCATGATTTTTCAAAGTTCATTTTGAATTTCTGTCGTGAAATGCAAGAGTTGGAATATTTCAGTAGTGTTTTGTTGTGCTTTACCTTGTCACAGTTACATTCTGTTGATTTTTCGAAGTTCATTTTGAATTTCTTTCGTGAAATGCAAGAGTTTGAATATTTCAGTAGTGTTTTGTTGTGCTTTACCTTGTCACAGTTACATTCTCTTAATTTTTCAAAGTTCATTTTGAATTTCTTTCGTGAAATGCAAGAATTGGAATATCGTTTCTTCAACTGAAAGTAAGGAGCAACACCAGAACTTAAACCTTGGATACACAATACAGATACTTTATTCAAGAAATTATGAAAAAATCGCAAGTAAGTAACAAACTCTTTCTTGAATTCCCCATTTGGATGCACAATACAAAAATTTAATTCAAGAAATTATGGAAACAAATGTAAGTAAGTAAGTAAAAAACCCTATGCTTTTTCTGCATCAATTGTCGGATATGTTGAATAAAATATGCAAAGTTGACATAGCTTTATTTCATTTTTAAGGTTAATTTAGACGAGGTTACGTGCGCGCACGTAACCTCGTCTAAATTAACCTTAAAAAATGAAATAAAGCTATGTCGACTTTGCATATTTTATTCAACATATCCGACAATTGATGCAGAAAAAGCATAGAGTTTGTTACTTACTTACTTACATTTTTTTTCCATAATTTCTTGAATTAAATTTCTGTATTGTGCATCCAAATGGGGAATTCAAGAAAGAGTTTGTTACTTACTTGCGATTTTTTCATAATTTCTTGAATAAAGTATCTGTATTGTGTATCCAAGGTTTAAGTTTTGGTGTTGCTCCTTACTTTCAGTTGAAGAAACGATATTCCAATTCTTGCATTTCACGAAAGAAATTCAAAATGAACTTTGAAAAATTAAGAGAATGTAACTGTGACAAGGTAAAGCACAACAAAACACTACTGAAATATTCCAACTCTTGCATTTCAATGAAAGAAATTCAAAATGAACTATGAAAATCAACAGAATGTAACTGTGACAAGGTAAAGCACAACAAAACACTACTGAAATATTCCAACTCTTGCATTTCACGACAGAAATTCAAAATGAACTTTGAAAAATCATGAGAATGTAGCTGTGACAAGGTAAACCACGACAAGACACTACTGAAATATTCCAATTCTTGCATTTCACGAAAGAAATTCAAAATGAACTTTGAAAAATTAAGAGAATGTAACTTTGACAAGGTAAAGCACAACAAAACACTACTGAAATATTCCAACTCTTCCATTTCATGAAAGAAATTCAAAATGAACTATGAAAAATCAACAGAATGTAACTGTGACAAGGTAAAGCACAACAAAACATTACTGAAATATTCCAACTCTTGCATTTCACGACAGAAATTCAAAATGAACTTCGAAAAATCAAGAGAATGTAATTGTGACAAGGTAAAGCACAACAAGTCACTACTGAAATATTCCAATTCTTGCATTTCACGAAAGAAATTCAAAATGAACTTTGAAAAATTAAGAGAATGTAACTGTGACAAGGTAAAGCACAACAAAACACTACTGAACAAAATGAATTTTGAAAAATCATGAGAATGTAGCTGTGACAAGGTAAACCACGACAAGACACTACTGAAATATTCCAATTCTTGCATTTCACGAAAGAAATTCAAAATGAACTTTGAAAAATTAAGAGAATGTAACTATGACAAGGTAAAGCACAACAAAACACTAGTGAAATATTCCAACTCTTGCATTTCAATGAAAGAAATTCAAAATGAACTATGAAAATCAACAGAATGTAACATGACAAGGTAAAGCACAACAAAACACTACTGAAATATTCCAACTCTTGCATTTCACGACAGAAATTCAAAATGAACTTCGAAAAATCAAGAGAATGTAACTGTGACAAGGTAAAGCACAACAAGTCACTACTGAAATATTCCAACTCTTGCATTTCACGACAGAAATTCATGATGAACTTTGAAAAATCATGAGAATGTAGCTGTGACAAGGTAAACCACGACAAGACACTACTGAAATATTCCAATTCTTGCATTTCACGAAAGAAATTCAAAATGAACTTTGAAAAATTAAGAGAATGTAACTGTGACAAGGTAAAGCACAACAAAACACTACTGAAATATTCCAACTCTTGCATTTCAATGAAAGAAATTCAAAATGAACTATGAAAATCAACAGAATGTAACTGTGACAAGGTAAAGCACAACAAAACACTACTGAACAAAATGAATTTTGAAAAATCATGAGAATGTAGCTGTGACAAGGTAAACCACGACAAGACACTACTGAAACATTCCAATTCTTGCATTTCACGAAAGAAATTCAAAATGAACTTTGAAAAATTAAGAGAATGTAACTATGACAAGGTAAAGCACAACAAAAACACTACTGAAATATTCCAACTCTTGCATTTCAATGAAAGAAATTCAAAATGAACTATGAAAATCAACAGAATGTAACAGTGACAAGGTAAAGCACAACAAAACACTACTGAAATATTCCAACTCTTGCATTTCACGACAGAAATTCAAAATGAACTTCGAAAATCAAGAGAATGTAACTGTGACAAGGTAAAGCACAACAAGTCACTACTGAAATATTCCAACTCTTGCATTTCACGAACAGAAATTCAAAATGAACTTTGAAAAAATCAAGAGAATGTAGCTGTGACAAGGTAAACCACGACATGACACTACTGAAATATTCCAATCTCTTGCATTTCACGAAAGAAATTCAAAATGAACTTTGAAAAATTAAGAGAATGTAGCTGTGACAAGGTAAACCACGACAAGACACTACTGAAATATTCCAACTCTTGCATTTCACGAAAGAAATTCAAAATGAACTTCGAAAAATCAAGAGAATGTAACTGTGACAAGGTAAAGCACAACAAAACACTACTGAAATATTCCAACTCTTGCATTTCATGAAAGAAATTCAAAATGAACTATGAAAAATCAACAGAATGTAACTGTGACAAGGTAAAGCACAACAAACACTACTGAAATATTCCAACTCTTGCATTTCACGACAGAAATTCAAAATGACTTTGAAAAATCATGAGAATGTAGCTGTGACAAGGTAAACCACGACAAGACACTACTGAAATATTCCAATTCTTGCATTTCACGAAAGAAATTCAAAATGAACTTTGAAAAATCAAGAGTATGTAACTGTGACAAGGTAAAGCACAACAAAACACTACTGAAATATTCCAACTCTTGCATTTCAATGAAAGAAATTCAAAATGAACTATGAAAATCAACAGAATGTAACTGTGACAAGGTAAAGCACAACAAAACCCTACTGAAATATTCCAACTCTTGCATTTCAATGAAAGAAATTCAAAATGAACTATGAAAATCAACAGAATGTAACTGTGACAAGGTAAAGCACAACAAAACACTACTGAAATATTCCAACTCTTGCATTTCACGACAGAAATACAAAATGAACTTCGAAAAATCAAGAGAATGTAACTGTGACAAGGTAAAGCATAACAAGTCACTACTGAAATATTCCAACTCTTGCATTTCACGACAGAAATTCAAAATGAACTTTGAAAAATCATGAGAATGTAGCTGTGACAAGGTAAACCTCGACAAGACACTACTGAAATATTCCAATTCTTGCATTTCACGAAAGAAATTCAAAATGAACTT
>CM051260.1:38491072-38578572 GCA_027921565.1 Artemia sinica | reverse complement strand
TCTTGAAAGTCTCAACACTTATAAGCCTGTATGAAACTTTAGAGAATCGAATTAAGTTCGAATACACAAATAGCCAAGTGCAAGGTGGCACTGGTGAACAAGTAGTTCAACCTCGACCGGAAGTTCCCTTACAACCCATTCAAAAGTAAATATTCATTATTGGTTAATATGGAGCTTTAGAAGAATCGAATTACGTCGAATGAATAAGTACCCGAGTATGAGGAAGTACCGGCGAAAAGATAGTTTGATCTCGACCTAGAGTAAACTATAATTGTAACTAATTGTGAATAAAAGTAACTAGACAAAAGCCAATAGAAGCTACCTTTCATTTCAGAACAATGGCCAAGGCAATTATTGACACAAAGTTTATAACTATCAAGAAGGCAAAAGAAAATGTGATATACTCAGCAGCAATCCTCATTGTGAGTAAATCAGGGGAAGAAGTTTTCGCGAAAAAGTGGGACGTCAAATACGATTTAAGAAAATATGACGAAAAATCGTATAGTTTCAGACTACGATTAGCAAACTCACCCAAATATTGACCCGCGAGAGGAGAATGGGGAATTAAATATAACGGGAGAAAGGGCAAATACCTTCAATATATTCAACATGAGATAAGAAGCTTGCAAAAACAATATAAAATTCGGTACTGGTTTGTTAAGGGTCCATGTCAGACAGATTTATTGCTTCTTGATAAATGCAGAAAACAAAAAATGTGTTACAAGATTGAGAAAAATCCGGAATGCGTAAAATATCAAGGTCAACATGACCCACTCCAAGAAATAAGATATTATAAACAATATCTCTACAATCCAAAAAGCGTAAGATTTAGCGTGATAAGAAAAGACATTATCTTTAAAAGAATAAAAACTAATGAGTCAAAATTAAATACAACCAAAAATTAGTAATATCCTCTCTGTTCAAATAATTTTGTGCAGCAAAAATCAAAGTCAATCTACGCACCCCTCAAATCAAATGTGACATTCACTTTGAATGAACCCATTCAAAAGAATTACCCCTCCAACTTAACAATCAGTCATACGTGGCCCATGCGTAATTAATTAATTCAGATACCCGAAACCTTAATTTCAACTTGTCTATTTCCCCAATCGAGTAAGATAACCCTTGTAACACTGACTTAAAATCACGTTCGATTACCAGTCATAAGATTACAAAAGCCTATCCACATTATAATTATTGATGAATTAATTCCAGAACTAACAAAGAGATGAGGCTAGCAAATTGCATGACAATCTTCATCGTCCATGCCGTAGCCCAAGACATTGTAAAGCATAAAATAATCTTCAACCACGAGAATTCGTTACTTGCAAGTCATAACGCCTGGAAAATATTTATGAAACTGGATCCCAAACCGTTCGAAACCCTGTTTCAACAAGTACTAAGACTATAGAAAAATACTAATGAACTAAAGGACTCTATATTCCAATTCTTAAAATCGGACAAGAGCCTGGAATCAACGAAAGACATGCACCACAAGGAAAAAAAGAAGATCCACCCCCCATTATTCCTAAACTAAAATTGAAATTCATAATAGAAGATTTCGACAAGAAAATGGCAGAAATTGATAAGGCTCTAGGAATTAACAACAGAGAAAGCCGAAGAAGAAGAGCATTAAGTAATGTGGATAGTTCCATAAGCGAACATACTACGATAAAAATCCACCACAAGTTCTTCCTTAACTACTTCCGGAAAAAATAAACTCTATGATGGGAATTACGCCATTTTGAATGAATTACCAAGCATATGGACATACCTTAAGCAGCTATGGCAAGATCATACCGCGAACAACGTTACCAAAAGGAAAAAAGGAAAATATCGACAAGCCACGAAAAAGGAAAGATACCAAGACAACCACACCCACATCTACGGCACGAGTCGAAGAAATTCAATCCTCACTATCGACAATCGCAACGAATACGATTCCAGGACCAAGCAAACTCGATGGTAATACACAAACAAAATTAATCGCTCTGACTTATCTGAAACCAACGATTTTCACAAAATGGACATGGTCGACCGGACAAAAAGCTACGTATACTCATTCCTTCGGCAAAATTTTTATACAAGCAAGTGCGAAAATCCCAATAAGGCATACCGAGACTCAAACTATAGTAGTTCAGGGGTACGGTACTAATAACAAAGAGAAAATCTCAGAAAATAAGAAAAAAGAAGAATACGTGCCCAAGAAATGTTGGGCAATTGACGGTAAATATACCTGTGCAAGACTGGCCATGGCCGACGAGCCAACGAAAGACAACGTCGAATCATTACCAGAACTAAGTGAGAAAAACGCCCAAATAGTTCCTTAGGGCGCCCATTCCCCAATCCTTCTTAATATTGTATAGGCAGAGACTACAAGCACTATTTGAATTGTTCAATACAGAAATACAAAAATTAAAGCAAAGTACCACGAGAATCTTCGAGGTATTCTTTCGAAAAACAAATACCGCAGATCAGCTAGTCTAATACCAATTGTAGGGGAATTGGCCTCACGCTTATTTGGGCTATCAACTGAAGAAGACCTGGATATCCTAAGGGAAAACGTAAGAAAACTAAATAACGCAATGAACGTGACCTTACATGTCCAAAAAATGGTATCACTCGACATAGTGACAATGTCATTACTTAACCTAGCAACTGACTTTAGCAAATTTGAATTCGCATTATTTGCCCTTACTGGAGGAACTCTATCCTACGACCTGGTAATCCCTTCGAACCTAAAAAGCATCTTAGATGAAATAAAAACACATCTAACATTCGGTCTACATCTACCCACGGAACCAGAAGTAGCAAACCTATTCCACTATTACACCAAGCTAAAGGTTCACATCACGGAGATAAACGAACAACTATTTGCAGTAGTAACAATTCCATTAATAAATCAGCAATCCATATATGACTTATATAAAATTTCTACGTTTCCAGCCAATATAGGCAAAACCAATTCCTTTATGACTATCACACCCGAAGCGGAATACTTGCTAGTCGATCAAGATAGAAGGAAATTTTTTTAGCTAACCCACGGGACCTTAAGGAATGTTTAGCATTCAAAAACCTAGTATGTCAGCTAACCCTGCCTATTTACAATGTGAAGTCCGGATCCTGTATGTTAGATATATTCTTAAAAGAAACTCAACTGGAAGAAATTCCCAATTCTTGCGAAGCGCTAGTAGGAAGTGCAAAATGAGAGATATTTATTCATCTTAGAAACGATCTGTGGCCATTTTCTGTCCCTATGGAAACAGTAGGAACCATATCGTGTTATAATAACACGGAAAGAATCGATCCAAGTTACAGAACTGAATTACTACTAAAGACGTAGGAACAATAACCATAAAACAAGGGTGTCGATTAGTAACCAAAGAAGCCACGGTACAAACAACATTGATAACCACGAGCACGAATATAATAAGCCCCAAGGTGATCAATTTCAAACCAGTCAATTTATCATACACCATTCTAAATATTAATAATGAGGAAGTAAAAGCCACAATATGGTCGAAAATAGAAAATGTCAAGGGAACCTTACCGCTTACAAAAATAAGAGAAGCTTTAGACTCCCAAATTCCCTATTTACTAATGAAGACCAAAGATTGACGTATGTAGAAAGTAGATACGGATTATTTTCAACAAATTTTTGATGGAACATGCTCCTGACAATAGGTTTTGTGTTCATGATTTCTCTGACTATAAGAACGTTATTAACCCTGAATTATGGAAAAATTATGAGAACACGTAGAAAAAAAGTAAAGACAGATCACATCGAATCGAGTGAGATGTAGAACCTAAACCCGGAACTCCCTGATAACCCTTAAGCCAAAGAACAAGGGAGGATATGATCGAGCGAATGGGAGTAGAGGTGCTCATTCGTACCATGTCCAGTCCCTCCTCTCTAATTATTTTTGCGTGAGCCATGCAGCTTTAGAAATAAATATGCATTTCTTAAGCAGCATAAACGTGCATAAACAATAAAGGCTTGAAAATTTTTAGTAAATCAAGACCTCTCATAAAACCATGTAACCTACACCATGTGTAGTTAGATAGTTGAAAAGTAAATGCTAAAGTAGTTGAGTGTTGACTAACATATAAAATATATTAAACCCTTAACATGTGCCAAATATATATATATATATATATATTATATATATATATTATATTATATATATATATATATATATAT
Organism: Artemia sinica; assembly: GCA_027921565.1. NCBI lineage: Eukaryota > Metazoa > Arthropoda > Branchiopoda > Anostraca > Artemiidae > Artemia > Artemia sinica. The sequence continues at coordinate 38,574,371 of CM051260.1, read as the reverse complement.
ATAATATATATATATATTATATATATAATATATATATATATAAGCATTATTCTTGAAATTTTCATATTGTGTTATTTTTCTTATACTCAATCATTTTTCTTATGATCGTTGAGCTTGTCTCGCAGTAATCCAGTGTCGCTGCAATATGCAAATAAAAAGCATGAAAATTGCTCTTATTTGTTTTATCTTTAAAATTAACTTTATTCATTTTAATTTGTTATAGCTAGTATAGTTAATCACGACTATTGCTTCAAATAATAGTCCCTGTATTATATTCTATAAATTATGTATTATTGCCTTATGTGTTTTAACTTATGTGATTGTAAAGAGCATGTGCTTCTGCCTAGATATTTATATTCTAGGAAGCGGAGTAATCAGTGGAAATTCATTAATGTTATACCAGCACAAAACAGAGATACAACCTAGTAGCATTTACTCGCATCATTCATCAACCAACGATAAGTACTCACCAAACAAATCCCAGAAGGCAATACCTTGATGACAATCCCAGTTACCAAAACCTAGGACCAGGTAACACTATCTCAAACAATATCATCGAAAAAACTCGACACATACGTATTAATTGGCGATTATCTAGAGAACCACCCCGACCAAGCATGTCGTAAAACTGCATAAAAATCCGTCAAATTATCCTTTGACGGCAAGGTCCCAAACATTAAATCTCAAGGACCAAGAGAAATCCTGAAGGTTAATACCTCAATGATTATGTATCTTAAACCCCGAGTCAAAGACAATATGTGGACACAAGATTCCAAGTCCAAGTATTGACCCTACCCAATCAATATTAGATGTCGCAAAAAAACCCATCCTCCACGAAAAGAAGAGCCAGACATAGACGATTTTGTGGGAAACATAATACTGTACGTACCAAATTTTGCCAAATAAAGTGCTCAGAGAAGAGACCCAACAAAGCTATTGTAATTATAATTCCAGTAATTAAGCCCTCAATGACTGTGTATCATTGAACCAAGAATCAAAGACAATGCGTCGAACCAAGACTCAGCCCTTTATTCAGATAAAAGAAGGGCAGAGCGTGAATAATTTATGGGAAACATAAACTGTACGCGTATTAAATTTTCCCAAGGATAGAAGTGATCAGAAGAGATGCCTAGCCCAGTTATCAAGATACTTATCCCCTGTAATTAATCCCTCAAGGGATACGTACCCAATAACATATCAACTATTCTATAACACCAACCCCTCGTCTATGATCTGACAAACCACGCACGAACAATTTTGTGCAAGAAATCGTACTTATAAACATTTTAAATGCTTATCACAAGCAATAAGTACCAAAAGTGAAACACCACGAAGACAAACCATGAACAATTAACCGACCCAGTAATAAATTCAGTGGAAGCCCAAAATAAAGTGATAACGTATGTGAGTATTATGGACACCTAGAATGATGAAGTGAGTGTGAAGTCCTATGTATCTAACATTTAACTCTAGTGAATATTAAGAAACACATCAAAAATAGATGAAACAAGTGACATTATTCCAGTGCTACTCCCAGATATCAAGTTAAATCTCGTAATATGTGTATAAAGTCATTTCTTTTACAAGTTTTTTTTTATTAACATATTTGTGTGTTATAAGTTAAATGTAAGAAGCTACTTTTAGAATTCAATAGCTTATCGTATCAGTATAGCGTCAGGTGGAAGTATAATGTAGTATTAGAAGTAGTGAATGTGTATCTTCAGTAATCAGTACCATATCGAGTATTAGAATTATAGCAAAGGCAAAGACTAGACTATTTAACCATGTAGAATTATTAGCATATCAGGTGTAGGTATTTTCAGCATCAGGTGGAGGAAAGTATTATTTACGTACTTAATCATATAATCAAATGCGTTGGTCAGTAGAAACTCTTTGGCCCTTTCACCAAATAGAGTGAATAGGTGATGGACTTTTAAATAATGTTTTCATATGCGTAGTCACATAAAGCAATCAGGAATATGAACAAAAAAATACATCTTACTAAATATAAGTTGATTTAAATAATAAGTGCCAATTAAAAAAAAATTAACAATGATAAAACGGGATCAAAATTCAAAAAATAAAAAGAGAAGTAGTAAACACAACAATGAGGACATCGTTAACAATGGGAAGGATGATATGTAACGGGATCAAAATCCTAGAAGCAAAAACCCCTCTGTCGAGTTTTTAATTAAGACAATATTTTCTGATAGAAAGCTAAGTTAAAAGACACGGAATTTGCATCGTGCTATCTGCTTAATTAAGAGGCATCCGATTGCTATAAATTATGTAAAATAAATTATGACCAATTTTAATACAAAACTTTCGTTGACAAAAAGAAATCTGAGACGTCAGTTTTACAGCCATATATCTTATACTTAAAATGCAAATTTTGGTTTGAATAAAATTTGTGGCATCAATATCCCAGGTGCGAAAGAATAATATTCTTAAGTATTGAACAACATTCACAGGTGCAAGCAGAGTAGCCAATGGCGAAACAATGTTTCACCAATAAAAAAGGGTACAAAGTAATATAAACAATTTTAGACCAGACTTCTGTTCGACAGGAAAAATTCACAAATGTAAATATCATAGCTATAAATTATGCAAAGTAGGATATAAACAATGTAATACAAAAACTTTGTTTGACAGTAAAAATTCTGAAATCTCAATCTTGCAACTATCAATTATGTTGTAGTCAAAATAGCCAATCGGTATATTCCTCGTCCAATAAGAACAGCGGAATATACTTTTTAGCAACGCCTGAATGTAACCTCTGGCGAAATTGGAGAGTATAGTTAGCAGAACTTAGCAACTTTGCGCCAGTCTATAATCAGTCTAGAATGAGATTAGAAGCAGTCTTGGAGTAGAGTTTGAGAGCAGTCTTAAGTGAGTGAGCTTATGATCTAGCTATTAACATTTGACATTTTGAAATCACTAGTAAACCTATGTTGTGCTACAAATGCCTCAGTGTATAATCTTGTCAAAGTGACTTAACAGTGAATTGAAGTGTAGATTAATTTGATATTCCCGATTCAACTTTGTATAGCAAATGTGAGTAAAAATAAATACATTTCTTTCTTAATTTTATCTCTTCATGTTAGCATTTCTCAAGATAATTAGTCCTTGTGGCTCCATCCGCTCTCTAGGGAACCTGAATCCAAGTAATCTTATTTTGACTCAGTATGGCCATTAATATATGCTCCCCATTTGAACCGCTGTTTTAATCCCCCGTCACACGATTTTTCCCCCTCAAACTATGGTATAGAATCTAAGAAAACCCCACCAAAAGAAATAAATACCCCCCCCCCCATTAGAAATGCAGTGTACATTATAGATTCTAGAAAATAGAGAATCAACTGATTTTAGTATCAAAGCTGTGATTTGCTGCAGTTTTGCTTCTGACAAAGCTTCAGTTTTGCAATCTGAAAGGATTCTAGAATTCAACCCCTGTACCATTTTAATGACTTTTTAAATGCATAATTTACTTGGAAAGTTCATTCGACTGATATATAACAAAAACTAACAATTTCTAGAGTTTCCGGAATTTTTTTTTTTAAAATGATTGAAATAAAAATGACTCCAGTTATTGTTACACGATTCTTTCTTCCATACCTCCAAAAAATTATTTTAATTCCCCATGCCCTCCTTTTAAGTTTGCCCTCGAGTTTAATTTCTAATGCCTCATGAACAACCTGCTTCATACATAAGTCATTACTAATGAGGGAGGATTTTTCAAGAAGTATTATATGGCAGGGTTTATCTAAAACATGGTCGCTTAGAGCAGACTCAAAAGAACTACCAGCACTATTAGAACTTAAAGCTTTGGTTATGTCATCTTAATGTTGCTGTAGACGTTTTTCTCTAAATTTTTGATAGGTTCTACCGACATAATAATTACCACAGCCATGTGGTATTTTATAAACCCCTCCTGGAAAAATGGTAAAAAGTATATGCTGGTTGTCAGTAAGACGTCTCACCAAAATCTCAATAACAACTGAGGCTATTAAGTTGAAACTTTTTGGGTTAGTTGTGCTACTACTTTTACGACTTTTAGTCTTACTATTGAACTTAACCCAATGGTAGTGATTATTCAGGTTGTGAAAAAAGCAAAGATGCAATGTCTTAGGAACTAAGTACTTTATTAAGTTTTATTTTTCAGGGAAGTTTAGATATGAAACTAAATAAAAATATAGGCTACTAGGCTATGTGTATCTAGAATTTTAAAAGGGATATATTATTCAAAATTATTCAATTGTCCATCATACAAATAGTAAGATAAAATCTGTATTTTTACCGAAAAAATAAGAAAAGATTTAAAATATTGTTTTTTTTTAACCAATATAAAAAAGACAATGTCAACTAAAAACAAACAAAACTTAACTTTTAAAAGCCTTTTCCACAAAATAAGATTTTCAAAGAAAGGCACTCGGAACGCAGCAAGCTTCTATATATGGATTTGCATTGTCGCTTGACTTCTAACCGCAGATAATATGCTGTCATTTCGTACTAAAAGTCTTTTCAAAGCTATTTGATTATTTATTTATTTATTTTATAACCCATCAAAAATACAAGGTATGACAATAGAGTATAACAAAAAGAAAGAAAAAAAGCACATTCAAAAACAGGAGCAAATACGTAGAAACTAAAACTCAAATAAGCCAAACAATTTGGAAAAGTAAGCCAATCCAAGGGTGGTAAACCTCTTTAAATGAAACATACAAATAAGTACAATATAAAAAATGATAATGACCCAGCAAAAAAGGAAATTAGTATTAAAACGAAAAATCATTCGAAGGGTGGTTCGACAGATAATCTTTAAGCCTGAAAAAAAACGTATCTGCAGCATCAAGAGGATCCAGCAAGCTGTATATCTCCCGCAGTCTACCATTCCTAGTTCAAGGAGGAATCCAAATAAGGAACATTCAACATTTGAAATAAGCCCTCCTGATTTGTATTTTATGTGATTGGTTAAAGATGTTCCCAGAAAGGAACCAAGTATAGAACATGAGAGAGAGAAACAGCATTATATAATTTTGCAAGGTCGCGTTTACTAAGATTCAGCTGTGACCCAACTGCACCAGGATACGCATTACGGATCTTACCTTCAGCTCCGGCAATAAGTAATTTCCAAGTTGACTTCAGCTTTTTTTATTTTAAGCATATCCGATTTCTAACAACGATATATACTAAGCTACAAACTTTTGGTTTTTCTTTCTTAAGGTTTTTGAATTGGTTTAGTCCCTTATAGTAATAAGACTAATAATAACAAGGTTCCAGGTGCAGATAATGTGGTAAAAAAGTTTCTTAAATATGGTGGCTCTGAGATTATATTTTTGAAAAAGCAGAATAACGATTTTGGGATTAATTAAACCACTATATAAGAAAGGTGGTAAGAGTAAGTGTCGTAATTATCGAGGCATTAGTCTGGTCTCTTTATGTAGCAAATTACTAAGTAATATGATACTTTTCACACTGAGAGATGCTGTAGACAAAATTTTAAGAGAAGAACACTGCTGTTTTAGAAAAGGTAGAGGGTGTGTTTACCAAATTTTCACTCTAAGGTTAATAATTGAGAAGTACCTTAGTTGTCAAACACCTTTGGTCCTCAGTCTTATAGATGGTGAGCAAGCGTTCGATACAATTGATAGAAGAGCTTTATCAAAGGTCTTATCCTTGTAAGTATTATCCCACTTTTTGGCCTCCTTGACACAGAGAGAAGATTCCCATAGGATTTCCATGGCACAGCTGGCAACATTCCCATGACATGCCCTGTTTCCATGACACAGCTGGCACGTTTCCCATGACAGCCCCTGTTTCAAGCGCGAGCCCTGTTTCCATGACCAATTTTACGCAACCTTGTTTCAGTATTAGAAGGAACACAGCTGGCAAGATCCCCATGCCACCCAATATTCCCGTGACCAGGTGTAACATGGATGACGCCATCGTGTGTGACTTAATAGATTTATTAGGGTGATGTAATCATACATGGATTTATTGGGAATAACTTAATGATGGCCCACACCTTAAGCAATTGTTGTGTAATGACGGCACACACATGGGTCTTATGTAATGACGGCGCACACAGCAAGCTGTATATCTCCCGCAGTCTACCATTCCTAGTCCAAGGAGGAATCCAAAAAAGGAACATTCAACATTTGAAATAAGCCCTCCTGATTTGTATTTTATGTGATTGGTTAAAGATGTCCCAGAAAGGAACCAAGTATAGAACATGAGAGAGAGAAACAGCATTATATAATTTTGCAAGGTCGCGTTTACTAAGATTCAGCTGTGACCCAACTGCACCAGGATACGCATTACGGATCTTACCTTCAGCTCCGGCAATAAGTAATTTCCAAGTTGACTTCAGCTTTTTTTATTTTAAGCATATCCGATTTCTAACAACGATATATACTAAGCTACAAACTTTTGGTTTTTCTTTCTTAAGGTTTTTGAATTGGTTTAGTCCCTTATAGTAATAAGACTAATAATACCAAGGTTCCAGGTGCAGATAATGTGGTAAAAAAGTTTCTTAAATATGGTGGCTCTGAGATTATATTTTTGAAAAAGCAGAATAACGATTTTGGGATTAATTAAACCACTATATAAGAAAGGTGGTAAGAGTAAGTGTCGTAATTATCGAGGCATTAGTCTGGTCTCTTTATGTAGCAAATTACTAAGTAATATGATACTTTTCACACTGAGAGATGCTGTAGACAAAATTTTAAGAGAAGAACACTGCTGTTTTAGAAAAGGTAGAGGGTGTGTTTACCAAATTTTCACTCTAAGGTTAATAATTGAGAAGTACCTTAGTTGTCAAACACCTTTGGTCCTCAGTCTTATAGATGGTGAGCAAGCGTTCGATACAATTGATAGAAGAGCTTTATCAAAGGTCTTATCCTTGTAAGTATTATCCCACTTTTTGGCCTCCTTGACACAGAGAGAAGATTCCCATAGGATTTCCATGGCACAGCTGGCAACATTCCCATGACATGCCCTGTTTCCATGACACAGCTGGCACGTTTCCCATGACAGCCCCTGTTTCAAGCGCGAGCCCTGTTTCCATGACCAATTTTACGCAACCTTGTTTCAGTATTAGAAGGAACACAGCTGGCAAGATCCCCATGCCACCCAATATTCCCGTGACCAGGTGTAACATGGATGACGCCATCGTGTGTGACTTAATAGATTTATTAGGGTGATGTAATCATACATGGATTTATTGGGAATAACTTAATGATGGCCCACACCTTAAGCAATTGTTGTGTAATGACGGCACACACATGGGTCTTATGTAATGACGGCGCACACAGGGATCTTATGTAATGACGGTGCACACATGGGTGTTGCGTAATGACAGCGCGCATCTTACGAAATTGCAGCGAAGAAATGACTGTCACATAGTACTTTTTTGAGATTTCATTTTTCTTCGAAACATTCAACGCGTTTATTTCTTTCAAGACGTTTTTTTTCTTTAGTTCTTTGTCCTTGGTAGGACTCGAAAGATCAATTTCTATCCAATAGAACAACATCTCCAGACGTCAGGTCAAACAGGATGTTTCCAATATTTTCTACAAGCTAATATATTCTAGAAAGGAACTGCTACATGCGAGGAAATTTACCTTGTTTCGCTTACTACAATGACGTGTTTCCTACACCTTCGATAATTAACGCGCAGACGGAGAATATCTGTTTCGAGAAATTATTGTTTCCTAGGCAAATATGTAATTTGGAAAATTCTCAAAATACAGTGTTTTCGAGACAAGACTATGCAACGGGAAAAACAAAACATGACAAAACATGACAAATGGAAAAACAAAAACCATGCGTGAATAGAAGAAAGGTATGGGTCCTAACAGGCAATTTCAGGGAGGGAGGGTTGATATTAGATCTAAATCTCTAAATCAATTGACTATCTCAGAATTTTCATACAATACCTTTTCGGCCTTCTTTTCGACAGAATTGTTGTTTTATATCCCAAATCGCTTGAAAACGTTGCTTTGCAATTGTACAGTTTTTTTGGTTAAAATAAATGTCTATGTTAACCCTCTATTTTGTAGGATTAGTAGCACCTTTAAGAAACGAACGTGCACCGTTCGGTATTGCTGTCTCTGAAACAGGAGGCCCAGATAGCTTTTCGGTCTGCTATCGACTAGAATTGTTGTTTTGCATCACAAATCGCCTGAAATCCCTTTTTTTCCAGTGGCACAGTCTTCTTTAGGGTAAAGTAAATGTCTATGTAAACGGTTTATTTGTAGGATTAGCAGCACCTTTAAGAAACGAACATGCCCCGTACGGAATTGCTACCTCTGAAACTGGAAGTTCAATATGCGTATAGATTTTTGGTAATTCTAAATCGTTTTACTATCGCAAAAATTTTCACGCAATAGCTTTTCGCTCTTCTTTTGCCTAGAATTCTTGTTTTTGCATCACAAATCGGCTCAAAACGCAACTTTGCAGTGACACAGTATTTTTTAGATAAAATAAATGTCTATATAAACCTATTTATGTTTTAGGATTAGCAGCACCTTCAAAAACCGAACGCGCCCCTTACGGCATAGCTGGCTCTAAAACTGGAAGTTTAATATGCGCATAGATTTTTTAGATTTTTAAATTGTTTGACGATGTCAGAATTTTCACAAGATAGCTTTTCGGCCTTTTTTCGACTAGAATTGTTATTTTGCATCACAAATCGGTTGAAAATCCTGCTTTGCAGTGGCACAATTTTCTTAGCTAAAATAATTGTCTATTTAAACCAATTTAGTTTTTAGGGTTGGCGGTACCTTTTAGAAACGAACGCGGACCGTACGGCATTGCTATCTCTAAAACTGTTAGTAATATGCGTATAGATTTTTCATAAATCTAAATCATTTGACGATCTCAGAATTTTCACACAATAGATTTTCGGCCTTCTTTTGGCTAGAGTTGTTGTTTTTTACCACAAATCGGCTGAAAACGCTGCTTTGCAGTGGTACAGTTTTTTTTGGGTAAAATAAATGTCTATATTAACAGTTTATTTTGTAGAATTAGCAGCACCTTTTAGCAACAAACTAGTCCCATACGGCATTGCTGCCTCTGAAACAGGAGGCTCAATATGCGAATAGATTTTCGGTAATTCCAAATCATTTGACTATCGCAGAGTTTTTACACAATAGCTTTTTGCCCTTCTTTCGACTAGAATTATTGTTTTTGCATCACAAATCGGCTGGAAACACTGCTTTGCGGTGGCACAGTCTTTGTAGCTAAAATAAATGTCTACGCAAAAATTTTTTGTAGAATTAGCAGCACCTTTTAGAAACGAACGCGCCCCGACGGCATTGCTGCCCCTGAAACTGGAAGTTCAATATGCCTATATATTTTTTATTTTTCTCAATCAATTGACTATCTCAGAATTTTCACACAATAGCTTTTTGGCCTTCTTTTGACTAGAATTATTGTTTTTACCACAACTCAGCTGAAAACGCTGCTTTGCACTGGCACAGTATTTTTTAGCACAAAATAAATGTCTTTCTCCTCGTGAAACTGATTTTTTTCATGGAAGTTGATGTGTACTATTTTTTTTTTCGTGGAAGTTGTGTCATGCTGATTTTGTTTGTGAAACTCGTTACATGTTGATATTTCTTTTCCTGAAAATGTACATTGATTTTTTCTCATTGTGAAACTCGTCTTGATCATGGAACTTGTGGCGTGATTATTTATGTTCGTAGAACCTATTGAGTGCTTATTTTTGTTCCTGAAACTTGTTGCATGTTGATTTTTCTCTACATGAAACTCATAATTTATGTTTCTCCGCGTGAAATGGAACTGCTCGTGTGATGATTTATGATCGTGAAACTTGTTGAGTGCTGATTTTTGTTCGTGAAACTTGTTGCATGTTGTTTTTTTCTCTACGCGAAACATTTTTATTGATTTTTCCTATCATGAAGCTGATTTATTCAAGAATTCAGTGCATGCTTATTATTGCATGCATGCTTATTGCATGCATGATATTCATGGATCATGTTGCGTGATGATTTATTTTCATTGAAGTTTTGAGTGCTGATTTTTGCTCATGAAACTTGTTACATGTTGATTTTTCCCGTCGTGAAAGTTGTAAATTGATTTTTTTTTTTTTTTTCTCCTGACGAAACTGATTTCGTTCATGGAACATGTTGCGTGATGATTTATGCCACTGGAGCTTGTTAAGGGCTAATTTTTGTTTGTGAAACTTGTTACATGTCGATTTTTCTCTTCGTGAAAGTTGTATGTAGGTTTTTCTCCTCGTGAACATGATTTTCATCATGAAACTTGATACGTGATGATTTTATATTTGCATGGAACGTGTTGAATGCAGATTTTGTTCATGAAATTTGTTATATGCTGATTCTTCTCTTGTGAAAATGTACATTGATTTTTTTCTCATAGTGAAACTTGTCTTGATCATGGAACTTGTTGCGTGATGATTTGTTTTCATAGAACCTATTGATTGCTGAGTTTTGTTCGTGGAACTCGTCACTACTACTACTACTACTACTAATGACAACTCACCTCAGCACCAAGTCGCCTGAGGCCGACACAGCAACGCACGCTCCTCCTCCACCAAAATATATTCAAAGCCTCCCTTTTTACACCCGCCCACGAAGTTCCCATTTCCTTTAAATCTTTCTTTATGTCGTCCTCCCACCCCAGACGGGGACGATCTGCTTTCCGTTTAGCCTTAGACGGTTGGCTGAAAAGAACAATCTTCGGCAATCTGTCATCCTTCATCCGCACAACGTGCCCTAGCCACCTCAACCTTTCTTTCATTATAGACCCTAGGGAGTGGTATTGAACCACATTTTTCGTATAGCCTATTGTTTGAAATACGGTCAGTCAGCCGGGTACCCAGAACAATTCTTAAGCAATTTCTCTGGAAAACATCTAGCAAATCTTCATCCGCTTTTTGGAGCGTCCATGCTTCAGAGCCATATTTGACCACTGTCATCACTGTAGCTTCTAGTATTCTAATCTTGGTTTGCAGACTTATCTTCCTATTCTTCCAAACTTTTTTTAACTGTGAAAAAACGCCCTGAGCTTTCGCTATTCTACTTTTAACATCTTCACTGCTCCCACCATCTTTACTAATAATACTACCAAGGTAAGTGAAGCTGCCCACCTGATCAATCTTTTCATTACCCAACGTCACCTTTTCATCTTCACTTATTCCTAGCCTTATTGACTTAGTCTTCCTAACATTAATTTCCAAACAAATTCTAGCATCCTGAACTCGCAAAACCTCTTAAACTTCGTTCATTTTGCTCATACTTTTATCTAGGATGCTTAAATCATCAGCATAATCCAAGTCCAGGAGAGCGTTTCCTCCTCATTTCATTCCATGGTCTCCCATTGCCTTTCCTGTGCTCCTTAAAACAAAGTCCCTTCCTTGAGAAAATTCGGAATTAAAGTGGAACTATTTCTCTTCCTTGAGAAAATTCAGGATTAAAGTGGAACTTTTTCTCTCACCTTAGAAAATTCAGAAATAAAGTGGAACTATTTCCCTTCTATGGAAAAATTCAGAATCGAAGCATAACTTTTTTCTTCTCTGAAAAAAACCATAATCGAAGTTTAACTTTTTTTTTCTCTTCTATGGAAATCCCGAACAGAAGTTAGAATTTTCTCTTCATTGAGAAAATTCACAATAAAAGTGTAACTCATTCTCATCTTTGAGAAAATTCTGAACTTAGCAGAACTTTTTTCTTCTTTGGGGGAAAGTCGGAACTCAAATGTAACTTTCCTTATCTTCTGCGGAAAAAATCAAAAACAAAGTTTAACTTTTTGTTTCTTCTCTGGAAAAAATCCAGAACTGAAGTGGGACTTCTTTCTCTTCGAAGAGAAAATTTATAATCGAAGTGTAGCTCTTTCTCATTTTTCAGAAGATTCAGAACTAAAATACTATATATATATATATATATATCTATATATATATATATATATATATATAAATATATATATATATATATATATATATATATATATATATATATATAGATATTATATATATAAAATATATATATATATATATATATATATATTAATTATATATATATATAATATATATATATATATATATATATATATATATATATATATATATATATATATATAATATATAATATATATATATATATATATATATATATATATAATATAATATATATATAATATATATATAAGTTGCACCCGAATGGACATTGATGCTAGACTCCCTGGATCCGGCAAATTATCTTGAAAATTATTAACTTATCACTAGTTTTTTTGTTAAAAAAAAACTTCAAAAATATTAGAAAAATCTGAGCAACCAAAACGCCAATGGGTTAGGCAATGCAACAAAACACGGATTGGCCTTTGGGTCCTGTCCCTTCCTCACCCGAGATTCTGGATTTTGGGTGATCATTGCAGTATTTCTTATATTTTCCGCTTACTTTGTTCATTCATTTATTTTAGTCGTAGTCAGATCCCCCTAAATCTGGAGTATGATGAAGTCTGATCCAGTCTGACCAAGCATGTACACAGAGTGACTTCTACTCCCCTTAAAGTTAAGAGTAGTACAATTACCCTCATGATTTCCTTTATTTTTCATAGCGTTTATCTGTTTCTATTGTTGTTTGTCGTCTACCCTTTGCCCCCCGTACAAAACTAGTTTGAGCCCACAAAAAAAAATTTCTTAGTACCAATTCCACATATACCAATTACATTACTTGTTTAACAGCCGCAGCATTCACAAAAGTGGATGCAACAAGATGTTACTAAGCTGCAAATGCAGTGTACATTATAAATTCTAGAAAATAGAGAATAAACTGATTTTAGTATCAAAACTGTGATTTGCTTCAGTTTTGCTTCTGACAAAGCTTCAGTTTTGCAATCTGAAAGGATTCTAGAATTCAATACCTGTACCATTTTAATGACTTTTTAAATGCATAATTTACTTGGAAAGTTCATTCGACTGATATATAACAAAGACTAGCTGTTTCTAGAGTTTCCGGAATTTGTTTTTAAAAATGATTGAAATAAAAATGACTCCAGTTATTGTAACAAAATTCTTTCTTCCATACCTCCAAACAATTATTTTAAATCCCCATGCCCTCCTTTTAATAATCCAGGAAAGTTAAATATCGATCCTCACAGCTGTTCCTGCGATATTCCAGATGATATGGTTTTAAAACTCGGGTGTACGTAATGTCTTTTGACAAACTCAGGTACGCGAGTGTTTTTAGGAGTATATTGTTGGGAAAGTCTTGGGAGTCTTAGCCTAGGAAACAGTTCTTAAGGGGACAAGCCGATAAATTCAAATGACGAACCTGGCTGTGAGCCCTGGGCAATTAACATAATTAAAGTCATTGCCCCTAGGGCTCTATGAGTCATGACCCTGGAGACAAACTTGCTAGAATTTCGACCGTTCCAAACAAACTGGATGGATTGAAAGTCTGGTCAGACCCCTGGGGACCTTTGGGGGTGCCCAGGGGATAGGGCACGAGAGGATGCTGAATAATTTTCAATTACATTTAGCCCTTATAAAAGTCATAAGAACTTTAATTTCTTACTCAAGTTAGCACCCTCTCAAGATTGTACGATCCCTTCCATTTTAAATGGTCGAAAGAAGATATAACAAATAAATGCATGGGAGACGCTTTGCTCTGTGCTATGTCAACGCTGGCTTGTTGACTCTGATTGATACTAGTAAGCTCTGATACAAAAAAAAGGAACAAAAAAGGCTCTGTTGGCTTTTGTCACCTCTTCTGCTACAGTGGGACTTCACAAATTTAGCCTGGCGTCACCTCTTTCCCCTCACCAAAGTCGGTAACTCGGGCCTTCCACTTTCAAAATGTTCTCTAACGTCTTTTGGGCGATGATTGGACATCTAGTTATTACGCTTTTATTATTATCACATCATATTTCAATTTTGATCTCTTAATTTGTGCAGCCTATGTTTATTCGCATGATTTCAAAATTAATCTGTATAAATCTTCACGTTTTTCACCTCATTAATTTAGCTTATTCTTCAGAGCACAGGAATAAGTGTACTCTCAAAAATTAAATTTTAATATATATATATATATATACATATATATATATATATATATATATATATATATATATATATATATATATATATATATAATATATATATATATATATATATATATATAATATATATATATATATATATATATATATAATATAAATATATATATATATAATAATAGATATAATAATAAGAGAGAGAGAGAGAGAGAGAGAGAGAGAGAAGAGAGACGACTATATATAAAATCACCATTTTTGCCCTAACTTCCCCCCCCCCCTAAGGCCATTATTAAATCAAAAAAGTAAAACAGCAGTGATTTTTTAAGAGGTTGAAACTTCACTAACCTCATTTGAATATTTTGGCCCCATATGTTTTTCCTGATCCGTCTTCAGAAAAACATACTAAAATAAAATAAGACCTACAGTAAGATACAACCTCTAAAAACTAAAATTAAAAGCTAAACCAAACCCAGAATATTTACTTCAACGAAGTTCAACCAGGACTTATAGATAAAACAGAACGAATGGAGGCAATCATTTCAGGTGAAATACAAATTAATAAAATATTTAAATGCTATTCGTGCCTTTTTGGCAGCTAACCTCATAGGTCTTTTAGTAGCAGGTTCAATTGTATTGATTACTGGTTTTTTAATATAGTTTGTCAACTCGTTTTTAATTAAATTTCTGTTTACAGTACTGAGTGAATACTCCTCCAAATTCTTATTTAAAGAAATATTATCATTTACCTTCAGTTTTAATTTCTACTGTCTCATGAACAACCTGCTTCATACCTTCAAGTCATTACTAATGAGGGAGGATTTTTCAAGAAGAATTATATGTCAGGAGTTATCTAAAGCAGGGTCGCTTAGAGCAGACTCAAAAGTACTATTAGGACTATTAAAACTTAAAGCTTTGGTTATGTCATCTTTATGTTGCTGTAGACGTTTTTTTTCTAAATATTGATAGGTTCTACCGACATAATAATTATCACAGTCATGTGGTATTTTATAAGCCCCTCCTGAAAAAAAGTGTATGCTGGTTGTCAGTAAGACGTCTCACCAAAATCTCAATAATAACTAAGGCTATTAAATTGAAACTTTTTGCGCTAGTTGTGCTGCTATTATTACGACTTTTAGTCTTACTATTGAACTTAACCCAATGGTAGTGCGTATTCAGGTTGTGAAAAAAAAAACAAAGATGCAATGTCTTAGGAACTAAATACGGTATTAAGTTTTATTTTTCAGGGAATTTTAGATATGAAACTAAATAAAAATATAGGCTACTAGGCTATGTGTATCTAGAATTTCAAAAGGGTTATATTATTCAAAATTATTCAACTATCCATCATACAAATAGTAAGACAAAATCTGTATTTTTACCGAGAAAATAAGAAATGATTTAAAATATTGTTTTTTTCTTAACCAATCTAAAAAAGACTATGTCAACTAAAAACAAACAACACTTAACTTTTAAAAGCCTTTTCCACAAAATAAAATTTTCAAAGAAAGGCACTCGGAACGCAGCAAGCTTCTATATATGGATTTGCATTGTCGCTTGACTTCGAACCGCAGATAATATGCTGTCATTTCGTACTAAAAGTCTTTTCAAAGATATTTGATTATTTATATATTTATTTTATAACCCGTCGAAAATACAAGGTATGAAGATGGAGTATAACAAAAAGAAAGAAAAAAAAGCACATTCAAAAAGAGGAGCAAATACCTAGAAACTAAAACTCAAATAAGCCAAACAATTTGGAATAGTAAGCCAATCCAAGGGTGGTAAACTTCTTTAAATGAAACATACAAATAAATACAATATAAAAATGATAATGACCCAGCAAAAAAAGGAAATTAGCATTAAAATAAAAAATCATTCGAAGGGTGATTCGATGGATAATCTTTAAGCCTGAAAAATAAAACCTATCTGCAGTATCAAGAGGATCCGGCAAGCTGTATTTCTCCCGCAATCTACCATTCCTAGTCCAAGGAGGAACCCAAATAAGGAACATTAAATATTTGAAATAAGCCCTCCTGATTTGTATTTTATGTGATTGGTTAAAAATGTCCCAGAAAGGAACCAGGTATAGAACATGAGGGAGAGACACAGCATTATATACTTTTGCAAGGTGGCGTTTACTAAGATTCAGCTGTGACCCAACTGCACCAGGATACGCATTACGGATCTTACGTTCAGCTCCGGCAATAAGTAATTTCCAAGTTGACTTCAGTTTTTTTTTTATTTTAAGCATATCCGATTTCTAACAACGATATACACTAAGCTACAAACTTTTGGTTTTTTTTTCTTAAGGTTTTTGAATTGGTGTAGTCCCTTGTAATAATAAGATTAATAACAACAAGGTTCCAGGTGCAGATAATGTGGTAAAAGAGTTTCTTAAATATGGTGGCTCTGTGATTATATATGATTTTTGAAAAAGGAGAATAACGATTTTAGGATTAATTAAACCACTATATAAGAAAGGTGGTAAGAGTAAGTGTCGTAATTATCGAGGCATTAGTCTGGTCTCTTTATGTAGCAAATTACTTAGTGATATGATACTTTTCACACTGAAAGATTCTGTAGACAATGTTTTAAGAGAAGAACAGTGCTGTTTTAGGAAAGGCAGAGGGTGTGTTGACCAAATTTTCACTCTAAGGTTAATAATTGAGAAGTACCTTAGTTGTCATACACCTTTGGTCCTCAGTTTTTATAGATAGTGAGCAAGCGTTCGATACTTTTGATAGAAGAGCTTTATCAAAGGTCTTATCCTTGTAAGTAGTATCCCACTTTTTGGCCTCCATGACACAGACAGAAGATTCCCATAGGATTTCCATGATACAGCTGGCAACATTCCCATGACGTGCACTGTTTCCATGACACAGCTTGCAGGATTCCCATGACAGCCCCTGTTTCAAGCGCAGGCCCTGTTTCCGTGACCAATTTGACGCAACCTTGTTTCATTATTAGAAGGAACACAGCTGACAAGATCCCCATGAGACCCAAGATTCCCGTGACCAGGTGTAATATGGATGACGTCTCCGTGTTGACTTAATAGATTTATTAGGGTGATGTAATCATACATGGATTTATTGGGAATAACTTAATGACGGCCCACACCCTACGCAATTGTTGTGTAATGACGGCGCACATATGGATCTTATGTAATGACGGTGCACACGTGGGTGTTGCGTAATGACAGCGCGCATCTTACGTAATTAGAGCGAACACACCACTGTCCCATAATACTTTTTTAAGATTTTATTTTTCTTCGAAACATTGGACGCGTTTATTTCTTTCAATGCGCCTTTTTTCTTTCTTTCAAGGTTTTTTTTTCCTTTCTTTCAAAACGTTTTTTTCTTTAGTTCTTTGTCCTCGGTAGGACTCGAAAGATCAATTTCTATCAAATAGAACAACACCCCAGACGTCAGGTCAAACAGGATGTTTCCAATATTTTCTACAGGCTAATATATTCTAGAAAGGGACTGCTACATGCGAAGAAATTTCCCTTGATTCGCTTACTAGAATGACGTGTTTCCTACACCTTCGATAATTAACGCGCAGACGGAGAATATCTATTTCGACGAATTATTGTTTTCTAGGCAAATATGTAATTTGGGGAATTCTCAAAATACGGTGTTTTCGAGACAAGACTATGCAACGGGAAAAACAAAACGTGACAAAACATGACAAATGGAAAAAAAAAACACGCGTGAATAGAAGAAAGGTATGGGTCCTAGCAGGCAATTCCAGGGAGGGAGGGTTGATATTAGAGCTAAATTTTTAGGCTCTATTTTATTATTTTGAGTGTTTTAATGAAAATATCCCGTTTCTTTTGGTCCACGCTACACCCCCCCCCCCCTGTACGACATTGCTGAGTCTGGAACAGGAGGCTCAATAAGCATATAGATTTTCGGTAGTTCTAAATCATTTGACTATCTCAGAATTTTCACACAATACCTTTTCGGCCTTCTTTTGGACAGAATTGTTGTTTTATATCCCAAATCGCCTGAAAACGTTGCTTTGCAGTTGCACAGTTGTTTTGGTTAAAATAAATGTCTATGTTAACCCTCTATTTTGTAGGATTAGTAGCACCTTTAAAAAATGAACGCGCACCGTTCGGCATTGCTGCCTCTGAAACAAGAGGCCCAATATACGTATTGATTTTCGGTAATTCTAAACCAATTGACTATCGTATAATTCTCACACTATAGCTTTTCGGTCGACTTTCGGCTAGAATTGTTGTTTTGCATCACAAGTCGCCTGAAATCCGTTTTTTGAATTGGTACAGTCTTTTTTAGGCTAAAGTAAATGTCTATGTAAACGGTTTATTTGTAGGATTAGCAGCACCTTTAAGAAAAGAACATGCCCCGTACGGAATTGCTGCCTCTGAAATTGGAAGTTCAATATGCGTATAGATTTTTGATAATTCTAAATCGTTTTACTATCGCAAACATTTTCACGCAATAGCTTTTCGCTCTTCTTTTGGCTAGAATTCTTGTTTTTGCATCATAAATCGGCTCAAAGCGCAACTTTGCAGTGACACAGTATTTTTTAGATAAAATAAATGTCTATATAAACCTGTTTATGTTTTAGGATTATCAGCACCCTCAAGAAACCAACGCGCCCCTTAAGGCATAGCTGCCTCTAAAACTGGAAGTTTAATATGCGTACAGATTTTTCAGATTTCTAAATCGTTTGACGATGTCAGAATTTTCACAATATAGCTTTTCGGCCTTCTTTCAACTAGAATTGTTATTTTGCATCACAAATCGGTTGAAAATCCTGCTTTGCAGTGGCTTATTTTTTAAGCTAAAATAATTGTCTATGTAAACCCATTTATTTTTTTGGGTTAGCAGTACCTTTTAGAAACGAACGCGCCCCTTACGGCATTGCTATCTCTAAAACTGTAAGTAATATGCGTATAGATTTTTCATAAATCTAAATCATTTGACGATCTTAGAATTTTTACACAATAGATTTTCGGCCTTCTTTTTGCTAGAATTGTTGTTTTGTACCACAAATCGGCTGAAAACGCTGCTTTGCAGTGGCACAGTCTGTTTTGGCTAACATAAATGTCTATATTAACAGTTTATTTTGTTGGATTAGCAGCACCATTTAGAAACAAACGCGCCCCTTACGGCATTGCTGCCTCTGAAACAGGAGGCTCAATATGCGAATAGATTTTCGGTAATTCTAAATCATTTGACTATCGCAGAGTTTTTACACAATGGCTTTTTGCCCTTCTTTAGACTAGAATTCTTGTTTTTGCATCACAAATCGGCTGGAAACACTGCTTGGCTGTGGCACAGTCTTTGTAGCTAAAATAAATGTCTACGCAAAACCCATTTTTTGTAGGATTAGCAGCACCTTTTAGAAACAAACGCGCCCCGACGGCATTGCTGCCTCTGAAACCTGGAAGTTCAATATGCCTATAGATTTTTGATTTTTCTCAATCAATTGACTATCTCAGAATTTTCACACAATAGCTTTTCGGCCTTCTTTTGACTAGAATTATTGTTTTGTACCAAAACTCGGCTGAAAACGCTGCTCTGCACTGGCACAGTTGTTTTTAGAACAAAATAAATGTCTTTCTCCTCGTGAAACTGACTTTTTTCATGGAAGTTTATGTGTACTATTTTTTTTCGTGGAAGTTGTGTCATGCTGATTTTGTTTGTGAAACTCGTTACATGTTGATTTTTCTTTTACTGAAAATGTACATTGATTTTTGCTCATTGTGAAACTCGTCTTGATCATGGAACTTGTGGCGTGATGATTTATGTTCGTAGAACCTATTGAGTGCTGATTTTTTTTCCTGGAACTTGTTGCATGTTGATTTTTCTCTTCATGAAACTAATAATTTTTTTTCTCCTCGTGAAATAGAACTGCTCGCGTGATGATTTATGATCGTGAAACTTGTTGAGTGCTATTTTTGTTTGTGAAACTTGTTCCATGTTGGTTTTTTTTCTCTTCCTGAAACATTTTTATTGATTTTTCCTATCACGAAACTGATTTTATTCAAGAATTCAGTGCATGCTTATTATTGTTCGTGAAACCTGCTGCATGATGATGTTTTTTCATGAAACAAGTGGCATGTTGTTTTTTTTCTCTTCGTGAAACTTGTACATTGACTTTTTTCCTCACGAAACTAATTTTGTTCATGGATCATGTTGTGTGATGATTTATGTTCATGGAACTTTTGAGTGCTGATTTTTGCTCATGAAACTTGTTATATGTTGATTTTTCTCGTCGTGAAAGCTGTAAATTGATTTTTTTTTTCTCCTCACAAAACTGATTTTGTTCATGGAACATGTTGCGTGATGATTTATGCCAGTGGAGCTTGTAAAGTGCTAATTTTTCTTCATGAAACTTGTTACATGTCGATTTTTCTCTTCGTGAAAGTTGCATATAGGTTTTTCTCCTCGTGAAACTGATTTTCATCATGGAACTTGATACGTGATGATTTTATATTTTCATGGAACGTATTGAATGCAGATTGTGTTCATGAAATTTGTTATATGCTGATTCTCCTCTTGTGAAAATGTACATTGATTTTTTCTCATTGTGAAACTTGTCTTGATCATGGAACTTGTTGCGTGATGATTTGTTTTCATAGAACCTATTGATTGCTTATTTTTATTCGTGAAACTCGTTACATGTTAGTTTTTCTTTTCGTGAAACTTGTACAGTAATTTTTGTCCTCATGAAACTGATTTTCTTTATGGAACTTGATACGTGCTGATTTATGTTTATGGAACTTTTTGAGTGCTGAATTTGCTCGTGAAACTTGTTACATGTTGTTTTTCTCTCCTAGCAAACTTTTAAACTTTTCTTCTAGCGAAACTGATTATGTTCATGGAATTTATTGCATGCTTATTATTGTTCGTGAACGTTGTTGAATGTCGACTTGCCTCATCGTGAAACTTGTACATTGATTTTTTTCCTCCTCGCGAAACTGATTTTGCTTATGAATATTCTTGCATTATGATATTACTTCGAGAAACTTATTTTCTCTCTCTCTCTCTCTCTCTCTCTCTCTCTCTCTCTTCGCAAAACTTGTACAAGGATTTTTCTCATTGTGAACCTCATCTTGCTCGTGAAACTCAGTGCATGCTTATTCTTGTTCGTGAACGTTGTTGCATGTTGATTTTTCTCATCGTGAAACTTGTATATTCATTTTCCCCCTCGCGAAACTGATTTTGCTTACGAAACTTCTTGCATGATGATTTTACTTCGTGAAACTTGTTTTTTTTCTCTCTCTTTTCGCAAAACCTGTACAATGATTTTTCGTGAAACTTGTATATTGATTTTCCCCCTCGCGAAACTGATTTTGCTTACGAAACTTCTTGCATGATGATTTTACTTCGTGAAACTTGTTTTTTTTTCTCTCTCTTTTCGCAAAACCTGTACAATGATTTTTCTTATCTTGAATCTGATTTTTTTCAAGGAACTTATTGCTTGTCGATTTTAGTTCGTGGAACTTCTTACACGTTGATTTTCTCTTCGTGAAAATTTTACATTGAATTTTCTTTGCGTGAAACATGCTACACTTTGATTTCTCTCTTCTTGAAAATGTACAGTCATTTTTTCTCATTGTGACACTCGTCCTGCTCGTGAAACTCATTACACGCTGATTTTTGTTCGTGAAAATTGTTGCATTTTTATTTTTCTCCACAGGAAACTCCTACATTGATTTTTTTCTCCATGCAATGGAACTTTGTTCTATTTTTTGGAATAAAAATCGGAATCGAAGTGAAAATTTTCTCACCTTCCTTGAGAAAATTCAGAATTAAAGTGGAACTTTTTCTCTCCCCTTAGAAAATTCAGAAATAAAGTGGAACTATTTCCCTTCTATGGAAAAATTCAGAATCGAAGCATAACTCTTCTCTGAAAAAAAATCATTATCGAAGTATAACTTTTTTTCTCTTCTATGGAAATCCCGAACAGAATTTACACTTTTTTCTCTTCATTGAAAAAATTCACTATAAAAGTGTAACTCATTCTCATCTTTGAGAAAATTCTGAACTTAGCAGAACTTTTTACTTCTTTGGGGGAAACTAGGAATCAAATTTAAATTTCCTTATCTTCTGCGGAAAAAATCAAAAACAAAGTTTAACTATTTTTTTCTTCTCTGGAAAAAATCCAGAACTGAAGTCGGACTTCTTTCTATTCGTTGAGAAAATTCAGAATTGATCTTGAAATTTTTTCTGTTCTTTGGAAAAATTCGAAATCGAAGTTTAAATTTTTCTCTTCCTTGGGAAAATTCAGATTTAAAGTGGAACTTTTTCTCTTCTCTGGAAAAATTTAGAATCGAAGTATAACTTTTTCTCTTCTCTGGAAAGAATCCAGAGTCGAAGCATAACTTTGTTTTCTCTTCTATGGGAAGATCCAGAACAGAACTTGAAATTTTTTTTCTCTTCTTTGAGAAAATTCAGAATCGAAGTGTAACTCTTTCTCATCTTTGAGAAGATTCAGAACTTAAGTGAAACTTTTTTTTCATTGGAGAAACTCAGAACTGAAGTGTAACTTTCCGTTTGTTCTTCGTAAAAAATTCAGAGACGAAGTTTAACATTTTTGTCTATTCTTTGGGAAAATTCAGAATCAAACATTAATATTTTTCTTTTCTATGGAAATATTCAGAAGAAAACTTGAACTTTTTCTTCTTTGAAAAACTCAGAATTGTTGTGGAACTTTTTATCTTCTTTGGTGAATTTCAGAACCGGAATGTATCTTTGAAAAATTCAGAATCGAAGTGCCAATTTTTTCTTTCTTCTCTGGAAAAATTCAGAAGAGAACTTGAATTTTCTTCACTTCTTTGAGAAAACTCAGAATTAAAGTGGAACTTTCTTTCTTCATCAGAACAAATTAAGGATCGAGGTATAACTTTTTCTATCTTCTACCAAAAAATTCAGAACAGAGCTTGAAATTTTTTCTCTTCTTCGAGAAAATTCAGAAATAAAGTGGGACTTATTTTTCATCTTTGAGAAAATTCAGAATTGAACAGGAAATTATCATTCTTTGGAAAAATTTTGGAATCGAAGTGCAACTTTTGTTATCTTCCTTGAGAAAATTCAGAATAGAACTTGAAATTTTCTCTTCTTTGAGAAATATCCGAACTTAAGTGTAACTTTCTTCTTCTTCTTCGGAAAAACAAATTCAGATTCGAAGCTTAACTTCCAGCCAAGTGTCATTGACCTCCAAACCCTGTTTTTTCGCTGAATTATAAAGCTCCCACGGAACCAAAACTAATGGCACCAGATTAAGCCATCATGACATGGAAATGTTGGAGCCTTTAACCTACCCTTGGGTACCTCAACATCCAACTCCTCCTTAGATTTTTTCCTTTTCAAAGCCAGAGACATGTATTGCAACTAAACTGGTGCCATCTATTCTACTATATTAATAGATACCAACATAAGTGGACAGGTTAGGTTACTTTAAGAGGACTATTTTTAAGTTAGGTTCATTTAGGTTATGTTAGCATGGCCCCTCATGCTAACCTAATCAGTTTCACGAGGCGAAAAAAAAATAATATACAAGTTTCACGATGAGAAAAATCAACATGCAACAATGTTGAATAATTATAAGCATGCAATGAATTTCACGAGTAAGACGAGTTTCACAATGAGAAAAATCATTGTACAAGTTTTGCGAAGAGAGAGAGGGAAAAAAGTTTCGCGAAGTAAAACCATCATGCAAGAAGTTTCATAAATAAAATCAGTTTCGCGAGGAGAAAAAAAATCAATGTACAAGTTTCACGTTGAGAAAACTCAACATGCAACAACGTTCACAAAAATAAGAATGCAATGAGTTCCATGGACATAATCAGTTTGGCTAGGAGAAAAGTGCACAAGTTTTCTAAGAGAGAAAAAACAACCTGTAACTAGTTTCACGGATAAAATCATCACTCAGAAAGTTCCATTAAAACATAAATCAGCATGCATTAAGTTCCATGAAGAAAATTGGTTTCAGGAGGAGAAAAATTAATGTACAAGTTTCACTAAAAGAAAAATCAACAAGTAACACGTTTCACGAACAAAAATCAGAACTCAATAGGTTCTAAAAACACAAATCATCACGCAACAAGTTCCATGATCAAGACGAGTTTCAAAATGAGAAAAAAACAATGTACATTTTCACGAAGAGAAGAATCAGCATGTAACACGTTTCATGATCAAAATCTGCATGCAATATGTTCCATGAAAATATAAAATCATCACGTATCAGCTTTCATGAAGAAAATCAGTTTCACGAGGAAAAAATCTATGTACAACTTTCCCGAAGAGAAAAATTGAAACGTAACAAGTTTCACGAACAAAAATTAGCACTCACCAAGTTCTCAAGTGAATTGAAGTTATCAAGCATTTTGCAGTCGGTTGCATGTGGTTGCATCAAGACATGGCTAATTGTAGACAGAGAAAAGCCAAGACAGATAGTTCAAGTAATTGAGAGGCAAATGTTTTAAATGGCTGGGGATGTACGGGTAAATGGCGGGAGTATGCATGACTCTTTTATTGGGCACATACTTGTAGGTTAGTTTTTGGAAAGGCATGCCTGCCTAGAGTCTCAGGCATCATCACGCAACATGTTCCATAAGCGAAAGCAGTTTCGTGAGGAGAAAAAAAAATCAATGTACAGCTTTCACGACGAGAACAGTCAATATGTAGGCTAGTGAGTATCATGAGCATTAATCAGCACTCAAAAACCATGAGCATAAATTATCACGCAACATGATCCTTGAACAAAATCAGTTTCGTGAGGGAAAAAAACAATGTACAAGTTTCACAAAGAGAAAAAACAACATACAACTAGTTTCATGAAGAAAAATTCAGCATGCAGCAGTTTTCACTAACAATAATAAGCATGTAATGAATTTTTGAATAAAATCAGTTTCATGATGGGAAAAATCAATCAACATGTTTCGCGAAGACATAAAAACAAGATGCAACAAGTGTCACGAAGAAAAATCAGCGCTCAATAAGTTTCACGATCATAAATCATCCCGCGAGCAGTTCAAAGAACAGAATCAGTTTCGCCAGGAGAAAAAATCAATGTATGCGTTTCATGAAGAGAAAAATCAACAATGCAACAAGTTTCACGAACAAAAATCTGCACAAAACGAGTCCTAAGAACATGACAAGTTGCACAATGAGAAAAAAATCCATGCAAACTTTTACGAAGGGAAAATCGACATGTAACGATTTTGATAAACAAAATCCGCATGCAACACGTTCCACAAAACGAAAACAGAAAAAATAGTATCCATCAACTTCCATGAAGAGAATAAGTTTTACAACGAGAAAGACATTCATTTTGGGCCAAAAACTACTAGTCCAGGACTTTTAGCTAAAAAAAAAAAAATTCTGTACAACATACTAAAAGTCCCCATAAATCCGAGTGGGGCGAGTACCCGAAAAACAGGGGAAAAGGGGGAAATGCGGGGGAAAATGGGAAAAAATGCCGAACATGCCCAGAAAATAGTTTAAAGTGAGTTTTCTGAGGTTTTCACATACGCTGATTACGAAATTGACATCTAAAATTCAGTATAGAGAAAGAGTACTACGGAAAACGGGGGAACAGGGGAAAGAGAGGAGAAAAGAGAAGAATACAGGGTAGGGGTAGAAAGCGGTTTGAAAGATATTTTCTGGGGTATTCCTATCTGGTGATTACGAAATTGAGAACTAAAATGATATAAAAAAAAATGATTAACATAAAACGGGGAAATGGGGGGGGGGAGGGGAAAAAGGGAAATATACAGGGTAGGGGTAGAAAGCATGTGGAAATGTTTACAAATGTTAATACAGGAGATCTATAGAGGTTCGGCTACCCCATAGGTTCGGAAAAGGCAAACGTCTACTGACGTTTCTTGAATTCCTTCTAGAGAACTGTCCTTTCACTAGTTCCAAAGAGCTTAGAAGTATAGGTTCCGGGCTGATTGCCCAAAAAGGCGTCAATGCAGAGGATGCTAAAGCTGTAGGTGAGCTGATCCTCCAGCGCATGGATGGCCAATCCGTCGAAAGTTTTTCATTTAGGAAGAAAGACAAAGTCGTTACACTGGCATACGATGGGAACATAAGGATAGATGGCGAGATTTTGGTTATCGACCCTGCACTGCTTTTTCAACGTCTTTCGATTGCTGCCCATACATCTGAACATGACATGGCAGAAAACTCTATGTTACGAACTGTGCAGTTATCCGCCCGCTTTGTTTGAGAATTCAGGCATAATGCGTCAGCCAGACAAACCTGCACTAGCGAAAGCAATATGGAAAGATGCGAAAACGGACTCGATTCACCACCTGCAAGTGTCAGATCGTGTCACTGTAGTTGACGGAGGTTGGCTGCTTCAGCAAGTACCTTGGAAGATTGGTGATACTTATGATTCAATCTGTGACAGCTATGTTAGTTTCGTTACTCGACGCTGTACCTCCCCTACTGTTGTCTTCGATGGATACAGCGTTGGTCCAACCACGAAAGATGCTACCCACAACCGACGGTGTAAGGGAAGCCAGCATCAAGTGATCGATTTCAGTTTAGGGATGAAGCTCCAGAAAAAGAAGGAAGAGTTTTTGAGCAACTCTCAGAACAAACAGCGAATTATAAGCTACATCGGGGAAAAACTCAGAGCCAAAGGATTTGAAGTCGTCCATGCAAAGGACGATGCTGACTATCTAATCGTGAAGACTGCCGTAACGAAAGCAGAAAACTCTGAAACAATAGTTCTTGGCAACGACACTGACCTTCTGATTCTACTCTTGTATCACCTCCCGCCTAATGCAAAAACACTTTACTTCGAATCGTCAACGAACGCAAAAGAAGCGATAACACGGTTCTGGTGCCTCAAAGAAGTTAAAAAAAAATGGGAGAAGTATCCATGCTACTTCTGGTAGGGCACGCACTCTTGGGATGTGACACGACCTCACGAGTTTTTGGACTTGGAAAGCAAGCTGTGCTACCTCTTTTGAAGAAGAGCGAAGTGTTCAGAAACAAATGCGAAGTGTTTCTGGATGAATCATCGTTTAAAGATGAAATTGTGAAAGCGGGTGAATATCTTCTCCTCAGCTTGTATAAAGCACGACCAAGCGAAGATCTCACTAAGCTGCAACATCGAATTTTCTTGGAAAAAGTTTCTTCGTCAAATACTACGGCGTTTGTTAAGCCTGAAAGGCTTCCGCCAACCGAAGCTGCAGCTTCATTCCACTCCCAGCAAGTGCGCCTCCAGGTATCCCGTTGGAAAGGGGAACCAGCTGACCTCGACCCGGCTGACTGGGTTTGGGTCCTCAGAGACCATAAATACTCACCTGTGATGACCGATTTGTTGCCCGCACCTCAGACTCTTTGAGTGTCGTGAGATGCAACTGTAAGACAGGCTGCGAGAACTCGCGATGCAGCTGCAAGAAAAATGGATTAGCGTGTACGTTCGCGTGCGGAGAATGTCAGGGTATCAACTGTTTGAACAGGGACAACGAGATTGTCGAAGACGAGGAGCTCGACTAGTGACATCAATGCTGTGTTTTTCAATTCAACTCTACTGCCTTAAAAAGTGCAGATTTTACCTATAGTTACTGAAGTTCTTTTTTTAGTTTTTTATTCAACGATATTGCCTTCGAAAGTACAAATTTTACCTATAATAGCTGAAGTTTTATACTGTGATCACTGCCAAGCGGTTGTTTTCTTTATGTTTAGTAATTCAAATGGTTGTAAGAAATGTCTGTGATTCAAGAAAGTAAAAGTTTGATACTTAAGCGAGTTATTTTGTCCATAGGCCTACTTATTAGCCATTAGCAGCTGGCTCAGGAGTCAGGCTTCCCTTCCCCTTTTCCGTTATTTCCTCCAGTTTTGTTCGGTTTTCATGGTTCTCGTTTTCTTTCCTTCATTTTAGGTGTCAGTTTCGTGATCAGCAGATAGGAAAACCCCAGAAAACACATTTCAAACTGATTTCTACCCCTGACTTCAATTGTCCCTTTTCTTCCCCTCTTTCCCCCTTTTCCCCCGTTATCGGGATCGGGATCAGCAGATAGAAAGACCCCAGAAAACATATTTCAAAGTGCTTTCTACCCCTACCCTGTATTTTTAAATTTTTTCCCCTCTTCCCCCTGTTCCCCCCGTTTTCCGTAGTACTTTTATTCTATACTGAATTTTAGATGTCAGTTTCGTGATCAGCGTATGGGAAAGCCCCAGAAAACTCACTTTGAACTATTTTTTGGGCATGTTCGGCATTTTTCCCAATTTCCCCTGCATTTCCCCCTTTTTCCCTGTTTTTCGGGTACTCGCCCCACTCGGATTTATGGGGACTTTTAGTATGTTGTACAGAATTTTTTTCTGATCATTTTGGTACCATTTTCGTCGTTTACATTGCAATTTTGTCCGGGTCAAACCCTAAAAGTCCTGGACTATACTGTCCCAGTGCAAAGCAGCAGCCGATTTGTGGTACACAACAATAAATGTAGTCAAATTAAGGCCGAATAGCTTTTGTATGAAAATTCTGAGATAGTCAATTGATTTAGAAATTGTCAAAAATCTATAGGCATATTGAACTTCCAGTTTCAGAGGTAGCAATGGTGTACGGGGAACGTTCGTTTCTAAAAGATGCTGCTAATCCTAAAAAATAAATGGGTTTAAATAGACATTTATTTTAGCTAAAAAAGAAAGACTATGCCAAGGCAAAGCAGTGCTTCCAGCCTTTTTGTGATGCAAAAACAAGAATTCTAGTCGAAAAGAAGGGCGAAAAAGTTATTATGTGGAAAATTCTGCGATAGTCAAATGATTTAGAATTACCGAAACTCTATACGCATATTAAGCCTCCTGTTTCAGAGGCAGTAATGCCGTACGGGGCGCGCGCGTTTGTTTCTAAGAGGTGCTGCTAATCCTACAAAATAAACTGTTAACATAGACATTTATTTTGGCCAAAAAAGACTGTGCCATTGCAAAGCAGCGTTTCAAGCCATTTTTGTGGTACAAAACAACAACTCTACCCAAAAGAAGGCCGAAAAACTATTGTGGGATAATTTTGATAATGTCAAATGATTTAGAATAATGAAAAATTTCTACGCATATTGAAATTTAAGTTTCAGAGGCAGCAATGCCGTACGGGGCGTGTTCCTTTTTAAAAGCTGCAGCTAATCCAAAAAAATAAATGGGTTTACATAGAATTAGCTAAAATTTATTTTAGCTAAAAAAAAGACTGTGCCACTGCAAAGCAGGGTTTCAGTCGTTTTGTGATGCAAAACAATAATCCTAGTCGAAAGAAGGCCGAAAAGCTATTGTGTGAAAATTCTGAGATAGTCAAATGATTTGAAACTACCAAAAACTCTATCAAACTATCAAAGCAGCGCTTTCAACCGATTTATGATGCGAAAACAAAATTCTAGCCAAAAGAAGGGCGAAAAGATATTTTGTAAAAATCATGCGATAGTCAAAAGATTTAGAATTATGAAAAATCTATACGCATATTGAACTTACAGTTTCAGAGGCAGCAATGCCATACGGAGTGCGTTCGTTTCTAAAAGGTGCTGCTAATCCTACGAAACTAACTGTTTACACTGACATTTATTTTAGCCTAAACAAGACTGTGTCGCTGCAAAGCAGGGTTTTCAGGCGATTTGTGATGTAAAACAACAATCTAGTCAAGACTCTAGTCGAATGAAGATCGAAAAATTATTGTATGAAAATTCCGAGACAGTCAAATGATTTAGAATTATCACAAATCCATACCCATTTTGAACTTCCAGTTTCAGAGGCAGCAATGCCGTAGGGGAGTTTTAGTTTCTAAGAGCTGCTGCTAATTCTAAAAAATAAAGGGTATACATAGACATTTATTGTAGCCAAAAAAGACTGTGCCACTGCAAAGCAGGGTTTTCAGCCGATTTTTGATGTAAACAACATTTCTAGTCGAAAGAAGGCCGAACAGCTATTGTGTGAAAATTCTAAGACAGTCAAATGATTTAGAATTATCAAAAATCTATACGCATATTGCACTGCCAGTTTCAGAGATAGCTATGTCGTACGGGGCGCGTTCGTATCTAAAAAGTGCTGCTAATCCTACAAAATAAACTTTTGACATTATACATTTATTTTAGTCAAAAAGATTGTGCCACTAAAATCAGTACTTTCAGGCGATTTAGGAAATAATGAATATCCCAGGGTCGATATTGAATTGAAACCTTCAGGAGATGGTACAGTTGGAATATTAAATTAAATTCATAGAAAATTTTAAATTAAGACCTTCAAAGAGTCTTTTAGAGACCTCCAAAGATAGCCCTAGATGCA
The DNA here is from genome assembly GCA_027921565.1 of Artemia sinica. NCBI lineage: Eukaryota > Metazoa > Arthropoda > Branchiopoda > Anostraca > Artemiidae > Artemia > Artemia sinica. The sequence continues at coordinate 38,544,066 of CM051260.1, read as the reverse complement.
GATCTCATTTACATCTTATTTTGAATAATTTTTTAGTTTTCCCTCCAAAATCATCCCTTCTCCTAAAAAAATGATGTTTCAAAATATCGTTTTTGAATTTTTAGTTTTCTTATTTTTTTTCATATACCTACAAATTCTATATATTTTTTTTAATTATGAACTCAGTGTTCAAACTTAAAATTTGGAAAAAAATCTTCATCTTATATGCAGACTCGAATAATAGTATATTCTTAAACCTTTCTTACTTTTTTAATTTTTAAAATTTCTATTACCTTTAGTCGTTATTATTGGTCTGTCATTAAATGATTTGGTGTTAATTTAAATATTTAACAGCTATTTTTGAACATTAGACACGATTTACAATTCATTATTACAACGAAAAGGTAGATTCATAAGATATATTCTGCTCTCATATATCAACTGTATTATTATACTAGATTAACACTTTTTCGATTACACTTCCGTCATTGAGTCGTAGATTTCACTGTATCAGAGCTGTTTTAGAATTTTTTTTTTATGTTTAAGGAGATTTGCATGTAATATCAGGATGACATACACTTTCTTTGGTTACATGTACATTTTGAGACTATTCACAGTCAAAACTTCAAAAAGCAAGAGCTTTTGTAGACGAATTCTGATGTTTAAAGAGATTTACATGTTAAATTAGAGTAAATATGGTACAGCTATAACATATATTCTGCTCCTATATGTAATTTACTTCAATTACAAAATTTGATTGACATTATCTAGGTAGAAGACCCTTGTTTGAGACTACTCATTGTCAAACTTAAAAGTCATAGCTATCATAAGGTATTAAGTACATTCATATCCTATATTCTGGTTTCACATGTAAATTACAGGTTGTAACAGACATGCTCATAGTACTTATCTCCTTCACTGAAACCTCAGAATAAGGGAGTACATTTCGGGGGACCAAAGTCAGTGTAAACAAAGTTTAATGTTTAAGAGCTTGTGCGTCATATTAGAGTCAACTGATTGCACTCTATCAGATATATTGTGCTCCTTCACGGAGTTTTAAATTTTTTTCATCTGTTTGATTAAAATTTAGCTTGACCGCATTTTTTTGGTTTAAGACTACTATTGATGACAATTTTTGTTGCCTGAAGAGATGTACACGTCATATTGTAGAGACTTCGGTATAATCATAAGATATTTTCTGTCTTTCTTTGTTGGTTATTGTAGTTATTTGACTCAACTATTTCTTCCCTAATTTACATTTTCTTGCTTGAGGTTTCTCATAGCTAACATTTTAGTAAGTCAGAGAAGTCACAGACTATTTTTTATATTTCAAAAGGACTATTCTAGCTACATTTGGATTTCTTAGTCTAAATTTTTTCAATTATAAAGTTTGACTTAATGAGCCCATATTTAGATTAATTAGAGGTTTGAGTTAATTTTTGTATCGAACTAGGGTGAATTATTAGTTTCAATCATAAAGACATATTTTACTCTCAGATGGAACTTACTGTATTTACTTTGCAATAACAGCACTTTCTTAGCTTAACTTCTTTGTTTTGAACTACACAAGGTCAATATTTTAGATATTCAGAGTTGTTGGCGGTACTTTTTTAATGTTTGTGATGATTTATTCGCCTAGATCAATCGATGAGATTGATTCATCATGTATATATTTGCATAATGGCCTTCAAAACAATCCCACGTAAATTACAGATCCAGTATTCTGCTTTGCATAACCCAATTATAGATGGACTTATGGAACATTTATAAAAGGAGATGGTAACTCAGAAGCAACAAACTAACATAGTTCGAAAAGAAAAAAAAAATCAGAGCAATTATCTGCAACGAAAGCCTGGTAATTTCACACAACTAAGATCATTTATCAACATTTCTTTTATACTATTTAAACAGCTTTAGGGGGAGAAAAAGAAGCGATTTATGCATGGCCTACCACATTAATTATACGATATGATCATATTTTTAAAGTAAATTGAAATTATCCTCGAAGTAAAAGTATAGATAAATTCATAATTATGGATGGACATTTCTGAAACTAATGATAAAATTACAAAAGTATCTTACTCTTTTGTCGCTAGTTACAGATGTATGCTTTTGCATAATATAGAGAAAACAATTCTTAGAACAGAAATGCATCATAAACTAAAGTATGCTAGGAAAAACGGAAATGTTAAAAATAATCATAGACAACACAAACAAATATAAAATAGACTTTTTGTTCTATTTTTTTTTTTCTGAAATTGCACATCGAGATGAGCGATTACTCTCGCATGAGCGATTACTCAGTGATTTATTTTTTTTTTCTATTATTTGCAGATTAGAAAGGAAGTTTAGAAGGAACACAATCTATATCAGTGAAACGAACTTGCTGTGCATAATTAAGTGTCATAGAAAGAAGGCAAATTAATAAAGCAAAAGCAATTCTAAACATTGCTACTTACTTCAACTCTAGCACAGAAAGGCGCCTCACACTGGAATAGAAAAAAAGCTTGCATTAAGAAAGCTTGAAGGCTAATTATTTCTTCAAATCACCGTTAATTAGCTTAAGAACTAACCTTTTATGGTTTAGCCGAGCATTAGCAAAGCAAGCCACTTGTGTGGATTCTCGCATTTGAAAATTTGTTTACAGTCCGGTATGTACACTCTGCATTCTACAATCACTTCAGATATTGGAAAATGTTTCCCAGTCCAAATTAATTATTAACATCTACTAAAATACAACATAATGGGTAAAAAAAAAAGTAAAAGGGATCTCCAACTAAAAGCTAAATTCCAACTGAAAAAAAAACAATTTTCTTGAAAAACCTGTACCGAGTTTTTCGTTATGTAATCTAAGCATAAATTTTAATTATTAAGGCATTGAATTTATATTATGATTGAAGGAAACCGAAATGAAATAAGGAATGTAAATTTCTATGTTTTAGGACGAGTGTTCGTCGCTATCCTATCGATGCCTATTTACATTCATAAAAGCTTCCAAACTTCAACATAGTGCCAGATTTATCACCGCTGTGCCTACAGGGGAAACCACGGAGCTCCTTAGAATTAATATGGAGTGGAGGATTAAGCAGGCTATTTCAGCGAAAGGGGGAGGGGTCAATGACTTGGTCAGCTTAGCCTCCAAATATCGGGTTTTTTACTATCTTTCATTCAACACGTTTTATTTTCCGAACAGCTCACCTTATAGTTTTTTTTAGATGTGACACCCTAAACCCCAAGTAAGTCCTCCGTATATGCCTGAGCCGCGTTGTTCAATCATTAGCCAACCTACTGAATGGATTCGGACCCCACCAATAGATTAGCCTAGCTAGGCACCTCGTTGCGTTACAGCCGATAATCATGTTTGTTACTACTTCCTTCAGGCAACACAGATGTAAGTTACCTCCTTTCCCCTACACCAACTTAGAAGAATTTTAATACACACACTGAGGAAATAATAAATACTTTTCTCCCTCAACATCTCAAGATTTTTCAATGGTTTACTGAATACGGTTCATGAATTTACAATCTTTTTCAAATTTGGGTAACCGAAACAATTTTTTGCAAAAGCCTGCCTTCTCCTTCACACTGAGTTCCACCTCTTAAATGTGGATCCCTAAAGCCCTTGCCCAAGGACACGAGTTCAAGAAAGCTTAGATCATGTTTGCAGCGGTAGCTCTAGCCTAGTAAAGAGCGAACCACAGTCCATAGTAACCATAAGTTAAAAATCGAGTTTAGAAAAAAGCTACCTAGTGAAAAAATGGCCATCTGACACATATCCAGGAATACTACTAACTACTACTACTAACAACTCATCGCAGCACCAAGCCGCCTGAGGCCAAAACAGCTACGCACGCTCCTCCTCCACCCCAATCTATTCAAAGCCTCCCTTTTTACACCCGCCCACGAAGTTCCCATTTCCTTTAAATCTTTCTTTATGACGTCCTCCCACCCCAGACGGGGACGACCTGCTTTCCGTTTAGCCCTAGATGGTTGGCCGAAACGAACAATCTTCGGCAATCTGTCATCCTTCATCCGCATAACATGCCCTAACCACCTCAACCTTTCTTTCATTATAGACCTAGAAAGCGGTATTGAACTACATTTTTCGTATAGCCTATTGTTTGAAATACGGTCAGTCAGCCGGGTACCCAGAACAATCCTTAAGCAATTTCTCTGGAAAACATCTAGCAAATCTTCATCCGCTTTTCGGAGCGTCCATGCTTCAGAGCCATATTTGACCACTGTCATCACTGCATCGGTAGCACTGACCTGACTCCCTTTTTTTCTTTTTTTTTCTAGAAGGGCTAGGGGGTGGCCAGAGCATCATAGAGAGATGTGTAATAGCTAGGAAATCAAACTTGTAAGGGCCCTTTTTAAGTTACCAAAAAAATTGGAGGGCAAATAGCCCCCCTCCCTTCAATCCCCCTCCCCCAAAAAGTCATCCAATCAAAATTTCGAGATACCCATATTGTTTAATAGAGTTCAAAGGTCCAATATTCATGGTTTTAGTGATGATATGACCCTTCATAGTCCCTGGGGAAAGGGTTGTACGCTGTATTGGTTTCTGACGTATCGATATCACGCGTATCGGTATGGGCGTATTGTTATTGGGTGTTTTGGTATCCTCATTTTTAGTAGCTCATATAAAAGATATTGCTCATGTATACTTTCTTCCTTCCTGTAAATTTCACAGTCAGCAAGTTCCAAATCATGGTTACATCGGTAGTTGCAACCTAGGAAAGAGCGAACCACAGCCCATAGCAACCAAAAGTTTAAAGCCGCTTTTAGTAAAAAAGCTACCTAGTGAAACAAATTGCCATCTGACACTGATTCAGGAATGGTGATTATTATTTCGGTTTGTCTTAAACGTAAGAGTTTATTGCGAAAAGAAATTTATGGAGATTTCAAAAAAAGCGTGAAACCCCTCCAAAATGACGTCAGATCAAAGTGAAAATTGTACTATTGGAATCAGAATGGTCAAAAACCCATTACAGGGAAATTACAGTCCCCCTCCTTGAAAAACAAAGAAAATTGCTTTTTTGCATCGGTAGCACTGATCTGTCTCCAGTGTTTTATTCTTCTTTTTTTTCTACCAGGGCTAGGGTTGGCCAGAGCATCATAGAGAGGTGCATAATAGCTCTTTCGAAAGGGAATTAAATTTTTAAGTGCCCTTTTTCACTGACCAAAAAAATTGGAGGGCAACTAGCCCCCTTCCCTACATGCCCCTCCCCCCAAAGTCATCCAATCAATATTTTGAGATAGCGATGTTGTTCATCATAGTTCAAAGGTCCAATATCTATGGTTTTATTGATGATATGACCCTCCATAGTCCCTGGGGAAAAGGCTGTGCGTTGTATTGGAATCGAACGTATCGATATCACGCATTTCGGTATGGGCGTATTGTTATTCGATGTTTTGGTATCACTTGTATCTTAGAAAAATTTTTAGTAGCTCATATAAAAGATGCAGCTATATACTCAATTTTTAATGCTCATATATACGTCCTTCTTTCCTATAAATTCCACCACCAGCAAGTTCTAAATGGCACTAAAACGGCATTTTGGGTGCTCTGTCCCAAGTGGAAAAGCTGGGGCTACTGGGCTACCAGAACTTTTTAGATTGACGTTTAATGGCTCAGTTGAAAACTATTGCTCATATCTAAGTGATTTTTATCAATTCTGTCATCCATAAATGTGATATAGCACTAAAAATAGGGGCTTATTATCGTCAAACCCTTGGGGGGAGGCAAAGGTGGACCAAACTTTCCCAGATCAAGTTAAAATGTCAGTGAGAAATAAAAAAAAGCCTTATGGTACCATAAACGCAAAGAATCAATAAAGAAAACTGGCCCGTTTCTCTGAATTATGCAGGCTTATCTTAGTTTTGACAAGATTTTTGAAGAAATAAAATTTCAGATGGGGTGGCAAACTGGTGTCTGAGGGGGGAAACTGGGGTTTGGAGGGGGCAGCTGCCCCCTACCCCATAACAAATTACGCCCTGACAAAAAAAATTCTTTTGGAGTCACTTCTTAAGTAGATAATGCAAATATTGCAAATATATAAATAAAATCTACAAGCGAATTCATCGAAATGATTTTACATCGATCTTTTATGTAATTATCATAATTTTTAGTTACTATGTGCCGTGTTTTGTTCTTTACTAGGTTTTCAGGCATATCCGATGAAACTAGCTTAGGCCCGATTTATAATGAACTGTATCGGTCCTTTATGTAACTCTTTTTCGATATTGTCTCAAAGTGTATATTGTCTCACATATACAAGCGTTGGTGGCTTAGTCAGTAGAGCGAAGGCCTTGTAATCCAAGGCGTCAAGTCCGAACCTCATCCGAGGCAACTTTTTCTGTTAATTCTAATGGATGATGCTGGTTTCTAGGAAAGTAATATTACAAACTTTTAGTCTCCCAGTAATATTCAGTTATTATAAGCTTTACTATTCGTTCTTTACTTTAACTAGCTGCGGAAAAAAGAAAAACCAAAATACAATAATGAAGTGGTACTTGTTCATTATTCGGTACACCCTCGAGAAATGAAGTTGCGCTTTTTACTGTGGCTACTGTCGAATGGTAAGAGTGTCCGATGGTAGAATGGTGAGCATAGCTTGTACATGAAAATGCAGTTTTTTTGTAAAAAGTGATACTAGTTGCCCTCCAATTTTTTGGTCACTTAAAAAGGGCGCTATATAATTTAGTTCTGGTCGAATGAGCCTTAAAACTACTATATAGTCCTAAATTCCCAGGAGGAGGGCATGCCCCCCCTAACCCCCCTTGCCGGTGCCAATGGCCAAATTAAGCCAAACATGAGTAGAAATAAATTCAAATAATTTTACAAGCGTAAAACTACCATTAATCACCATAAATAAATGAATTGAGCCCAAAACGAACTGAAATAACAATAAATAACTTAAAACTCAAAATAGCAACAATTAGCATGAGTAGGGCTGACAAACGCCACACCTCCTTAAGACCAGAAAGTAATTTGCACTTTACTGAAAACAAAATATATTTTAAATGTATTCACTTTTTTGACTTCAACAAATAAAGAAGTATTAAGATTATAAGGAATAGAGAGCAGAATATGTATATCAAATTGACAATACAGGGTTGTTTTTTTTTTTAAGTAAAGTGCAAATTATTTTCTGGTCTGAAGAAGACATGGGTGTTGTCAGCCATACTTCTTTTACTTTTTGCTCGTTTTGAGTTTGACTAGGTTATCTATTGTAATTTCTGTTAGTTTTGGGTTTCATTTATTTGTTAATGGCGATTTGTGGTAATTTTACACTTGGAAGATAAGAAAAACAAACTCGTAGAATTTGACAACGCTTTTGCTCGTAAAAACTTAAACATTTTAGAATGTGTTGGTTCCCAAAGCCAACTATCCTATCAAAGGATAGACAAACCTTCTTAAACTTTTTGGTGCCATATCTTTTAGCTTAATTTTGACGATTGTTTGCCTAAATTGTTTTTCTTCTTCATTTTTTTTTTAATTTGGCACCCGCTACTGCCAAAAATTGTAGAAGTTCATATGGAAGTCTTTTCAACACAAATGGATTTGTGTTTTTTTCTAAGTTTTTAAGACCTTCTGGTGTGTAAATTCCTCTTTTTCAAGTTCTTAGCACTTTTCAACAAAACTATAAAAACTCAAATAAAAGTTTCAAATTTAGAAACCTTATTTTCCACAGGGGGGAGGGAATTTTCCACGAGTGTATTTTCCAAGGAGGGGGTATTTTCCACGGGGGTTACTTTCCAAAGGAGGGGTGGTATTTTTAGTCGGGGAAGGCATTTTTCGGGGGGTTAAACACCCCCCCCCAATTCACTATATTCATTTATGTTATTTTACTGTGTTCATGGCCGTATATTTGGCTTTAAAATACACTTATTTGTCTATCTGTCTAATATGCAGAATAATTGTACAAAACACATTTTGCATGCAGACCCGTTATGCCTACCCCCCTCTAATGTGCAGATCTATAGCGCAAATTTATTTCTAAAGGAGCGAAGAAACTAGCAAAAAAAAACCGGTGTGTTCTCGAATTTTACACAGCGTAAACTTGAGTGAGTGGCGCATAATACACAAGTACCAAAATTCCATCCCCTACGGAAATTAAAATTATTATTAAAATAAACTGAAATAAAATTCTCAAATTTGGAGAGCCTTATTTTCGACGGGGGGTATTTTTTCAGGGGGGGGGATTTTTCGCAGGGGTATTTTCCGGGAGGGGGGGGGGGTGTTTTCCGCAGGAGGGTATCTTCAAGGCGGTATTTTTCACGGGGGGGGGGTATTTTCCGTGGGGGGGGGGGGGGGTATTTTGCGTGGGGGGTATTTTCCGGGGGTATTTTTCATGGGGGGGGGTATTTTCTGCGGGGGGTATACTCCGGGGTTATTTTGCGCGGGGGAGGCATATTTTCTGGGGGTATTCGCCGGGGGGGCGGGGAGGGTAAACGCCGGGCATCAATGCAACTACCCAAGGAGCAAAATGGTTCGTAAGTCTTCAAGATTTCTCCCCAAGCGCATAAAACCCTCAAACGCTCTACTTATTTTTACAATAGCGGCACAACAAATTCCTTAGCATTGTTTAGGTTAAATATTATCAGTTCAGAAAAGAACTATATCCTACTTTTCATTAAGGATGTGATATCCAATTGTTAACTCGTCTTCCACGATAATGATATAAAGTGATTAGATTTTTAGTCGTTTGTCTAAGGGAGCTTAAATTTCAAGGTACTTTTCTGAATTGAACCAGCTTTAAGGTTTAACTCTATTTCTTACAAATGGCATTCGAAATCGGTTCCTAATAGAGGAGATATTGCATGTGACATTTGTCACAAAAATTTAGGAATTTCAATAGCATTTATTACAAGTGAGTTCAAAGAACATTTTATGTTACCTTAGAAGGGAAAGATGATCCATAAAGTTGACTTTAGAACCCGAAATAGAATTCCACGAATCAGACTTCAAGGTGAATACAGCTGTAGTTTTGCGAATGGCGTCGTCTGTTTTCCCGAAGTAGCTACTAAGCTCCAATCTAGGATTAGTCTGTCTAAAGATTTGTTGAAACTTAGTAAATTGAAGAAAATTAAAAACAAATAGAAACCATATAACAAACACTTTAAAACAAACTGATGGACTTCAAGGGCAAATAAAATCAGAATAGAAAATTTTAAAAAAACACTAATAAATAATAATAAACACTATAAAATTATGATTTAGTACAGCGAACTTATTAAAAAAAAACTAACAACAGATTTATTTAACACAACAAAGGGGCGAAAGGCCTAGAGCCAAAATAAATGTTTGTTGGAGCAATAGCCATAAAAAAAAGCATTATAATACAGGCAAGCTAGCCAAAAATATGATTTGACCCCAAACAAATTGCACCAGAAATGATTTTTATGCCTTATTGTAGAGAAAAAAACTTAAGAACATATCCAAAGTTGCACATTCTAGATCAACTCAAAACTAGTTTTTTTGTTTTTCGTGTCAATTTTTCCAGATTTTTCTAAAAAAAAAAAATGAACTATCGGTTAATGTTCGTTTTTCTGTATATGAAGTACCGTTCTGGTGTAAAATGAAGAGTTGAGCCCGAAAATAAAAGCAAATTTGATGTAAAATGTACCAGAATTTTTTTTCATAATCATCAGTATGTGAACTTACCCTTCTCATCATTGTGACCTCTTTTTCACCATACTACCAGAAGGCAATTATTCTGACATAAAATGATGAGCTGAGCCCAAAAATCAAATTAACCTGACGTAATGTCTACTAGAAAACCCGTTTTATATTCATCAATATGCACTTTTTTATTTTCATTTGTCACGTTTCTTTTGGATCTCCACTTAAAATTCACCTCTGACATGCTACCTTATCTGGCGGCATCTGGGCACAACAATTATACAAAATCCTGCCAGCTTTACATCCAGCGAATGGTCAAGCTCCAAGAAACCCATCCTGTCGTTTATAAAGCCTTCCAGAATGGGATACATGTAATCAGACCAGGGCCGTATCCAGGATTTTTGTTCAGAGGGGGGGGAGGGGTTACCCGAGTTTTTCCCGTGGACTTTGTCTAGCAGCCTCGAGCAAAATTACGTTAGCTCGAGACCGTTAGTCCGCCCAACGAGGACACGTCCACTAGGCATACTTTCGTATCTTTAAGGGGCATTTTTTTTTTTTTTTTTTTTTTTTTTTTTTTTTTTTTTTTTTTTTTTTTTTTTTTTTTTTTTTTTTTTAGTAACGCAAAAACAAGACAAGTATTTACATACAGTTAAAACTACAAACTATTTTTGTTTTTAGACAGAAAAAACAGTTAATGCAAAAAGAAGCCCAATAGTAGAAGTAGTCTATATATTTTTTAGTTTTTTTTTAGCTTAAAGCAAGGGCGAAGCGAACCAATAGTACAGACAATATCTATAAAACGAACTCCAGGCGACGATTTTTCTTCCCTTCAAAAATATCGATGACCTTGCCAAGGCAGATGTCAAAGTCCCTATTGACTGCAAGGAGGGCTGAGCCACTCAGTCGTTCTTCTCCTGTTGATTTTCTCATCCAGGTGCCTTCTGAGCGTTGAGAAACTTTTTTCCGGAGTAGCAGTGCTAACAGGTAACGTCACAAGAACAGCCAGAAGAAGAAAAACATTTGGAAAAAAGGTGGCGTCGCATGCCTGAAGCGAAGACACTTCAGAAGTAGGCCTCTCTTATACCGGAACATTCTCCCACTTGATGCGTCGTAGCTCAATCTCTTGCTTTAGACAGTCTGGTTCGGGAAGAATATCACCATACAATTCAACCAATGGCTCCATATTTAATGCCTTCAGATCGACGGAAACAATTTTGGCAGGAGAAAGTACGCTAGGATTTGACAGCAGTTTCTAGTGAAGCTCAAATCGTTGTGTAAGCTCGGAATCACTTCCAAGCTTGTGGTCCAGGAAAGGAATAAAGAGCGGGTTCTATAATGGTTGAGAAAGTCTGGATCGTCTGCATGCATACTCCGGCCACCTCTCGTCCTTGGACAAGTCATCTCCAGTCCTAAGTCAATGGCAAAACGCTGAGCTTCGTCGAAAATAGACGTCAAAGCAGTAGCAGCATTTCTCCACATTTCCTTTGTTTTTTAAAAGACAGTTTTCACGTACCTGCATGCAGCTGCCAAATCACAGTCAACTGACTGAAGAGTCTTGCACAGTGGAATCTTAAGACAGAAAATCTCTTTGACCACATGGAGACACCCAACAAATTGCGACTGGTTCATCGTGTCCAGCAACTGCGCCACTTTTGCCGACGTTTCTGCATTTCCGTTCTCTTCAAGAGCTTCCAGGGATTGCAGGATTGGTCGGTACAGCTCAAGAAAACGCACGACTTAATCGTGGCACTCCACCCATCTTGTTTCGCAGAATCCGGTTAAAGTATGTTTCCTCGAATCCGGTAGTTTTTTGTTGATCTTCTCTTTTAAACTCTGTGTTCTGATTGGGGAAGTCTGGCAAAAACTGCAGACTTGTGACAAGACACCGAAGAAATGCTTAAATGCCGGAATAGAGCATACAGAAGAGATGACCAAGTTGAGACTGTGCGCACTACAATGGACGTAAAGCGCCTTCAGATACTTTTCACGTATAACAGACTGGACACCCCAAAGGTGCCCAATCATCGCTGCTGTACTATTATATCCCTGACCAACCATCTTGTTCAAATTAAGACCAAGGCTTTCGAGAAATTGCAGGATTGATGAAGCCAGACCTTGCCCAGTCAAATCAGAAACTGGGGTAAAACCAACGAAGTCCTCATGCGGGTTCTCTTTGAAAGTGTAGCGGACGCAAACGGACAGCTACTCGGTATTCAAAACGTCCGCTGTTTCATCGGCAAGCTTCGAAAAGCATGGACTTACGTTCACTCTTTCCACAAGACTGCTGAAGAAGCTCCCCGGATGAGGCGATAATACCATACTGGATGATGGAAGAAAGATATGTGGCATTTCCGGCCGCAGAAAGAAGATGGTTTATCAGAACATCGTCACCGTGTCTCGCCCTCAGCCGCAGTAGTGCTCGGAAGTTGCTATCACTGTGAAAAGGTTCTGGATCCGAGACCGAAATGGGGCCGGAATCGTTGGTACCACGAAGGGCAAGCTGTTGCCGCCCACAATATATCACCGTCTCAACGATTGGTCGCAACTTCTGGTGATTTTCTTGAACTTGCACTTTCCTCGTCACGTCTAGTTGGTTCACGATATTGTCCTGCCTTTTCTCTGAGGCAAAAATAAAGTTTTCAACCGATAAGATGCAGTTTCTATGAAACTGTGCTTGTTGGTGAGCTGTGAAGCACTCTATCGCATCCTTCCAGCTCCTGAAGGGTTAGGTGACAAGATTCCCCAAGCGCTGGTGGCATCCTATGCCAGCTGCTGTCGCTGACGAGAACAGAACGCAAAATTTGCAAAAAGTAGCGTCCTCAGACGGAGAGTAGGACAACCAACTTAAACGAGCGAGGTAAGTTAACTGAAACTTCAGCTTACGTTTTTCAGATACTGGAAAAGTGTAGAAGATGTCTGGAGTCCAAGGGCTCTTCAGCAAACGCAGTTTAGAATTTGCATCGAGATTGGATGATTTGTTGACAAAACGACAGATGTCGTTTGCAAATGACGACAAAGCCTGGGTTGGTGCAGGTACGTTGTGGTTGGTTCCAATGTGCGTGATTCAAAAGCTTCAACGATGGTCCCAGTGCCCTCCAGATCCACAGGTGTAGATGAATGCTCCGCAGACGTCCCACCAACTCCACTGTGAACTGTGTTCCTACCCGGCATAACTTTTTGACAGTTCTTGCATGCTCCGGTCTCTGAACGAGCCAGAGTTTGCCAAGGCTATAGCACAGGCTTGCAATCTTGAGGAGCGCTCTACTCCCCTTCCCAAAGGCATTCGATATATCACTGACGGTGGAGCTCTTCTGCACAGAATTCTATGGACCAAAAACAAATGATACTTCGAATCTTTGACCATTATGCTACTTACGTGACCCAAAAGTATTCATCTGCCACTATTGTGTTCGATGGCTACGATGGCGAAGCTACCATAAAGGATATGGCCCAGTCGAAGAGAATTCGTATAATCCGCCGTGAGATCTTCTTCACATCATATATGCAGCTGAAGATAAAAAAGGATGAGTCCTTCTCCTGCAAGAAAAACAAGGTTACGCTTATCTGCGCGTCGGCTGTTTATCTCCGATCAAAGGGCTTCGTCGTAGTCCAGGCATCAAGTGATGCAGATGTCCCAAATGTGCAAGATCCTGTTGATTCTTCCCGGTGTTACGACAATGCCGTCATTGGAGGTAATACTGATCTTTTGGTTCTATTGTGTTATCATGGTGACCTATCAAGCAAGAAACTATTCTTTGCACCTAAGCGAAAGTCGAACAAAGCTCCCCGAGTATGGGATATTCACGAATTGATGAAGAAGCTGGGCCAAGAGATATGCCATCTGATTCTTTTTGATCCCGCCATCTTAGGCTGTGAATCTACATCACGGATTCACAGCGTGGGAAAAGGCCTTGCTCTGAAGAAGCTGATGACAGATGCCGATTTTCGTACATCAGCTGCAGTTTTCATGCTGAAGTTAGCACCGAAGGAGGAAGTAAGGGTTGCTGGAGAAGACGCTCTGCTCATGATACATGGGTCATCAAAAGGGGGAAATCTGAATGAACTCCTCAAGAATCTTTTAAAAAGATGATGACTATTTTTAGCACGTTCGTCCACCCAGAACAGTTACCACCAACTTCTGATGCGGTTAAATTCCATAGTTACAGGGTTTTCTACCAAGTTCAAGTAAGGATTGGAGCTCCTGATTCTGAACTTAAAGCCGAGGAGTGGGGATGGAAAAATAAAGATAACTTCTTGCATCCATTGACTACTGACGTCCTAGAAGCCCTTCGTCTGCTTCTGAAAATCTTGAAGTGCTCCTGTCAACTGGAATGTAGCTCAACAAAATGTAGCCGCTTTACGAAACGGCTTAGCTTGCACTGCAGCGTGTAAAACGTGCAAAGGGACAGCAAGTTCTAACTCTCCAAGAATAGGAAGCTACAACGATGAGGAGAACGCAGAAGTTTAGATATCTGAATTAAAAGAATAAGTTGTAAATACTAGTCGGAGTTTGATTCTGTCTTTCAAATGTTCATGGAGTTGATTGGATAATTTTATCAGTTTTGAAGACATAGTCAGTGTGTTGATAATAGTTTATTTTAAGAGGGATTTTAAATGTCAGCTGCTGAAAACTAAAATGATTTCATAAATGATTTCCCTTTTCTAGTATTTTTAATATTTTAATAAACATCTTGCAATCACTTTTTTAAGGCCGATCCATCAGTTAATGGAGACAGCGACGATCAGATTCAGGCTAACTAATTATTAGATCTCAAAACCGACAATTTAGCCAGCGAAAGATAGTCTGGTAAAAAAATGGGTGTCACGACGAAGAGAAGCGTAAAAATCTCATATTGGTGATAATGAAATTCTTTTATATACTGTACACCAATTATGACTCCATTTTCGCACTCGTCTCGTCTTTTTACATCGGAATAATAATTCAGTTAAAAAAACGAACAATTACCGGAACTTAATTTTTTTTTGTTAGGAAAGTGAGAAAAATGACACGGTACGCAAAAAAAAAAGTTTTGTGTCGACCTAGAACGTGAAACTCTGGATATGTTGTTCAGCTTTTTTTCCTCTACAACATGGTGTAAAAATCATTTCTGTTGCAATTTGTCTTTACCAACAATCGACGAATTGGTGGACAATAAGTGCTAAAAGAAACATGTCAAATGAAAATAAAAAAGGGAATATTGATGAATATGAAAAGGGTTTTTAGTAGATATTATATCAGGTTAATTTTATTTTTGGGCTCAGCTCATCATTTTATGTTAGAATAGTTGTCTTCTGATATTATAGTGAAAAAGAGGTCACAACGATGAGAAGGGTAAAATCACACATTTATCATCATGAAACTTTTTTGGTACATTGTACATCAACTTTGCTTTCATTTTCGGTTTCAGCTCTTCATTTTACATCGAGATATACAGAAAACGAATATTTACCGACAATATTAGAAAAAAAACTGAAAAAATTGACACGAAAACCAAAAAAAAAATAGTTTTCCGTCGACCTAGAATGTGCAACTTTTGATGTGTTGTTCAGCTTTTTTCCTCTATACAGCATGGTGTGAAAACCATTTGTGTTACAATTTGTTTGGGGTCAAACTCTAGTTTGCCTGTACTACTAAAAGACTTTCTTGTTGTTGCTATAATCACTGTTTGTGGGCAATTCTGTACAGCAAAGGAACCAGCACAAATTTTTGGGGAAACTAGCGTTAATTTTAACGTCACTCTTTACTTTTTTCAAGGAAGTTTTTTTTCCAACTTTGAATATTTCTGAAAAAAGAGGAGGGCTGTTAGCCCCCTAAAGATCCGTACTATACACATTGTTCAAGTATTTTTTTTCAACTGAAGGAGAAATAAGAAAAATACCTCCTACCACACGCTATATTAATCTGAAAGATCTTTCATGAAAAACTGAGAAGTTTTTCACTAATACACACTTTTTGAGGCTTTAGGAATCTTCTCCTATGAGTATTGAGTTTTGAATGTTTGAGCTTTGAAACGCAAGCTGCGTATAAAAAAGTACTAATTAAACATTTTATTCTAATCTTCAAAAAGTTTATTTTTAAACAAGTCTTTAAGGATTCCATAACAGGTAAAACTTACTTCTCAAATTATTCGAACTTCAAATAATTTTCATTGTACACAATTCTTCAAACATTTCTTATTTCTCGATATTCGAAAATCAAAAACTCACATCAGTACTTCATAAGATTTCTCAAACATTTCAAGAAGCATAAGGATTACAAAACTATCTCAAACTTCAATATCAGAGTTGTCACGTACATACCTCCAATGCAACAGATTCCATGAAATATAGTTAAGGAAATGTTTAAAGTATTTTCTTCTGTTGCATGGAATAGTATAACCGACGACAATCTTCATAATTCATTAGAACCTATGGAACAAAGGAACAATTTTTTTATTCAAGCATAATTTTTATTCCTGATCAGTACAAAAGCTCTATTTTTATTTTCTTTTTTTTGCTTTTCCTGAAAAGTGAATGTTTTTTGACGTGCTAGGTGTTCACTTAGAAGCCTAGAAATATTAAAACTGAAATTGCACATTTTGTCTCTAAAGTACTGTAGTATCCTGTAAAACAAGGAACTCCGGCCCTGTGCAGACACACCCTTGGGAGTGCCAAAACGATTTCTGGGGTTATTTTGATAGGGATTTATAAAACCCTACTTTATAGTTTTGTTAATGTAAAATAAGTAACACTAAAAAAAAACTTCTATGCTTGTTAAATGGAAAGTAAAGATCTTATTATGAGATTAATTAAAAAATATTTTCCACAAAATAAGTTTTTCAAAGAAAAGTAAAGAGTTCCATTAAACAAAAAAAAGAGCAAAAATAAAACCAAATAATCTACCAAGCGTGAAACTACCACAAATCAGCATCGATAAATAAATGAACCCCAAAACGAACAGAAATTACAATAAATAACCGATTCAAACTCAAAACGAGCCGAAATTAACATAAGTTGGGCTCAAAACCCCTATGCCTTCCCAAGGCCAGAGCATAATTTGCACTTTATTGAAAAAATATAAATTATTTTACTTTTATAACTTTATTAAATCAAATAATATTAACATTTTGATTACTAAATATCAGTATATGTATATTAAACTGACAATGCACATTCATTGTGTCAAAACTTGTCAAAAACCCTAATAACCACTAGCCTGAAGGTATCTTGCATCTCGTCCACAATTGATTGAATTATTAACGGCATCTAATAATGATAAAAAGTTGTATCATTTGCGTAAACTAACTCAATTTGCGAAAAAGGTATTCCATTGGCATAAATCTGCTCTGAAAGATCTTAATTGGTGATTGAATAATAGGGGTGAAACAGAGCTCGAGATTTATTTTAATTGCGTTGTATGAAAGTGCTAGAAGGGTTAAACTGCTTACCAGTTAAGGTAAGTCCGAGGGGGGTGGTAACTCTTACGCATATTAACATAAATTTGGAATAACATCAATGGTATCAATCTACGGAAGCGATTACTGTTGACAAGGTGATCATGGGACTTGACTTAGCTTTACTTCTTGGCCGTGTTCTGTATAATACATAACTACCATTTGAGCAGTGTTGCCAGTATAAAATATGCTTTAGCATTGGGATATGCTAAAAAGTTGAAAGTAATAGAGTCTTAAGCGCCAAGATGACCTTGTGAGTTGACCTAGCTTTACTTCTCAAAATATGCCTTAGCATCGGAGTATGCTAAAAAGTTGAGACTGATAGAGA
This sequence comes from Artemia sinica, assembly GCA_027921565.1. NCBI lineage: Eukaryota > Metazoa > Arthropoda > Branchiopoda > Anostraca > Artemiidae > Artemia > Artemia sinica. The sequence goes on along the minus strand of CM051260.1, from coordinate 38,526,698 downwards.
TGTAGTTCCTAAGAAAATAATTTTAAGGAAGAAATTCAGAACAATCCTTAGAAATCCTAAGAAATCAAATAGTGAGATGATTATGGGTTTGAACCATCAATGACCGCAACCATCAATGACCTTAACTACCAAGGACCTCAACCTGTAAGGGTCTCCTATCCCCAACCTCTAAGGGGCCCCTACTTCCAACTTTTGGGTCCCTCCCCCCATTTTTTATATTTTTTGAAGTTTTTTTAACTGTTTTTTTTTAACATATTATTTTTCGACTTTTTTTTACATGTCTTAGAATGACATAAAACATACTTAAAACATAAAAATTCACATTTAATATTTGCTAAATTCAAAATGAGAATGATACAGAAATGTTAGTCGTGACTTTTACTATTAGAAAAATAATGATTGTAGTAGCCCTTTTTTATGGACTGAATTTTTTGGACTTCGAAATTATTCAACTTTTTTTACGTATCTTAAAATGACATGAAATATTCTTGAAGCTCTACCAAACGTACTCTATGCTTGCTCATAGACACGATTCGGCTTTCCCACTGGTAGTCTATGGCAGGTCATCGACGCTACCTAGTTTATTTCATGTATTAAATAAGTAATTTTTACGCAATGGAAGGATAAACGGATAAGTCATATCTTTAAAAAAGTGAAGATGAAGCATTTTAAGAAAGTTTGTTCATATGATAGTGTTATTGTAGCATTGAATGCTGACAAAGGGAAATATTTGAACTATGAAACAAGTACAAGTGGTAGCACTATCAAAAACATATGCGTGCATTGTCATGACAGTAAGGAATTAAATTCCGTTGGAGTACCAAAAAAATTCAACTCTTATGTTGGTGGATATGCGAGATTGAGATCTCCGGAGATGATTGCACTCAAAGAGAATGCCAACATAAAAATAATCGTCGATGACAGAGGACAACTCCTTGCTACTGTTGGTGGTAACACATTACCTAATGATACATCCTATCGTCAGCTTCCGGGTATTAGCATTCAAGGGAAGGTCAGAAGAAGGCAGGCGTACTCTTCTACTAATATCATACACCATATCTTGTCTAAGTGACGGAACTGTTACCTGTGTAAAAATAATGTGGTAATAGACAGTGAAATTCTCTGAAAAATAAGAAGGGCATTGGTAGAAAATATCACTAAGGAATATAAAGATGAATCGATGAAAGACACAGTTCCAGCAAACGTTACTACCATCATTGATAAAACAGTCAATGAACCCGAAATTACCAAAGACGAAACGCATATTGAACCTGTCGGTGACACACCAGCAAAAATTGTGTATGGCTCAAAGTGGAATAATGACTATTCTACTGATTACAAACTAAGAGAAGACAAGAGCTACTTTATCTAGAGAGAATATGGTAAACTACTCTATGGAACAGATTCAAAATGTCCAAAGTTGTTCATTGGTATTAATAATGTATAATAATATATTTTTTGTATTAATATTCTACATGTCATTATTTCATTAAAAATATATTATGTATTACATTGTTATCTGTTCATTATTTTTAGAGTATGCTAGCATATCAAACGTTTAGAATGTCTATTAAAATATCGGAGATGTAAGAAAAGGAATTCGCATACATCATATGTCGTATAGGTAGGTTAAAATAGAGAAAATCGAAGTATCAGAACGAATAAATTCTTTATCAACATTCTTTGTCGGATAGGTTGGATAACATTGTCAAAATCTATGTATTAGAGTGCATAAATTCTGTATCAACTTCCTTTGTCTGATACATCAGATAACATTCACAAAATCTAAGTATCAGAGTGAATAAATTCTTTATCATCGTCTTTTGTCAGATATGCTTGATAAAATTAAGAACATCTAAGTAACAGAGTGAATAAATTCTTTATCAATGTCATTTGACAGATACGTTTGATAGCACTGACCAAATCTAAGTATCATAGTGAATAAATTCTTTATCAACTTCTTTTGTCGGATGCATCAGATAACTTTCACAAAATCTAAGTATCAGAGTGAATAAATTCTTCATCATCGTCTTTTGTCAGATATGCCTGATAAAATTGAGATAATCTAAGCATCAGAGGGAATAAATCCTGTATCACTGTCTTTTGACAGATACTTTTGATAACACAGATAAAATTTAAGTATCTGAGGGAAAAAAATCTTAATTAACATTCTCTTTTGATATTATTTGTGGGATACGTCGGATAACATTGACAAAATCTATGAATTAGAATGAATAAATCAGCATCAGCATTTTTGTCGGATAGGTCAGGATAAAATTGATAAACTCTAAGTATTTTTTCTATCAGCATCTTTGTCGGATACATCGGATAAAATTGACAAAACCTAAGTATCAGAATGAATAAATTGTGTAACAACATTGTTTGTCGGATAACATTATCAAAATCTAAATTTCAGAGTGATTGAATTCTTTATCAACTTCTTTTGTCTGTTACATCAGATAACATTCACAAAATATAAGTATCAGAGTGAATAAATTCTTTATCGTCGTTTTTTGTCAGATATGCTTGCTAAAATTGAGAAAATGTTGATAATATCTTTTGAATAAATTCGTTATCAACGTCTTTATCGGAAACATCAGATAACATTCATAAAATCTAAGTTTTATTAATTTTGACTTTATGCATCGTTACGTTGAATTTAGGTTGGACTGGTTATAGATGGCAGCACACTCCTCAGACACACAGTCATAGTGAGAGATAGACATGCAAAAGTTGGGTTAATTTAGGCTCACTTAGAGTGGCACACCCCACTCTAAGTGAACCTAAATAAACCCAACTTTTTGCATGTCTCTCTTTCACTGTAATTGTGTGTCTGAGCGGGTGTGCTGCCATCTTTAACCATTCTAACCTAAATTCAGCGTAACGGTGCATAAAGTCAAAATTAATAAAACTTATATTTTATGAATTTTATCTGGTGTGTCCAGTAAAGACGTTGATAACGAAATCATTCACTCTGATACTTAGATTTTGTCAATTTTATCCGATGTATCTGACCAAAGATTTTGATAAAAAAAAATTTGTTCACTCTGACACTTAGATTTTGTCAATTTTATCCTATGTATCCGAGAAAAGGATGTTGATATAAAATTTAATCACTCTGATAATTATATTTTGATAATGTTATCCGACGTACCTAGGAAAGGATGTTGATAGAGAATTTATTCACTCTGACACTGAGATTTTGTCAATGTTATCCTATGTATCCGACAAAGGATGTTGATATAGAATGTAATCATTCTGATACTTATATTTTGATAATGTTATCCAACGTATCCATCATAGGATGTTGATAATCAATTTGTTCACCCTGATACTTAGATTCTGTCATTTTTATGTGACGTATCCGACAAAAGATGCTGATAAAGAATTTATACACTCTAATACATATATTTTGTCAATGTTATCTGACGTATCTGACAAATGATGTCGATAAAAAAATGTTAATAAAGAATTTATTCACTCTTATACTTAGATTTTGTCAATGTTATTAAACGTATATGTCAAAAGACATTGACAGCAAATTTATTCACTCCGATACTTGGATTTTCTCAATTTTATCAAGCATATCTGACAAATGACGATGAAAATGAATTTATTTGCTCTGATATTTAGATTTTGTGAATGTTATCCGATTTATCCAACAAAAGAAGTTGATAAAGAATTTATTGACTCTGATACTCTGGTTTTGACAATGTTATCCGTCATATCTGACAAAAGATGCTGATAAACAATTTATTCAATCTGATACTTAGATTTTGTCAATTTTATCCGGGTAACCAATGTATCCAGCCTAGGATGTTGATAAAGAATTTATTCGCTCTGATACTTAGATTTTGTCAATTTTATCTGACATATCCGACAAAAAATTTTGATGAAGCATTTATTCATTCTGATACTTAGGTTTTGTAAATTTTATACGTTGTATCTGACCAAGATGTTGATAAGAAATTTATTCTCTCTGATACTTATATTTTCTCAATGTTATCCCATGTATCCGTCAATAGATGCTGATAAAGAATTTAATCACTCTGATACAATCTGATACTTAGATTTTGTCAATGTTATCCAACGTATCCAACAAAGGATGTCGATAGAGAATTCATTCAATCTGGTGCTTAGATTTTATCAGTTTTATTCGATGCATCTGACAAAAAAGATGATAATAAAAATTATTCACTCTGATACTTAGATTTTGTTAATGTTATCCAATGTATCTGAGAAAGGATGTTGATAAAGAATTTATTCAATCTGATACTTAGATTTTGTCAATTTTATACGATGTATCTGACAAAAGATGTTGATAAAGAATTTATTCACCCTGATACTTAGAATTTGTCAATTTTATCCGACGTATCCGACAAATGATGTTGATAAAGTATTTTAATAAATAATGTATTCACTTTGATACTTAGATTTTGTCAATGTTATCAAACGTATTTGTCAAAGGGCATTTATAAAGAGTTTTGTCACTCTGATGCTTAGATTTTCTCAATTTTATCAGGGCAATCTGACGAAGGATGATGATAAAGAATTTATTCAGTCTGATACTCAGATTTTGTAAATGTTATCTGATGTGACCGACAACAGAAGTTAATAAAAGAATTCAGTCACTCTGATACTTAGATTTTGACAATATTATCTGACATATCCGACAAAAGATGTTGTTAAAGAATCTATTCAATCTGATAGTTCGATTTTGTCAATTTTATCCAATGTAATTGACAGAGATGTTGATAGAAAACTTTTATTCACTCTAATACTTAGATTTTGTCGATGTTATCCTATATATCTGAGAATAGATATTGATATAGAATTTAATCAATCTAATAGTTTTTTTTGATAATGTTAAACGATGTATCCAGTATATGATGCTTATAAAGAATTTATACTTAGATTTTGTGAATTTTATCTGATGTAACCGACAAAGGAAATTGATAAGAGAATTTATTCACTCTGATACTTAGATTTTGACAATATTATCCGACGTATCCGAGAAAAGCTGTTGATAAGGAATTTATTCAATCTGATACTTAGATTTTGTCAATTTTATCCAATGTAACTGATAGAGATGTTGATAGAAAACATTTATTCACACTAATACTTAGATTTTGTCGATGTTATCCTATGTATGCGAGAATAGATGTTGATATAAGATGTTGAAATGGATGTTGATATAGAATTAGTCACTTTGATGCTTAGATTTTAATAATGTTAACCGACGTATCCAGCAAATGATTCTGATAAAGAATTTATTCACTATTATACTTAGAATTTCTCAATCTTATCCGACGTATCCGACAAAGGATGATGATAAAGAATTTATTCATTCTAAAACATAGATTTTGTCAATGTTATCCGACGTATCCGACAAATGATATCGATAAAGAATGTTAATAAAGAGTTTGTTCACTTTGATACTTAAATGTTGTCAGTGTTATCAAGCGTATCTCTCAAAAGACATTGATAAAGAATTTATTCACTCTGATACTTAGATTTTCTCAATTTTTCAATAATACCTGACAAAGGACGATGATAAAGAATTTATTAACTCTGATACTTAGATTTTGTGAAATTTATCTGATGTATCCGACAAAAGAAGTTGATAAGAAATTTATTCACTATGATACTTAGATTTGGTCAGTGTTATCAAACGTATCTATCAAAAGACATTGACAAAGAATTTATTTACTCTGATGCTTAGATTTTTTCAATTTTATCAACCATATCTGACAAAGGGCGATGAAAAAGAATTTATTCATTCTGATACTATCAAACGTATCTGTCAAATGATATTGATAAAGAATTTATTCACTTTGATACTTTAATTTTCTCAATTTTATCAAGCATATCTGACAAAGGACGATGATAAAGAATTTATTCACTCTGATGCATAGATTTTGTGAATAATGTAACAGACAAAAGAAGTTGATAAAAAATTCATTCACTCTGAAACTTAGATTTTGATAATGTTATCGGACGTATCTGACAAACGATGTTGATAAAGAATTTATTCAATCTGATACTTAGATTTTGTCAATTTTATCCGAGGTATCCGAAAAAGATGCTAATAGAGAAATTTATTTACTCTGATACTTAGATTTTGTCAATGTTAACCCATGTATCTGACATGAGATGTTGAAAAAGAATTTATTCAATCAGATACTTAGATTTAATCAATTTTATCCGATGTATCTGACAAAGATGTTGATCGAAAATTTTTTTTCACTCTGATGCTTAGATTTCCTCAATTTTATCAGGCATATCTGACCATGGACGATGATAAAGAATTTATTCACTCTGATACTTAGATTTTGTAAATGTTATCTGATGTAACAGACAAAAGAAGTTGATAAAGAATTTAATCACTCTGAAACTTAGATTTTGATAATGTTATCGGACGTATCTGACAAACGATGTTGATAAAGAATTTATTCAATCTGATACTCAGATTTTGTCAATCTTATCCGATGTATCCAACAAAGATGCTGATAGAAAAGTTTTATTCTCTCTGATAGTTAGATTTCATCAATGTTATCCCATGTATCTGACAATCGATGTTGATACAGAATTTAATTACTCTGACACTTAGGTTTTGATAATGTTAACTGACATTTCCTGCAAAGGATGTTGATAAAGAATCTATTCGCTCTGATACTTAGATTTTATCAATTTTATCCAGACCTTTCGGACAAAAGATGTTGATAAGGAATTTATTCATTCTAATACATTGATTTTTTATACATTGAATCTGACGTATCCGACAAATGATATCGATAAAGAATGTTTATAAAGAATTTGTTCATTCTGATACTTAGATTTTCTCAATTTTATCGGATGTATCTGACAAAGATGTTGATAGAAAAAATTTATTCACTCTGATACTTAGATTTTTGCAATGTTATCGCATGTATCTGACAAAAGAAGTTGATAAGGAATTTATTCACTCTGACACTTAGGTTTTGATAACGTTAACCGACATATTCGGCAAAGCATGTTGATAAGGAATCTATTCACTTTGATACTTGGATTTTATCTATTTTATCCTGACCTGTCCGACCAAAGATGTTGATAAAGAATTTATTCATTCTGATACTTAGATTTTCTCTATGTTAACCTATCTATCCGATATATGATGTATGCAAATTCCTTTTCTTACATCTCCGATGTTTTAATAGACATTCTAAAAATTTGATATGCTAGCATACTCTAAAAATAATGAACACATAAACAGTGTAATGCATAATATATTTTTAATAAAATAATGACATGTAGAATATTAATACAAAAAATATAGTATAATACATTATTAATATCAATGAACAACTTTGGACATTTTGAATCCGTTCCATAAAATAGTTCACCATGTTCTACTTTGATACTATAGCTCTTGTCATCTCTTAGTTCGTAATCAGTAGAATAATCATTATTCCATTTTGAGTCATACACAAATTTTACTGGTGTGTCACCGACAGGATCAATATGGGTTTTGTCTTTGGTATTATTTGGTTCATTGACTGTTTGATTAATGATGGTAGTAACGTTTGCTTGCACTTTGTTTTTTATCAATTCATCTTTATATTCCTTAGTGATATTTTCTACCAATGCCCTTTTTAAGTTTCCGGCAATTTCACTGTCTATTACCACATTATTTTTACACAGTTAGCAGTTTTTGCACGTATACAAGATATGGTTTATGATATTAGTAGAAGAGTACGCCTGTCTTCTTTTGACCTTCCGTAGAATGCTAATACCCGAAAGCTGATGATAAGATGTATCAGAAGGTAATATGTTACCACCAACAGTAGCAAAGAGTTTTCCTCTATCATCGACGATTATTTTTATGTTGCAATTCTCTTTGAGTCCAATCATCTCCAGAGATCTCAGTCTCGCATATCCACCAACATAAGAGTTGAATTCTTTTTGTACTCCAAAAGAATTTAATTCCTTACTGTCATGATATTGCACGCATACGTTTCCAATAGTGGTACCACTTGTACTTGTTTCATAGTTCAAATACTTCTCCTTGTCAGCATTCAATGCTACTATAACACTATCATGTGAACACACTTTCTTAAATTGCTTCATATTCAATTTTTTAAAGATATGACTTATGTGTTTATCCTTCCATTTCGTAAAAATTACTGATTTAATACATACAATAAACTATGTAGTGTCAATAACCTGCCATACTCTACCAGTGGGAAAGCCGCGTCGTGTCTATGAGCAAGCATAGAGTACGTTTGGTACAACCGCAAGCATATTCCATGTCATTTTAAGATACATTAAAAAAAGTTGAATATTTCTAATTCCAAACAATTCATTCCATAAGAAAAGTGCTACTAAAATCATTATTTTTCTAATAGTAAAAGTCACGATTAACATTTCTGTATCATTCTCATTTTGAAATTGGAAAATATTAAATGTGAATTTTCATATTTTAAGTATGTGTTATGTCATTCTTAGACATGTAAAAAAAAGTTGAAAAAATACCATGTTAAAAAAATAATAGAAGAGTTCAAAAACAAACTTCAAAAAAAGTATTAAAATGGGGGGAGAGGCCCAAAAAGTTGGAGGGAGGGGCCCTTTGGAGGCTGGGGATAGGCGACCCTTAGAGGTTGAGGTCCTTGGTGGTTAGGGTCATTTATGGTTGCGGTCCTTGATGGTTCAAACCCATAATCATCTCACTAGTTGATTTCTAAGGATTTCTAAGGATTGTTCCGGATTTCTTTATTAAAATTCTTTTCTTAGCATCTACATCTCTATTTTTCTCAACTGTTTAGCATTCTCCAATGCTAAGGTATATTTTATATTGATAACACTACTCAAATGGTACTTGTGTATTATACAGAACTCACCCGAGAAGTAAAGCTAGGTCAACTCACAAGGTCATCTTGGCGCCTAAGACTCTATTACTTTCAACTTTTTAGCATATCTTAATGCTAAAGCATATTTTATATTGGCAACACTGCTCAAATGGTAGTAAATGTATTATACAGAACACAGTCCAAGAAGTAAAGCTAAGTCAAGTCGTCTTTAAATGGCCTACCACAAACTTTTAAAGAGGTAATTGAGATAAAAAAAAATACATGAACAAAAATTTAGCAATAAATAGAGATACTGGAGATATTTCATTAAGCCCAATTTACGACAGTTTAATTATGAAGGACTCAATCAATATTTTCACCCGGTATAACTTAAAAGAACCTATTTGCATATCTATTGAAAACAGAAACTGTAGACCAGCTAAAACTATTGCAAGGCAAAAGATTCTTGCTCAATCATCTTGGTAAATTCTTTTTGATTGATTCCTGCCTGGTTTGTATTTAGTGTCTATTCTGTCTTTGTCAGGTAAACTTCGAAAGGTTGGATTTTCGTTTTTTTCTTTTTCTTTTTTGTTTGGCACTGAGGACGACTTGGCGGAAGTCCTTGTCGGAATATGTGCTTATTTCTTCTTCTTCATGGTTTTCCGCTGGCTGACAAAATCCTCGTGTTTTCACCTTTTTTGATTTTATTTTTCATTTTGTTATTTTCTTTCCTCTCTGAGTTTCATTTGTCATGTATAGCCAGTGTGGTCTAAGAATGTATTTACGTCAAGCTTACGGGGAGCATTGGACCAATATTGTTTTAGATTTTTTAAATTGTGTTAAAAAACATGCAAGTCTTATTTGTCAGTTTAATTTCTTAGAAACTTGCAAAAGACATCGAATTTTTCCACATTCTTCACGTTTCAACCTGCATTTAGGCACACAATCTGAAGGCCCGTTTATTCAGAGAATGGGTTTCAAAACTTTAACACATATCTTAAAAGACCATAGATCCAAAAGATACGTCCTTAGTAACAAAATACTAAATTTCAAATCCTTATTATATCAGATTTTTTCCCCTCAAGATTTTCACCAGATTTTATAAATCTCACATAGGTCTTTCAGACACATACTCCATTTAGCAAAAACTCGTTTATCGGGAAAATTCTCAAAACTGGAATTTCAACAGTTTCAACAAACACGGATTTTCCTGCCTAGATTTTGTCCTGGCCCTTCTTTGGAAAATCTATCCTCTAAGGTTTTTTCATCCAAGGAGCTAAGTATCAAACAGTTCGTGGTAACGAACTGTAAGTAAGGAGCGACCCGGCTCAATGGTAACCAAAACTCTAAAAAACGGAATTTTGATACCAATAGATACATCAAAAGAATCAGAATTTAATTCTGATTTCAAATATATAAGCTTCATCAAGCTTAATCTTACCTATAAAAGTTACGCGCCTGAGAAAATTTGGCTGATTTTCGAAAAAAGGGGGAAAGACCCCCTAAAAGTTATAGAACCTTAATGAAAATCACACCATCATATTCAGCGTATCAAAAAACCCTACTGTAGAGGTTTCAAGCTCCTATCTACAAAAATGTGGAATTTTCCATTTTTGGTCAGAAGAAAGATCACGGATGCGTGTTTATTTGTTTTTTTTTTCCCAGGGGTGATCGTATCGACCCAGTGGTCCTAGAATATCATGGGAGGGCTCATTAGAACGGAAATTAAAAGTTCTAATGCCCTTTTTAAGTGACCAAAAAATGGAGGGCAACTAGGCCCCCTCCCACGCTCATTTTTTCCCAAAGTCACCCAATCAAAATTTTAAGATAGCCATTTTTTTCATTATGGTCGAAAACGTTATAACTATGTCTTATAGGATGACTTAATCCCTCGAAGCCCCCAGGGGGAGGGCTGAAAGTTATGAACTTTGCCCAATGTTAACATATAGTATTGGTTATTGGGAAGTATACAGACGTTTTCAGGGGGATTTTTTTCTGGTAGTGGGGGGTGGGGGTGGGTAGGGGGTTATATGGGAGGATCTTTTCTTGAACGAAGTTTTCATGGGGGAAGGGACATTGCTATGAAGGGTGCGCCGGATTTCCCATCATTATTTTAAAAAAATTAGTAATAAATAATTTTAAAAAATCAAATTAAAAAATTATGAATTGGCAAGTTAATTCGTGAGTTACGTATATTTATTACTAATAAAAACGTTCGTAAATAAAATGAAACAAGTTTCGAGAAAGCCATTTAACCAAATAAAAGTAAATTAATATGAAAATTTGTTTTAATTATTCAGTTACGGTGAGTCAAGATCAAAACCTGCATTTATTCAAAAACGTTCAAAAATTAAATAAAAAAACAAGTTTTTTCAACTGAAAGTAAGGAGCGACATTAAAACTTAAAACGAACAGAAATTATTCTGTATATGAAAGGGGCTGTCCCCTCCTCAACGCCTCGCTCTTTACGCTAAAGTTTGACTTTCTCACAACTCAAGAGATTCTGGAGATATTTCATTAAGCCTAATTTACGACAGTTTAAGTTTGAAGGAATCGATCAATATTTTCACGTGGTATAGCTTAAAAGAACCTATTTGCATATCTAATGAAAACCGAAACTGTAGACCAGCTAAAACTATTGCAAGGCAAAAGTTTCTTGCTCAATCATCTTGGTAAATTCTTTTCAATTGATTCCTGCCTGTTTTGTATTTAGTGTCTGTTTTGTCTTTGTCAGGTAAACTTCGAAAGGTTAGATTTTCGTTTTTTTTCTTTTTTGTTTGGCACTGAGGACGACTTGGCGGAAGTCCTTGTCGAAATATTTGCTTATTTCTTCTTTTTCATGGTTTTCCACTGGCTGACAAAATCCTCGTTTTTTCACCTTTTTTGATTTTTTTTTTCATTTTGTTATTTTCTTTCCTCTCTGAGTTTCATTTGTCATGTATAGCCAGTGTGGTTTAAGAATGTATTTACGTCAAGCTTACGGGGAGCATTGGACCAATATTGTTTTAGATTTTTTAAATTGTGTTAAAAAACATGCAAATCTTATTTGTCAGTTTCATTTCTTAGAAACTTGCAAAAGACATCGAATTCTTCCACATTCTTTACGTTTCTACCTACATTTAGGCACACAATCTGAAGGCCCGTTTATTCAGAGAATGGGTTTCAAAACTTTAACACATATCTTAAAAGACCCTAGATCCAAAAGATACGTGCTTAGTAACAAAATACTAAATTTCAAATCCTTATTATATAAGATTTTGTCCCCTCAAGATTTTCACCAGATTTTACAAATCTCACATAGGTCTTTCAGACACATATTCCATTTAACAAAACTCGTTTATCGGAAAAATTCTAAAGACTGGAAGTTCAACAGTTTCAACAAACGCGAATTTTCCTTTCTAGATTTTGTCCTGGTCCTCGTTTGGAAAATCTATCCTCTAAGGTTTTTACATCCAAGGAGCTAAGTATTCTTTCAAAAGGACCAAAATTTCCAATGGCTCAAACACACGTAAATACATCATAAATTATTACGGGCGTGGAGTCTGCTATTTTTAGCTCTCATGGTGAAGTCGAAATTCCAGGCTTACTCAGAGGTGAAATTGTAAAGAGTATTCTTGATTATAGGCCATCTTTGTCACTTTCAACTCAATTAAAGGAAGAAGTCCCTGAGATTAAAAAATAACAATGACAACTTTGATTCGGCATTGGCTTCGCATATTTTCGTAAATCCGACCCATCTGGTTCTTTTTGACGAGGCAACCTTAATATCAATTTTAAATGCCCTACCACAAACTTTTAAAGAGGTAATTGAGATAAAAAAAAATACATGAACCAAAATTTAGCAGTAAATAGAGATACTGGAGATATTCAATTAACCCCAATTTACGACAGTTTAATTTTGAAGAACTCAATCAATATTTTCACCCGGTATAACTTAAAAGAACCTATTTGCATATCTAATGAAAACCGAAACTGTAGACCAGCTAAAACTATTGCAAGGCAAAAGATTCTTGCCAATCATCTTGGTAAATCCTTTTCAATTGATTCCTTCCTGGTTTGCATTTAGTGTCTGTTCTGTCTTTGTCAGGTAAACTTCGAAAGATTAGATTTTCGTTTTTTTTTCTTTTTCTTTTTTGTTTGGCACTGAGGACGACTTAGCGGAAATCCTTGTCGAAATATTTGCTTATTTCTTCTTCTTCATGGTTCTCCACTGGCTGACAAAATCCTCGTTTTTTCACCTTTTTGATTTTATTTTTCATTTTGTTATTTTCTTTCCTCTCTGGGTTTCATTTGTTAAGAGTTAGCACCCCCTCAGACTTACCTTAACTGGTAAGTAAAGCTAAGTCAAATCCCATGACCACCATGTCAGCAGAAATTGTTTCCATAGATTGATACCATTGATGTTATTCCAAATTTATGTTAAGTTGCGTAAGAGTTACCACCCCCCTCGGACTTACTTTAACTGGTAAGCAGTTTAACCCTTTTAGCACTTTTATGCAATCCAATTAAAATAAATCTTGAGCTCTGTTTCACCCCTGTTATTCAATCATCAATTAAGATCATTCAGAGCAGAGTTATGCCAATGAAATACCTTTTTCGCAAAATGAGTTAGTTTACGCAAATGATACAACTTTTTATCATTATTAGAGACCGCTAATAATGCAATCAATTATTTACGAGATGCAAGATACCTTCAGGCTAGAGGTTATTAGAGTGTTTGACAAGTTTTGACTCAGAAACATGTTCGGCTTGGCTTTATCTTTAGTGAAAACATTATTTATACGAAAAAACACGATTATCTTACCCTTCAGCTGAAACTAGTGTTTTTACAGAAAGTCTATTAAACCTTTGAATACGCTATACCAAGGTCTTTAGTTTTGGGTATTGAACCTAGAAAATCCAGTCTGGTAAGTCTTGTCCCCGGCATGGTAATTGATCCATGGCCGTGGTAAGTCAGGTACCGTAGAAACTGCACTGTATATTAAGTACCCTCTGTATCCGCTCTCTCTGATTGGTCCAGAAAAAATTGGTGTTGACACAGAATTCCGTCTGGTAAGTCATGTCCCTTCTCTAGTACTAGATACCTGTCAGTGGTAATTCATGTACCGTTAAAACTGCATACATAATCATGCCCCAGACTTGTAGGCGTCAAATCTTATACATGCACACTACTGGGGGTGTCATCCTCAAAGACCTAATTTCCAGAACTTTCTGCAACGTTGAACAAAATGGCTATCTGAAAATTTTGATTGGATGTGTTTGGGGTAATGGTGGGCGTGAGAGGAGGGTTTGTTACCCTCTAATAACTTTTAACTATTAAAAAGGGCACTAGCCCTATCAGTTTCCAATTGAATAAGCCCCTTTTGAAGTTTTTACGACAACTCTTTCTATAATAACCTTATATGCCCCCTGGGCATAACTTACAACCTTTGCCCTGGGGGATCTGGGGGGTTTGTCATCCATAAATGCATAATTTCCAGAACTTTCGACTACCTTGAACAAAATGGCTATCTCTAAACTTTGATTGAATGTGTTTGGCGAAATGGTGGTCGCAAGAAGGGGGTTAATTACTCTCCACTCACTTTCGACTTTTAAAAAGGGCAATTTCAATTTCCAATCAAATGAGCCCTTTTTGAAATTTCTACAACAACTTTCTATATAAACCTTATATGCCCCCAGGGCAAAACTTACACTCCTTGCACAGAGGGCTTTGATGGGGTTATCCTCCTAAAAGACCTAATTTCCAGAACTTTCGACTTCGTTGAACAAAACGGATATCTCAAAAATTTGATTGGATGTGTTTGGGGGAATGGTGGGCGTGAGAGGAGGGTTAATTGCCCTTCCATCACTTTTGACTATTAAAAGGGCACTAGGCCTTTCAATTTCCAATTGAAAGAGCCCTTTTTGAAGTTTCTATAACATTGCTTTCAATAAAAACTTTATATGCCCCCAGGGCATAACTTACGATCCTTGCCCTGAGGGCTGTAGGGGTGGAGGGGTTGTCATCCTTAAAGACCTAATTTCCAAAACTTTCAACTACGTTGAATAAAATGGTTATCTAACAATTTTGATTGGATGTGTTCGGGGAAAAGGTGGCCGTGAGAGGGGGTTAGTTGCCCTCACATCACTTTCGAGACTATTAAAAAGGGCAATAGCCCTTTGAATTTCCAATCGAATCAACCCTTTTTCAAGTTTCTACGACAAAGATTTCAATAAAAACTTATATGCCCTCAGGGCATAAATTATAACCCTTGCCCTGAAGACATTGGGGGGGGGGAGTGTTCTAATCAAAGCTATAGTTTCCTGAACTTTAAACTGCGTGGAACAAAATGGCTATCTCAAAACTTTGATCGGATGTTTTTGGGGAAAGTGGAAGGGGTGTTAGTTGCCTTCCTATCACTTTCGACAACTAAAAAGGGCACTAGCCATTTGAATTTCCAATCGAATGAGCCCTTTTTGAAGTTTCTACGACAACGCATTCTATAAAAACCTTATTTGCCTCAAGGGCATAACTTAGAACCCTTGCCCCAGTGCTTCGGGGGGGGGCTCATCCTCAAAGACCTAATTTTCAAATTTTTCAACTACGTTGAACAAAATGGCTATCTTAAAACTTTGATTGGATGTGTTTAGGGAAACGGGGTTAGCGTCCTCCAATCCCTTTCGACTACTAAAAAGGGCACTAGCCATTTGAATTTCCAATCGAATGAGCCTTTTTTGAAGTTTCTAGGGCAATTCTTTCTATAAAAACCTTATATGCCCCCAGGGCATAACTTACAACCCTTGCCCTGAGGGCTGTTTGGGTTTGTGCTCCTAAAAACATAATTTTTATCCGGATATCAACTACGCTGAACAAAATTGCTGTCTAAAGATTTTGCTTGGATATGTTTGGGGAAAAAGTGGGCGCTAGAGGGGGGTTAGTTGCCCTCAAATAACTTTCAACTATCAAAAAGGGCACTAGACCTTTGAATTTCGAATCGAATGACCCCTTTTTCAAGTTTCCACGACAACGATTTCAATAAAAACTTATATGCCCCCAGGGCATAACTTATAACCCTTCCCAAAAAGACTGTCGGGGGAGTGTCCTGCTGAAAAGGTATAATTTTCTGAACTTTAAAGTGCGTGGAACAAAAAGGCTAACTCAAAATTTTGATTGGATGAGTTTGGGGAAATGGTGGGCGTGGAAGGGGTGTTAGTTGCCTTCCAATCACTTTCGACTATTAAAAAGGGCACTAGCCATTTCAATTTCCAATCGAATGAGCGTTTTTAAAGTTTCTACGACAATGCGTTCTATAAAAACCTTATATGCCCCAGGACATAACCTACAACCCTTGCCCTGAGGGCTGTCGGGTCGGGGGATCATCATCCTCAAAGACCTAATTTCCAGAACTTTAAACTCCGTTGAACAAAATGGCTATGTTAAAATTTTGATTGGATGTGTTTGGGGAACAGGTGGGCGTGAGATCCCTTTGAATTTCTAATCGAATGAGCCTTTTTTGAAGTTTCTACGACAACTCCTTCTATAAAAATCTTATATGCCCCCAGGGAATAGCTTACAACCCTTGCCCTTAGGGTTGTGGGGGAGTGTCCTCCTCAAAAACATAATTTCTATGTGGAAATCAACTACGCTGAACAAAATGGATTTCTCAAAATTTTGATTGGATGTGTTTCGGGAAATGGTGGGCGTGGAAGGGGTATTAGTTGCCTTCTATTCACTTTCAACTAGTAAAAAGGAACAAGCCGCTCCAATTTCCAATTGAATGAGCCCTTTTCGAAGTTTCTACGACAACTTCTTAGATACGAAGTGCCCTGGTCTAAAGCAAAAAAAAATAATAACTAATACATTGTGCCAACTTCGTTCTTGTATGCCCCCAGGGCATGACTTAAAATCCTTGCCCTGAGGGTTGTGGGGGGGGGGGGGTGACCTCCTCAAAAACACATTTTCTATCTGGAAATCAACTATGCTGAACAAAATGGCTATCTCAAAATTTTGATTGGATGTGTTTCGGGAAATGGGCGTCGAAGGGGTGTTAGTTGCCTTCCAATCACTTTCAACTAGTAAAAAGGATACAAGCCGCTCCAATTTCCAATTGAATGAGCCCTTTTTGAAGTTTCTACGACAACTTCTTAGATACGAAGTGCCCTGGTCTAAAGGAAAAAAAATAATAAATAATACGTTTTGTCAACATCGTTCTTATATGCCCCCAGGCTATAACTTAAAACCTTTGCCCTGAGGGTTGTGGAGAAGTGACCTCCTCAAAACATTTTTCCCTCTGGAAATCGACTACGCTGAATAAAACGGCTATCTCAAAATTTTGATTGGATGTGTTTGGGTGAATGATGGGTGTGGGGGGGGGGCTAGTTGCCCTCCAAATACTTTTGACTATTAAAAGGGCAATAGCCAATTTCCAATCGAATGAGCCATTTTCGAAGTTTCTACGACAAATCCTTCGATACGAAGTGTCCTGGTATGGAAAGACCAAAAACAAAACAATAAATAATGCATTGTGCCAACATCGTTCTTTACTTTAGCAGCCCGATTGCGCTGCCTATGATTTAAAAGGCTGCTGACCTAGAAAAGGTTTGGGAGCCCCACCGTAAGATCCAAAAAACTCGGTTTACAAGAACATTTATATGTTGCTACGATGCAAATCTTACAAAGATCAAGTGGAAAATGAATATAGCAGAAGATGTGTTCGAAAAAATCTTGCACTGGCTTTACTATGATAAGGAACATAGGGCAGAAGTGGGTCGTTCTAGAGTCTCTAACTTGTTTTATAATAGAAAAAATGGACACACAAACCACCCTTTGACTCTCAGACACTTAAGTTTACAATTTCAGTCATTACAAATTTTGAAGTCTGTCTTAAAACCCGTATTCATTTGACGTTCCTACTTTAGAGATGTGCTACTGCAAAAATTATTTAATAAATTGCTGAACAATTAAGTAGACATTAAGAATGAAGATTTTGGATGTATGAAGCCCCTCATAAGCCTATGTATCACCATATAACTTTTAACATCAAGCAGACGAATTAGCATTCGATTTATACCAAGTATTTTTTTTTTCTGCGCATCCCACTGTCATCCCCGATGTTAGCAAAAACCCACTTAGAATTGTCATTTTGTTACGGAGCGACTCTGCAGCTTTTTAATTTTAGTGATCAGTGGCAAGTAGTTCGGTAACGGTACCGATAAATTACACTGCCACACTACCGACAAATTACGCTGGCGCTTTAATTGACCTTGTCGCGACGTTTGATACCCTAGTGACAAATAGAATCCGGAACGCGTAGAGACAATTGAATACCAAAACACTTGTCAAACTGATCTAAACTTATAATTAGGAGAAGAAATCATCTTTGTACCAAAATCGGAGTTTGGTATTCTGAAGCGCTGAATGCCTTCAACCATAGATGCCTCTTGAGAATCTTGGGTCTTCAACTTATTGACGAGGTCTCGAATAAACAGAAGTGAAATTAATACCTTGAAAATTGTGATCTATCGGATATTATATAGAAAAGCTGGCTCGCCTGGTTCATGCAGGCGTGCCAACTACCCAGAGAATATTTTATTATAAAATAATTAGCCTACGTATAACTGCCCTCAGTGGAGAAGTGCCCTGATTGCAAATGTGAAACCTTCCTAGTCATAATTACGACCAGTTGGGAGCCGTTAGACATATTTTCCCACATGTAGGAAGAAGGCACTCGTTGCGATCGCATATTGTTACCCCTAAGACCAAAGATCAAATTCACATGGAAAAATAGCCAACCAACTTCGAAACATCAGGGAGAGCTGATGGATCTTGTTCTCAGCTAAAGTACATGTATGTAGGTAACAGTACGATGTCGAAATTTTGAGCATCTTTCCAGTGCAGGGATTGCGTAAACGAGAAGAAACGTTCCCAACCAAACTTATTAGGAAACACCATAAATGTCCTAGTTGTTTTTTCTTGGGGTCCAAACCTCTATGGCGAGAGGAGGGAGGGTCACTAATTTCTCGTCACCAAACCATTTGGCAAAATTTATTATTAGATCCCAAACAAAATGTGGAACGTTAGAGGAAGTTTCCTAGTTGGGCATTTTAGGTGTTCCGATACGTTCTACCTTCCGTTGGAGTACGGGGGGGAGGTCCCTTAATTCATGTCAACAAGACATCTACTAGAAAAGGGTTTCAGGTCTCATTTACATTATGTGTGAAATAAAAGCTGGTGTCCCATGCCAGCCTTTCGGAAACCTGGGTACAATACAGCCTTTTTGGGAAAGAGAAAGGGAGGGGATAAATAAATTCTTTTTATCAAGATATAATAATGACAGTAGGGTTAGCAGATCTCAACTGAACTTGGTTGGAACTGGGTCTATCTTTTTCAAGTCAAGAGCCGATCCGACCTCTGTAGGGAAGAGAAAGGGCAACCCTATTTTCTTACAGTTAGGATGTCTTTCAGAAGGAGTCGTTGGGTCTAAGCCAAACTTAGTGGGAAGTAGAGTCTATTGTCAAAATTGTGATATACAGGGTCCATTGACGGTCTAATCTTTACGAGACATGTAGAAAGAAGGTAACTACCGAAACAGTTATCAGATTTCAATAAAATTAAACAGAAAGTGAGAGCGACTTTCTATGTTTTTTTTGGGGGGGGACCAGATCTGGTTTGGCCTTATTACCGGTTCCTAGAGTCCTTAAATACTTGTCATAAGAATATCTGCCAGAGCCCTGTGGTTCAATCACGACCTGTGTCCTACTTTTGCTTTTTGGGGCCCAAGACCAATCAGACCCTGTGTGAGGGTACCCAAAGTTGAATCATCAAGTCAACTGTCAAGAGGGGCTCGTTTCCCTCGTTCTAACTAGCTCGTTCTAACAATCCGTAAATGTGATCCATCGGTCACCATTGCTGTGACACTATGGGGTCATGGCACGGGGGATTTAGTCTCTCCTTCGAACGATATTATGTGAAATGTTATTTTGGCAACGCTGAGCTTGGGTGGTACAAACATGGCAATATGACGTCTAAAACACGAAGCTGATCTAACTGAATAAACTTATAAGAGTAGTAACTATCTATGGAATTCTAAGAGTCCTATGTACCAAACAGGTTTTTCTGGTAGGTAAACATTTCTACAGGGCATTACACCTTTCAAAGAGATTTACGCAATACCGGTCCTATAGGTAAACATTTCTACAGGGCATTACACCTTTGCCAAGAGATTTACGCAATTTCTAGTTCAAGGTATATACATGTCTTTTTTAGTGATAAACCAAAACCAGCACGTCTTGTTTCGCTGTTATGCAATTATTTTTTGTATATATTCAGGTTTCAAATTAGTTTTTCATCAGTTGAATAGTTCATTCAACTTAACCTACTGACATTTTTGTGAACATTACATAGAATGGATAATTCTAAGCAACTTCTGGTGAGTAAAATTTTCTCATTATTATAATAAAAAGAAATTGTCTCGTCATTAAGTTAAGGAAGAAATTCCTTCCATACACTGTGTAGTTACCTCTTTTAAAAAGCTTCCTTCATAATTAAATATTAAATGATCCATGTATTTCAATTTTAGTAAATATTCAAAAAAGAGAGGCATGTTCACTTTGATTTTGGTTCATTGTATATGAAAAATTAAAATAGAATTTGCATATTAGTTTCGGCAGATATGAAAGGTTGCCTCCCTCCTCAATATCTTGCTCTTTACACTAAAGTTCGAATTTCGTTCAAATCCCAAAGGTTGGTCTTCCTTTTTTTTCTGTGATTTTAAGTATTTCGTAATTTAGGTATATAACTTTTAAAAGCTTTGCATATAATTGTCGACTTTTTTTGTGTTTCGATACTATGGAATTGAAGATCCTATACCCCCCCTGTTAATATTTTGAATAAGTAAGAATTGAGCTAGCTAATTAAATTTTGTCATTTTTTTTTCAAATTTTGAGGGTTTAGTACCATGATATTCGTATGTACGTGAAGCTTTTATAAAAATATATGACTGGGAAGAGGGCAATGAATCAATTCTAACACAGTTTTTCTTTACTTGGTATCCGTTAAAAACGAAATTTTTGTGTTAAATAAGTAATTCTTGTATCTTTTAAAAGAGCTTTACGGAGTTTGAGAGAGACTCTGTTCCTCGATTCCGTGTGGTTAGAGGGGGTTCTTTGTGCAGACTAATTTGTTCTTCTGTAAAAAAAGGGGGAAATTATTTTGATATTCAAAAAAGAGAGGCATGTTCACTTTGATTTTGGTTCATTGTATATGAAAAATTAAAATAGAATTTGCATATTAGTTCGGCAGATATGAAAGGTTGCCTCCCTCCTCAATATCTTGCTCTTTACACTAAAGTTCGAATTTCGTTTAAATCCCAAAGGTTGGTCTTCCTTTTTTTTCTGTGATTTTAAGTATTTCGTAATTTAGGTATATAACTTTTAAAAGCTTTGCATATAATTGTCGACTTTTTTTGTGTTTCGATACTATGGAATTGAAGATCCTATGCCCCCCCTGTTAATATTTTGAATAAGTAAGAATTGAGCTAGCTAAGTATAGATAGCATTTTAACCTATGTTTGCAAATTTAGGTCTATAGGCTGCTGGGTTAACGATCTAATTTAAAGCTTATAGACTGGAACATTTAATATTTTTCTAAATGGTAAAAATAGAAACAATGATTCCTATCCTATGGCTATAGACTACTGATTGTCTAATAAAAAAAAACATTTGATTTCTAAGCCTAATATATTTCTCGCGAAATTTTTACTTTTTTTGCTTTACTGAAATGAGATAAATGCTTTTCTAAACAGAATTATATGGATGATGATACTAACTTTCTTTCTGTAAAAAAAGGGGGAAATTATTTTGATACTAATTTTTTCTATTCTTTTTTAAGGCGAATTATGAAGAATTTGCTGCCCCTCCAGCTGTAAAGAGAGCTATGGGTACCGCAAATAGCGAAGAATGTACCCCTCCTCCATCAAAGAAAGCGCGAGATGACGAGGCCGCCCGGTCAGTGTCAGTCCCAATGCAGTCCGGTCAAAAAACGAAAAGACAGTGGGCCACAAGGGTGGAGAACTCCGCTATACAAGCTAGCGACATCGATACTGCATCAATGCAAGTTGCAAGGCCAACAGTAATCAGATTTGCTAGTTCATCGGACCAGCCAGGACTCTCTATGCAACCTAGCAAGAAATTCGAGTCAGCCTCATCCGATCAAGATGGTAGGAACACTCCTCTTCACGCCATGCCAGGGACTTCTGATGTACAAGTGCAGCCAGAACTTGTAAATGTATATATATTTGTTTTCTTTTCCGTATTTTTTTTTTAAATAAGACAAATTTTCTCAGGTGCATAGCTTTTGATGAGTAAAAATTAAAATTTGTTTCTATAATAATAATAATCCCATTTCATTTTCTTTCATTAACCAAAATTAGCAGTATATAAAGGAATGCTTATAACGCTGAAATAGCTTATCACGCATTTCTAAAAAAAAAAAAAACCTTACCTTGTAACTTCTAACCAAGACGTATTCTAATGCAATAATCCAATATTCCTTTTAAACAAACTAACTATTTGAAAACAGACTATTCGCTATTTCACAGTTGACAAATCATTTTTAAGCTGCCGTATATTTTGCACTATATATCCGGTGTTTATCAAATTATCCCATCGCTACAGCCTGAATTTTAATCCGATTCGAATTTTAAGTAGGGTTTCATGTGACAGGATGTCTATTTGCGATAAGAAGGTCTTTTTTTAATAATATCCGATTATGTCTTCACAATGATGTCAAGAAACATTATTTGGGCAAACTCATTTTCAAGCAATTATTTTCATTGAAAGATGCTTTCGACAAAGAATTTGAGGCTGATCTATTTGAACAGTGTTGTGAAGTCCGATATCCCAACTCGAAAGAGCATCGATCCTCCTACCTCGAAGGAAGCTCCCGGTTCCCAAGGGTCCTCCCAGGGGAGGGGGGAGGGGGGGGTTAACTTTTTAGTTTAAAAAAAAGAAAAGTGTGTTATAATTGTGATAAAACTTTCGTCAAAAAAAAAACTTAATCCATTCATTTTCTAGTTTCAGGGGGAAGCTGTGAAAACTTCTGCCTTCCCTGGTCCGGGACTTCAAAGTATCATGGGTAATTGCCACCTCTCGCCGGATGGTGTTAGTGAAGGTACGTTATTTGATATCCCCCTGGATTTTCAATTTACAGCTGAAGAAATGGACAGTCTTACGCAAATTGTTGGGCCTAATTCTTCCGGGGACATTTTTAACGATAGCTTTACTATTAGTGAATTGGAGTCCTGTACAAACAGGGACAGGACATGAAAATAGTGCTATGTCCCCGGAATTACGTGAATTTTATTTGTTAGAATCTGCTCTAAGTCACATACAAACATACAGGGTAGATTTTAGCCTTCCCGAGGAAAACGCGGGCATTATTTTAAATGACCCCGTGAAAGTTCTCCATAGCTATATCGACAGAATTCGAGCAAAAATTGAGATTCAGATTCAGAATTGGGGAGGTCAAGGAGGGGTTAAAGCATCGGTGAATCAAAAAGTTTACTTACAAAAGGGGACATCTGGGGATATTTTTTATTTTCATTTTTCAACTGGCAACCAGACTTTTTACCCAGGTCTAAACGAATTTGAAGACAACTTTTCAAATGGGTGAATAAACTAATTTCAACTTTGGACACGTTTCATGAGAGGGGTAGTGGGTCCACAATTTTATACATTGAACGCATGGATCTGAATCTCAGTAGATTTAAAAAGAACTTTATTTTAAGGGGAGGGCGGGGTAAAAAAATAAAATGTCACCCAGATTTGTCGGCTACCAAAGGAGTTCAGAGTTTCCATTTTGACACGGGACTGCAATGTTTTAAGTACGCATTTTTAATGGCAGCCCATAAAACATTGAAAGATGAATCATCAATGAAAAATCTCGACAGACTTGCTCGCAACGGTGGAAAAAATTTCCCTAAAGTAAATTTTGATTGTTTAGAGGGAAAGTATCCGGTGTCCTTTAAAGAAATAAGCACATTCGAGAAAGCAAATGAAAATCATGGGGTGGGGGTGGTTGTTCTCCTGTATGACACTGAATTTGTAGATGGAGGAAAAAAACCGAATAAAAAAGGGGTTTTGTATTCAGTGAGGACACCGATGGTGGAAAATGTTAAAAATTGGGTATGGATTATTTACGAGCCTCCCAAAGATGTAAATTCTTATGGACATTTTTTTCCCGTTACGGCAATAAGTCGACTCCTATCTCAAGGCACGAAGAAAGGAGAATGTTTCTATTGCCCCATGTGCCTTTCCTCATTTAGATCTGAGCGAACATTCTCAGATCACATGAACCATTGCAAAATTCATGGGAATCAAAGAATTGAAATGCCGGCAGAAGGCAAAGACACTTTACAATTTAAAAATTTTCAAAATTCTCTTCTACAAGCTGATAAAGTGTCTTTGGATTGTGAAACAAGACTGGTTGAGGTATCGGATCCATCAAGGCCAAATATAGTCAAGGAACACAAACTAGTTGCGTGTTCCTATGCGCACGCTCGTCGCGACTGCAACAATAAAATGCAATTGGAAGAGTTTTTTTTACTATGGACGAGGAGGGCAGTATGGAAAAGCTATTGGTATCTTTAATAAAAACGGCAAACAAGGCAATTTCACGATTACGTCATACCAATTATCCAATGACATTGTCGGATAAAGAGCAACTGGCGCTGGAAAAGGGGACAATTTGCTGGGTGTGTAGGGGTGCCCTTGCCCCAAAAGACGCGGTTCAGGACCATAATCACCTTATTGACCCCAATTCAACAGGAAAAAGTAACTTGCGTGGGTGGGCTCACAATTCGTGTAATTTAAAAATTAAACAACAACTTTTTCTTCCGGTTTTTATACATAATGCTAACTATGATCTAAAGTATGTGCTACCAGCATTGGCACATCTTCAAAGAAATGGAACAATAGATGATGCATGGGTGATAGACAGCTTTACGTACAAAATCATACCTAAATCATCGGAAAAGTTGCTTGTTTTGGAATTTATGTGGAAATTTGTTGAAGCCGGCGTTGAGTATACGAATAAAATTCGCTTTTTAGATTCATACAGTTTTTTCCCTAAATCATTGAGCGAATTAATTCAGGTGCAGAAAAACGATGACGGCTGCAATGCTTTCCCCCTTCTCAAGCAACAATTTCCAAATGATTTATATGATTTGTTAACGGTCAAGGGCATATATCCTTATGACCATTATTGTTCCATGTCGAGATTCGCCGAGGAAACTATTCCTCCAATTGAATCGTTTTATGACAGTCTTCACGATCGTAGTTGCACCCCCGAGGAATACAGTTTTGCTAAAAAAGTTTGGGCAGAGGGAGGATGTAAAAATGGCTATGACTACTGCAAGCTGTATTTGTCGAGTGACGTGTTAACCCTGTTAGACATTATGTGTAAAAATACGGATAAAATCTATGAGGAATTTAATCTTGATTTGGGTTATTATTTTTCTTCGCCTCATCTAGTGATGGACCTTATCCTGAAAATTAGTGGGGAAAAAATTGGGCTAATCACCGACATTGATCAGCATCTGTTCATCAAGAGGTCAATAAGGGGGGATTTTGTTTTTCACGGGGCACGTATCTTGAAAACTGATCCAACAGGAGAGAAGACGGGGACAAAATCGAATGCAGTTTTCCTGGATATGAATTCTCTCTACCCCTCAGCCATGTCCCATTATGCACTACCTTGCGGCGACTATAAATGGCTCAATGACCCTCAAGCCCCCCATTTCCCCAACATTAACAGTGTTGAGGAGAATGGGCCGGTTGGATGGTTTTTTGAAATTGATGGAGAGATACCAGTCGAGCTTCACGATTCAGTAAAGGATTTTGTTTTCCCGTGCATCAATAGACCTGTGACTAAGGACTCTTTGAGTCCTCGCAATAGGCGTTTAGTCGAGGTGGACGGATTGCATTGGACACCTTCAAAACAAAAACTTATTGCTGACCTTCTGCCGAAAAAAAACATAGTTGTACATCATGTGGCTTTAAAATGGATGTGTAACAATGGTTTCAATGTCACAAAGGTTCACCGAGCACTCGAGTTTAGTCAAAAAACCCTATTTGAAAACATTTGTTGACACTTTTGTCAGCAAACGTTCTGAAGCACAGACGAAAGCCGAAAAAGAAATTTATAAACTCATTTTGAATTCGGCTTTCGGCAAAATGTGTGAGAGTGTTCGCAATAGGAATCGTTGTGACGTTGTGACCGATCTAGAACAATGTGCTCGAATTATTGCCGATCCAAATTACACTTCCTTTACAATCATTGGCCCGGACATGGTACTTTTGAATAGGAAAAAAAGACGCATTGTCTTGAATAAAAATATTGCTGCAGGCAGTGCTATCCTGGAGATCTCAAAAAGCTCATGTTGGAATTCTACTACAATGTGGCTAGGGTACAGTGGCCTGAAAAGGGGCAAGTAGAGGTCTGCTACGGTGACACGGATTCTCTACTGTTAAAAGTAAAAACACCAAATCTAATTGATGATTTGGCGCACGGTGAAATTATCAGTTCACGGATGGACTACACCAATTGGAGTGGTGGTCTTTACCCTGAGCTAGTAAAACGTCGGGCGCCCAATCAGCTTTTATTTTTTAAATCAGAAACAGGAAGCGACTTGATTTCCCGTGGTATGTTTGTAGGTCCGAAGGTGTACTTTATACAGACACACGACGAGGAAATCAAGAAACGTTGCAAAGGAGTACCCACGCGCTATGTGGATAAGAATTTCAACATGGACATTTATAGGAATTGTATTGTTGAAAATACAATTCCACGAGCCAAATTGTTGGCAATTCGTTCTCTCAAATACAAGAACTTTACTGTAAATATAGAAAAAATAGCCATGAGTACCATTTCCGACAAGGTCTATGTTTGTCAAGATGGTGTGACTACCCTCCCCCTTGGTCACTATTTAACTTCAGACTGGGCCGAATGTATTGCCCACAGGGAAAGTCTCGGTTTAAATAAAGTCCTGTAAATTATTTCCTAAAAACCTTTGGGGGGCCTCGCGGCGGGGGGGGGGCCTCGCGGCGGGGGGGGGGCTCGCGGCGGGGGGGGGGCCTCGCGGCCCGGGGGGGGGCGGCCGCCGCCAGCGGGGGGGCGCACCGTCACAATCAAAGTTATCTTTTTGACTTAGAGCAGATTTTTTTTTTGTAAATGTTTCATTCAAAAAAAGTGATATTTTTTTTTCCAGTGCTCTCTAATTTAATGCTGTATTTTTTTTCTCTATAAATAAACAAAAAAAAGTATTCAAGTGTGCCCATGTAAATGTTGTATTTTTTTATTATAAATAAATTTAAAAAAAGTGTATTTTTTCATGTTTAATGTGCTTTTTTTTCAATGTATTGTTACTTTTTTCTATGTATATAATAAAAGAAAATATGATTCTTTATTCGTCTTCTTCTTATTCTTGAAGAACAGAGTAGTAGTAGTAGTAGGGAAATTATTTAGTCATTAGACAATTAGGGTCTACAGTTAGTTGTCCAGGTGAACTGTTGAAGGGAACATGTATCAATTTAAAACACCATTCAGATCGTTTCTGTGTGGGCCCTCAATGTCGGGCAAAACAACACTCTTAACTAAAATAATTAAAAATTGCGATAAAATGTTTGTGGAAAAGCCAAAAAAAATATACTATTGCTATAGTATTCGGCAGGAGTCATACGATAAAATAAAAGCAATTGCCACCATGGGATCGGTGCAGATACAATTCATACAGGGACTTGATTTTTTCAGCATTATTGAACCAAACTCTTGGATGATCATTGATGATCTGGCTGAATCTATTGAACAATGGTCCCAGGAAATGCTGCAATTGTTCACTGTTTGCTCTCATCATGAACAGATTTCCGTTACTCTGGTTCTACACAATCTCTTTCATCAGAGCAAATGTATGCGAACACTTGCTTTGAATTGCACCTACTATATCATCTACAGAGTTGTTCGTGATTCTAGCTCGCTAATAACCCTCAATAAACAAATCTATCCAGGTGCCCTTAAGTTTCTGCTCTCAGCATACAATCAGGCAACTAATAAACCCCACGGTTATATCCTATTGGATCTTAATCAAAATACACCCGAGGATCTGCGTGTAGTCACAGATATTTTCGACAATGAAATTACAGTATATCTCCCTGTGACTATGTCGCTACACTAAAAGACCTATTAGTCGCTATCATGACACTGAAGAAACTACATGAAAATAGACATTTGTTTTCAGTTCTAAGCACTTCAAAACCTCAGCTTAGAAAAGCAATACTCAAACATGGTATTGACAATGATTTCATTAATCTAATATCTGAACTTTGTTTAAATTTGACCGAGGGTAATGTTCAATTGCCAGAAGTAGTTAAGCAACAGGCAAAGCAACATCGTTCCATCGTACGTACATTGGCCTCTAAAAAGAAAGGAAAGAATTTTAAAAGGAAACGACTTCTTCAGGCAGGCGGTAGCTTTTTCACACTTTTACTGCCAATAATTGCGGGACTTGTAAACAGTTTTCTCTAGTGAGAATGGCAAAACCCTATAAATTGACTCCAATAGAACTAGCTCTCTCACCCGTGGAACACTTTGAGAACAATCTGAGTAAATTCCTTGACAATGAAACTATTGAGGATGATAAAAAACTGCTTTTACTTCAAGATGCACTTCGCCGAGTGGACAAACACAAGTCCTATCGATCGAAGCCCACTGCTGCTAATGCTGATCCCAAAAAAGAATCATCTTCTCAAGAGTCTGCTGCTGCTGGAACACAATTAAAGAAGGAGGAATTGGATTCAATTGTATTGAAAATTGGAAATCTAATGCCCCACTCATATCGTGAACAAAGTAAACGACTCCTAACCTATCTCTTGGAAAGTGGTCAAATTCAAGTTGAGAGCAATGGGGAAAGGATTATAATTCAGGGCAAGAGCTATAATCTAATTGATTTAATGTATGATATGGTTACAAATCGTAAAGGACTATTATCATTTGACACTCATCTATACAACTTTCTAAATACGTTAAACTTCCCCAAAAGTCTTATTGGCAATAGACAAATTCTAAAAAAATTAAATGAACATGCATCATCATCAACACCATTAAAATATGAAGTTGAAGAAGAAGAAGATTTTAAATCAATTTTGGAGAATACTAGCACACCACTGGTAGCTAGACAAAAGCGAAGACGTATCAAGTCAACGTCACCACCAAGCAGTATACAAAAGGGTAGCGGGCATTACACAACGTGTTTACGTTCAAAATGGCTGAAGTTCTGAAAGGTGTTTATGAAAATATTGGCGAGGCGGGGAGTTTAAGTTCCCCCACCACTCTTTCCAAAGTCACTGGTGTTCGCACTAAAAGTGTACAAGACTATCTACAAAATGAATCAAGTTACACTCTGCATAGAAATCATAGACTTCGTGCCAATCAATATCGAAAAACTAAAGCCTTTTACCCATTGCATATAATGCAAGCAGATCTCCTGACTCTAGATGAGCTTCAAAGACGTCACAATACACCGTACAAGTACATTCTACTTGCAATCAGTGTTTTTAGTCGCTATGCATATGCAATTCCATTGCGATCAAAGAGAGGTGTTGAAGTTGCCCGGGCCATTGAAAGTATTCTCGAACAGGATTCATATAAAAAAATTCAAACGGATCGCGGTAGTGAATTTGTTAATCCCCATGTTGCAAAAGTACTAGAGAAATATAGTACACTGCTCTATCATAGTCACAGTCCTATAAAGGCTGCATTGGCCGAACGATTGATAAGAACTATTCGACTTTTAATTTCAAGATATTGTACATTGAAAAATACATCGACTTTTATTCATGATCTTGATAAAATCATGTTGATTTATAATCAACGACCTCATCGATCATTGTCCAACTCTACACCAACGGAAGTTCATCATTCGGATCATGATACAATTGACACCTTTCTTAAACAATATTCCAATGAATCAAATGTCAAGAAGAAAAATAAATTCAATGTTGGTGATACTGTTCGAATTAATAGAACAACTAATGTTTTTGAAAAGGGGAATTACTTGTGGTCCACTGAACTTTTTAAAGTGGCAAAAATCCTAGACACTAAACCCATAACTTATCGCTTGCGTGATACCAAAGATGAAGAGATTCTCGGCGGCTTTTATGACTATGAACTGCAAAAAGTTAAAAATGCTAGTGAAATCTACCAAATTGAAAAGATATTAAAGACACGTACTCGCGGCGGTAAGAAACAGTTACTTGTTCGGTGGCTTGGATACAACTCTGATTTTGATTCTTGGATCGGTGTTGAAGATATTGACAATGCCCAATGATTTCTATGTAACTTTCATGTCCAACGTTTCCGATCCTCTCTACAATGACTTGAATACGACAAGTGATTTTTGGACAAAACTCTCCCCTGCCATCAAATTTGACGGTGCGTATGAAGTGGCTCTTGTCGACTGTATTCTCAAAATACCTATGACATCCTGAGAAAGGACCGTAAATATGAAATAAAACTTATACCAATCGATTGGACTATGAATGGATTGAGCTATGTCGACTATGAATGGGTTGAAGCACTTAAACCTAGTGACTATCCACATGTCAAATTGAAATATATTGAATATGATAATATGGGAGATTTGTGTCGTACAATCAATAGAAAAATCTGAAATCGTAGGAATGGTATATTCCATTTTAATTATTCATTGGAACATGATAGGATTTACATTAGCTCACCTGTTGACACTGAAACAATTATTCTCAATGATAATCTGAGAGATGTTCTTGGCTTTAAACAGAATATGATCCATGGGAAAAATGCTGGCACCGTTTACGGGATGGATCAAGTTATTTTTGCCGATTATCCACCTGGTTTCGCCTCAGACTCTTGCATATTTCTCTATGCATCCTTTGTGGAAACGTCTAGAGTCGGTAATTCAAATGTCCCCCTCCTACGTGTTCTTGAACGAAAAACAACTCATGAACTTGTTCATCACTATAATATAAAGCATCTTCAGTATGTTCCTGTAAACACTTCGTATTTGGAACTCTGCCAGTTAACACTAAGAAGTGAATTGGGTGATCCTCTAGCAATAACAAAAGGCTTAGCAGTGATTACATGTCATTTTCGACCCATTGTCAACGACGACGGTACAATCACCTAAAATGAACAATAGAAGAATTCCATTTGTCTGTCCCGATATTGATTGTTATGTTGGTGCTTTGAGTCCACGTCAAATAGGCAATGGTTTGGACTACTACAAGGGTCGTACTACAATGTCTGGCTATGGTCTTGGCAGCTGGTTTGCTAGGCTATTTCGTTCTGCACTACCCCTTGCCAGAAAATATCTTGTACCTGCTGCATCAAATTTTGCTGCCTCCACACTACAGGACTGGGGGTCGGGCAAGAATTTCAAGGAGAGTGTTAAGGAAAATATTAGATCTTCAGCAAGAGCCGTTGGTGAACAATTAAAATCTCGACAAAATGGGGAGGGATTGAAAAGGATGCGTTCGCGTCATTCACTCATCAGTCTTCACCCAGGCAGGAAGCAAAGGACATCAACAAGGACTTTGAGAAATAAAACAACGAAGGCCAATAAGAAGAAAAAGAAAAAGATTGTTAGATCAAAGAAGGATTTCTTCTCTTAAGATGACTTATCTCCCCCACAAGGAATCATATCCATCAATCAGCTCCTCATTGAATCTATTCAATGCTGAAAATGTTGATGTCAGTGTCAAGTATGGCTACTATGAACAATTTCACCCCCAACAACCCCTCTCGGAGAATATACACTTTCAAATATTTCCAATGAAGACTATTTCATTGATTTGTCGTCAACATTTATTGATTTAAATGTTGTGGTGAAGAAAAAGTCAGATAATACAACTCCAAATGCCGGCGATGGTCTCTCCTATGAAAACTGTATTCTACACAACCTATTCAAGCAAATTAATGTATTTATTAATGGAACATTGGTGAGCACTAGCAATAATTTATCAAACTATGCAAGCTACATACAATTTATGATGATGACGCCAAAGGCGTACAGGAGATGAGAGGGCAATCATTGGGCTATGAATATCGAACAGGTGTTGATACAGACGGTGAGTTGACTACTGCAGTGACCCAGGAGTATCATCTGGTTGGAAAATTAAATCATGAGATATTCAATATATCCCAATGGCTACCCCCAAATGTCAAGATTGACATAAAGTTACAGATGGCACCATCGAATTTCATTTTGAGAAAAACACTTCCTGCAGCACCCGATGCAAATGTCATTATCACATCGGCAATTCTCCACGTCCGAAAACAACAAGTTATGAGCTCTGTTGCATTGGCAGTGGAAAAGCTAAGAGCCAATGGCAACAACATTAAACTTCTTGTCCCCCATACAATCACCAATCAACGTCACATTGCCGCCGGTTCTCGTAGCTATAGCGATTCATCATTTATCAATGGAGAAATCCCATCAAAATTGGCTTTGGCCTTTGTGAAGAGTGGCAGTGCCGTTGGATCCTGGACTGAATCCCCCCATGATTTTAATTTTTTCGGTCTATCTAGCCTTGTGTGCAAAGTGAATGGTATTCCACTGTACACTCTATCATTTGACAAAAAATCCTATAGAACTCTGTACGAGTTGACCATGCAATCCCTAGATCATGACTCTCAACTATTTGAAAATGGAATAACCGATTCAATGTTTTCAAAAAATCATGGGGTTATTGTTTTGGACTTGTCAGGCACACAAGATATGAGTATAGTACGAACAGGGAATGTACGTTTAGAGTGTACATTTGCCAATGCTCTGACTGAGAGTATCACGCTAATATCATTGAGTCAATTTGAAACCTATTGGGAAATCACACCCGACGGCAGTGTTCTACTAGACCTTGCACCATGAACACAAACCAAATAATCAATGTATTTAGTATGGATCCATACATGTCCCAGTACAAGTCCTATTGCATACCTTCGGACTTCATTGAAAAAATTCCAAGTGTTAACAATACCCTAATCATTGTTAATAGCAGTCCATCGACTTTGAAGACTGGTCATTGGCTATGCATCTTTCAAACAGCGAAGAATATTGAATTTTTTGATCCTCTTGGCCTATCGTATAAATTCTATGCTCCATACATCAGCAAATTTATTGAAAGCAGTGGGAAAACCATTATTCAAAATCAACGAAGAGTACAGGATTTAACGACTAAGACATGTGGCTTTCATGCACTACTCTTTTTCATGTTCAGATGTCGTGGCTACACCTACAAGCAGTTTCTCAACATCTACGTTGACTTACCTCGATTGAATGACTTTCTAGTGGAGAATATACTTACAAGTGTATTTAATATTGATTTTAGTGCCCTAAGAATAAAATTTTCTAAAGATGTGTGTGAAATTGTTTATTAATAATAAAAAAAAAAATTTATATACATGATAAAACGACTTTTCTACTCTTTAGATTTCATCCACTACTAGGTATTTGTCGACAACAACTAGTGCAGGTAGATTATCTGAATTCACAGTGTACTGATCCTGATGTACTGCAATGTCAGGGTCACATTTTCTACAGTAGAGCGTGACTTCACTCTTGTCATATCTCTTTGTATAGTCAATGATACTATTCTCATTCATTCTATAGAATTCACATGTTTCAATTTGCGTATTTGAAGCAATTTCATAAACTGTGTCCTCAAGTGTCGAATCACATTCCGTCACAGCCAAATAAAAATCAGTGGGTTTATAATCATATCACCCATTGTCTTCAAAACAATGACGTAGAAACCATATTCTCTTGTTGTTCCAGCAGTTGAATCGTTGACCTGGTTCCTCCTCCCAGAACAATCTAAAACCACGACGATACCAATCTCGTAGCAATAAACTAAAATCACGGTTAGGATTCTTTCCAATCATACCGGGATATGTACTCTCCCACTGCTTACATTCATCATAATGACAATTGGAGCATAGGTAACCTCTAGGATGAGAGTCACACACCTCTTCAAGACAGGAATTACAACCTTTAATTTGTACAGCGTATCCTCTATGCAATTTACATGGGTTGCATAATCTACACTTTTCATCATGCTCATCAATCATTGTGCAATTCTCACATGATGACCAGCTGCCCAGTGAGTACATACATAGTGGACATGTATGGAACATTTTGTCATGTGTTGACGCTCTCTCTCTGCCACAATGAAACTGAGCTAGCAACATCAAAAATTGTCTGAGATAGAGAGAGAGAGAGAGGAGTAAATCATCATTGAGCACCATCTTTCTTATGAAAAAAAAGTCCTAAATTTATAAACTAATGTTTAAAAGCATATCCACAATATCATTTTGCCGTGTCGTGATCACAATATCAATAAATTGTGTAAATGCATTTGGACCACAATGTAGAAGCTTCATGCAATAGTCTAATGATGGAGAATCAGTTTTCATTATATCGACAAGCATTCCCCGAGAAAATATCTTCCTTTGAATAGACAACTCTAGAAAATCATCGTCTAGAACTAAACGTTTTTCCATAAGAACTAGATTCCTCATGATTCGATCTTTCTCGAATCTATCCATTTTTTTTGGAGTCCTAACTCTCTCACAACCAACTTCAGACTAACCAGAATTTCTTTTTTCTACTCTAAAAAATATACGCTAGTCTACTATAGAAAGAAAAAAAATACCATTGATTTAGAAACAATTTTATTGAACATAATTACAATAATAATATTCACTGATGCATTTCGTTATCATCAATATATTTCGATAGGACATCTAATGCTGACCGAAGTTTATTTATATGGAGAATATTCACTTTTCCAGCAAAACATAGCTGCTCCTCCTGCTTAAATTTGCTTAATGATATCACGTATCTAGCATACATAGTGTCCCATTCAAGACATAGTCTACAACCAGCAGTTATTTCCACAGCCACATTAGGTACTCGTGCATCACTGTTGTCAGCTCCATCATTAATCTCCAATAATGTAAATGCACCACTCATTTTTTCCTCTACTAATATCCTCGCAAATAAACTATTCTCTTTGAATTCAATTCTCTTACTAATATGAATTGTAAAGAAAACTATTCCTTTTATTCAAATCCCAATCACCAATCAAGTTATACTCGTTCCTCTTTGAAAACGTGTAATGCCCTGTAGAAATGTTTACCTACCAGAAAAACCTGTTTGGTACATAGGACTCTTAGAATTCCATAGATAGTTACTACTTATAAGTGGTTGAACAAAGGCTTAAACATTGATGCTTGTCGGTGTTTTGCAGTCCTTGGGGAAATCATTGTATGAAGAAAATAAAGGGACAATCCCAGTCGTGTTAATTCACGACAATGTAGGGGGACGAGGCAAGATATATTTTTCAAAATCTAGGGAGGCAATTTTGTTTTTGCATTTTGTTTCAATGAAAATACCAAAAAGGTTCGTTCCAAAATCTAAGTGGGGGCAAAAATCTAGGGGAGATTCTCCCCACCACTACTCCCCTCATCCAACATCACTGGGTAGGCGTTTTTTTTTAGTTTACATAACTTTATTATTGGATTGAAAAACAAATAATGCAATTTTTCCGGGAATTTTAGGATAATCTCCTTTTATTCCTGAAGGCTGATAGAGAGCATTCCCTCTAGTGGAGGTACAAACATTAACACAAGCTATTTCAGTCTTATATTTTTATGCAGTATTTTTTTTTTTTTTATCAGGCTCAGTTTACATTCGGAAATAATATCATGAATATTATTTCATGGTTTATATCTA
>CM051260.1:38236072-38486072 GCA_027921565.1 Artemia sinica | reverse complement strand
TCGTCCTTCAAACAGAAGAATCATATTTGCACATTTCAAGAAATTTACGAAAACACCTAGTTCTACATTCGTTAATTATACCAAGAAAATTAGCTGAAATAAAATGTAATATAAATTTCAAAAGTTTTAAAGAAAATAAAATCCACGCCAAAATATCTATTATTCATATTCTTTACTCATGCAGATATTTGTACCATAGCTTATTGACTACCACAGATTTATATTGACCTTTTTCTTTCAAGAATTCTTAATATTTTGCACTTGAATCGAATGGAAAAAGTTACCAGCTTTGTTTTAATAGGAATATTTAGGAATGATAATGAGTCTCCAAAAAGGACAGCCTAATTCCGTCACTGAAGAAATATTTTGTAGATTATCTTTTAGATCATTAATATTCTTCTTTTCATTGTTTCTTTCTTCTATTTTGAAACCTTTCTTTTTAGAGAGGTTTCCAAGCTTTCTCATAAAACAGACATCCCTTCTACTTTTCTTTTTTTCTGTTTGTCTTACCTGTCTTTCCCTTGGAAGATATGCATTGCAATTTCGAGTCTTTCCTGTTGCAAGGCGCTTAATAGCCTCCCAACTTCTACCGTCAGGTCAACCTACAAATGATACAATCTAAAATACATCCGATTAAGTAATAGGGAGAGTTCTATATTGGACTATACAAAACAATATTGGATCAATAGATCCAACATTTCAAATGCAAGTCCATAATGCAACATTCTGAAGTGATAACTGACATTATTGTCAGTTCACGCAATTCTACACAATATTGAAAAAAAAATAATCGATTCAACCTAACACCCATTTTTTCCACATTTTTTTTTTCAAATATTAGTCATAGAGTCGAGTTTGTCCCCCAAGCGATTCCCGAGATATTGCAGATATGTTATTTCCATCGCCTGGATGCACAGAATGTATTTCTATTTACCACTGACCTCTCCCTTAGTGGTGTAATTTTGTCAAAATCCTTGGGGCAGTTGGAGCCAATTTTCCCAAATCAAGTAAAAATGACAGTGAAAACTGAAAAATGAGCCATATAGTACCATAAAGGTAAAGATATACTGTTTTTTGTTATTTTCGTCTTTTCTTATCACAATCGCAAACCGGGTTATATTTTTTAATGTAGAAGAGAAACAGTTAGGTAAACAGGAATTTAATGCTAAATGATTACTGACTACAACAAAGATGCATTCAAGAAAAATTATCAGGTGGTGAATTTATTTATACAGTAAACTGACTTCTGCCATCAGTAGAATATTCGAAGCAATGTCATTAACGAAACCAACAGTGTTCCTTAGGATCAGCCATCGTAAATCAAAAACCTGAATCATCCTGTATAGGGTATTTCACGGAAACCAATATTATTAAAGGCGTAAGAAGAGAAACAGATAGACACCTAAAATAAAGACAAACTTTCGCAAAATAAAAGTGGGCTATTTAAATGTAACAATTAAAAAGAAACGCTTATTCCGACCAACTGTTCCTTCAGTAAATAAGTCACCAGGTTATTTAATGCCTTAAGAAAAGATAGCAATTTCACACTATTCTTTGCTGTTTGAAAAAGTCTTTTTTAGAAATTTTATCATATTTGTTAACTCTGTTTTCAATATATTTCTGTTTAATCAAGTAATATAGATTAGGAAAGATTTTCTCGATGTTTCATCCCCTTATAAATAGGATATATTTCAAGGTCAAAGTTTCGTCAAGAGGAAAAGGGTGCTCGATGCTTCTATCCATTTCTCTCAGTATTTTCTTATGGTTGTAAAAAACTAGCAAAATAGTACTTTCTTTTAAATTAAATGAACCTAATCCTTAATTTTAATCGTCGTAATTTTTTAGTTTACAAAGACGATACGGTTAAATAGACAAATTAAAAATTAGACGGCACTACCTTGCTTAGAATGCATTTTCTTTCAGCGTATAGGGCGGCACATGGTACAAAGGGACACAGAAGAATGATGACGTTCAGGTGCAAACTCAGTCTCAAAGTCTTACCTATCTTTTGCATCACAGTGCTATAAGCTGCAGGAAATTTCGTGGGCATATAGCTAGATTTGAGGAGACTACCTCCAAGAAATATTAGACAACTTTCTGTTTTTGGTTCAGGCACTAGGAGGCTTCAAAAGTTTCTGAAGAAAGGAGTGAGACTTTCTTACTCCTTTCTTACTCCAGAAAGAGTAGCTCTTTTTTCTTACAAATAATTTCGGTTTCGCTACTTTTCAACATGAAAAGTAGGAATGGGAATATTTCATTCCCAATCCTATTTCTTTCTTTTCCTTGGGAAGTAAAAATATGATTTACCTGATGTTCCATAGCTGCAGCCTCACGCTGTGAGCCTATTGCCCCAAGCAGAATGATTAAAGTCTGAGCCACAAGAGCCAAGATGGGAATGAAAGGAAGACTTATCATTTGGCATAACTAGAAAACAAATATATCAGAAAAAAAAATTAATAATCTACGTAATTTTTCAATTTCAATTCCAGTTTAATAACGGGTTTATTAAACAAAACAAACAACACAAACACACAAAGAAAACACTTAAAAAAATACAACAGAACCATTAACCTTCCTTAAGCTTTTACTTGCTTGGAGCAACCCCTTAAATATAGGAATACAATTTTAAAAAGAAAAGAAAAAACAAAGAAAGAGCGAAAATCTGCAAAAGCCCTGCTCCTAGTCGCAATAACCCTTCAAAACAACAACTCATTCCACCTGCCAACACACTCAAAATACTCTTGTTTCCACCCAACAAAAAATTAAACAATTCATTTAATTTTTTGGGGGGGAAGTTGAGAGCGAATGAAATCAAATTTAATTATTCTTTAACAATCATACGCCGAAGACAAACTGTTTTAAGATCTCTACGGAAACCACACACACTAGTCATTTTTTTTTAAAATTCGGGCAAGTTATTCCAAACATTTGGCCAAATATGACGTATTGAAAATAAAGATCTAGTTCTAACAACTTGAGGTGTCCTCACATTAATGGCATATCGTGTAGGATAATTGTGTATTTCATCACCAGAAGCAATTAAATTTAGGAAACAAATTCCCTGGACTTGACAGAGTGATAATATTATTGATATCTAACTGATTTCCCTTTACTATCTGCAGTAAGTACTCACAAAGCTATATTCTGCATCACATGGAATTGTTTCAAGTGATCTGAAAACGTACCAGACCATATACTCACACAACGTACCAAATACAGGTGGACTAAAGAGAAACGAATTAATCTCATTACATAATTCGGGGATAGATTCTTTAACTTTCTCATCATTCCAACATTTCTTGCAATCTTACTACTAATAAAAGATAAATTATTTTTAAAACTAAGGCATTCATCAACAATAACACCAAGATAGTGGATATTATTAGCACGCTGGACTGTATAATCATCTATTTGTATGTCCTATTGTATGTCCTATTTGTATGTCTATTTATATATTTGTATATCTATTTATACCTACTTATATTCTATTTATCTATTTGTATATCTATTTAAAGCTATCTATTTATATCTATTATACCTATTCGTATATCTCATACACCAGAGACAAACTGTTTTAAGATAATCTACGGAAACCACACACACTAGTCGCTTTTTAAAAAAATAAATAAAAAAACAAGTTTTTTTTTAAACTGAAAGTAAGGAACGACGTTAAACCTTAAAACGAACAGAAATTATTCCTTATATGAAAGGGGCTGTCCCCTCCTCAACGCCTCACTCTGTATGCTAAAGTTTTTTATTGTTTAAAAAAATAGAGTTGTGAGAAAGTCAAACTTTAGCGTAAAGAGCGAGGCGTTGAGGAGGGGACAGCCCCTTTCATATTAGGAATAATTTCTGTTCGTTTTAAGTTTTAACGTCGTTCCTTACTTTCAGTTAAAAAAACTTGTTTTTTTTTATTTAATTTTTGAACATTTTTGAATAAATGCAGGTTTTGATCTTGGCTCACCGTACATGAACAATTAAAAAAAAATTTGCATATTAATTTACTTTTATTTGGTTAAATGGTTATTTCGAAACTTATTTAATTTTATTTACGAAAGTTTTTATTAGTAATAAATATACGTAACTTACGAATTAACTTACGTAACGAACTCTATATTCTTATATTTTTAATACGTATATTAGGGGGTTCGCCCCCTAGTCAATACCTTGCTCTTTAAGCTAAAGTTCGAATTTTGTTCCAGTTCTTAAAAAATGACCGCTTAATCACAAAGGGCGTTAATTAGAATAAATAGCTGTTATGAAAGTATTACAAAATTTTTGGCTTAAAGAGCAAGGTATTGGCTAGGGGGTGAACCCAATCATATATGTAATATTTTCTGTTCGTTTAAAGTTTTGATGTTGCTGCTGTTGCAGTTGAAAAGCTTGTTTTTTTTGTTTAATTTCTGATCTTTTTAAATAATGCTGTGAAGTCCGGCGTCCCCTTCATAGCAATGTCCCTTCCCCCATGAAAACTTCCTTCATGGAAAGATCCTCCCACATAACCCCCGACCCACCCACCCCCCCCCCCACTACCACAAAAAATCTCCCCTGAAAACGTCTGTATACTTCCCAATAACCAATACTATATGTTAACATTGGGTAAAGTTCATAACTTTCATCCCTCCCCCCGGGAACTTCGGGAGATTAAGTCATCCTAAAAGACATACTTATAATATTTTCGAACATGCTGAACAAAATGGCTATCTAGAAATTTTGATCGGGTGACTTTAGGGAAAAACTGAGTGTGGGAGGGGGCCTAGTTGCCCTCCATTTTTTGGTCATTTAAAAAGGGCACTAGAACTTTTAATTTCGATTCCAATTCACCCTAACACGATATTCTAGGACCACTGGGTCGATACGATCACCCCTGGAAAAAAAAAACAAATAAACACGCACCCGTGATCTTTCTTCCGGCAAAAAATGCAGAATTCCACATTTTTGTAGATAGGTGCATGAAACCTCTACAGCAGAGTTCTATGATACGCTGAATATGATGGTGAGATTTTCATTAAGGTTCTACAACTTTTAGGGGGTCTTTCCCCCTTTTTTGAAAATTAGCCAAATTTTCT
Source organism: Artemia sinica (assembly GCA_027921565.1). Classification (NCBI taxonomy): domain Eukaryota; kingdom Metazoa; phylum Arthropoda; class Branchiopoda; order Anostraca; family Artemiidae; genus Artemia; species Artemia sinica. Next base: position 38,481,003 of record CM051260.1, on the reverse strand, counting down.
CAGGCGCGTAACTTTTATGGGTAGGGTTAAACTTGATGAAACTTATATATTTGAAATAAGCATTAAAATCTGATTCTTTTGATGTATCTATTTGTATCAAAATACCGTTTTCTAGAGTTTCGGTTACCATTGAGCCGGGTCGCTCCTTATTTACAGTTCGTTACCACGAACTATTTGATTAGGACAAATTATTCCAAACAATTGGCCGAATATGACGAATTGAAAATACAGATCTAGTTCCAACAAGTTGAGGTGTCCTCACACTAATGGCATGTCGTGTAGGATAGTTGTGTATTTCATCACCAGAAGTAATTAAATTTAGGAAACAAATTCCCTGGACCTGATAGAGTGATAATGTTACTGATACGTAACTGATTTCCCTTTACTATCTGCAGTAAGTACTCACAAAGCTATATTCTGCATCACACGTAATTGTTTCAAGTGAACTGAAAGCGTACCTGACTATATACTCACACAACGCACCAAATACAGGTGGACTAAAGAGAAACGAATTAATCTCATTACATAATTCGGGGATATATTCTTTAACTTTCTCATCATTCCAACACTTCTTGCAATCTTACTACTAATAAAAGATAAATGATTTTTAAAACTAAGGCATTCATCAACAATAACACCAAGATAGTTGATATTATTAGCACGCTGGACTGTACAATCATCTATTTTTATGTCAGTGATCCAAGGGTAATTATTAGATTACCTACCATACATAAGAAAACTTGATTTATCGTGATTTAACAAAAGCTTATTAACTCTAATCGACTTATTTATGCATAGCATACGCTTGTTAATTATTTCTATTAAAGGAGCTGGATTCTAAGCTGCCACAGTAAAATGGCTATCACCAGCGAAACTGGCAACGATAACCTTAGAATTAGTATAATAAAATCCCGAACATTATTTATCAAACTCATTACAGAATAGCTTCAATCATTGATATACACTAGGACTAAAATGGAGCCTAAGACAAAACCCTGGGGAACACCAAATTCAAATATTCTTTCACTCGACTTAGTCTCAGACATTTCTACATTCTGTATTCTACCAATCAAAAAGTATTCAAATAGCTTCAATGCCTTTCCTCTTACTCCATAATTTTCTAATTTCCACCATAAAATTACATGGTCAACAATTTCGAATGCTTTTAGAATATTTAGTAAAATAGACGGCACTTAAAGTCCTGGTCTAGAGCGTAATTCACAAACATAGTTAACATTAAAGCTGTCTGTTCTGTAGACATCCCTGTAACAGAGCCAAATTCATTAGGATGAAAAAATTATCTATTCTCCAAAAACTTAGACACTCTAATATTTGTAAGTTCCTCTAATAACCTCCATATAGCAGAAAGAATGGGTATCGGCCTATAATTATTTTGTTATCCTCCTCTCCTCCTTTAAATAAAGGGATTACACTAGCAACTTTGAGACGCTCGGGATATATACCATTTTTATAACTTTCATTAATCAGATAAAATTTGGCGCGATATGGCAGGAAAAATTATCTTAAATACCATCACTGGCATAAAATCAGGTTCCACAGCACAATTTTGCATATTTTTTACCGCATAATTCTATTCTTTTTTTATTAACCAGTCGCAGATACATGCATACATCAGTGCTTTCAGGCAAAATTGGGTGAAATGACCATCAATCGGATGTTGTGCAAATGAGGACGTTAATCTGTCTCCTATACTAGAAAAATGATCACGCATCATTCAGCTGCTTGAAGAGTACTATCATCATCTTCGAAAATAAAAATACCATCATTATTATTCGGATTAATCATAGATTAGTAAGATGTATATCATGTAATCATTTTCAAATAGCTCGAAGAAGCCAAAAGTCAAAGTCTTATCCCAATTATGAACTTGTTGCTAAATTGATGATCTGATAAACAAGTCAAAACCTGGAAACTGGATGTCGCAAAGATCCTCTGGCAGATCAGAAAAGAAAAAATTGTTCATTATCCCATGTCGAAGTAATTTCTTGAAAATTTAGCATGCATCTTATTTTTCTTTGTATCAGAGCCTATTTTCATTTCCAAAATAAATATATTGAAAACATTTTCTTATCTTTCTGTTTAAATTTTTTTTTTTCCTCGTCCACTTGTCTGTGCAACATCCAATAGCCAGCATTCACATCAATTAATATGTTTTGAATTTAATAAAATTTGACTTAACAATTGTTCCTTTTTAGCCCAAAGTTCCATAAATGGCTTTTCCCACAATCAAATAGATTTTAGCGTAGCATTATCGTAACAGTTTCTTGTAGTCAAATCGCAGAATATCGAATTTAAACATTTGATAATTTCTGAACATTCAACCAACTTCTTAGAAGTAAATACTAAGTCTATTTAAAAGACATTGCCATAATTTCATACGATTTCTGAAAATTTGCTTATGTATTTATTCTTTTTTATTTTATTTTTTTTTTTCAGACTATTACCACAACGAAATTTCTCAAAGCTATCACCATAATTTCAATTTCCCCAAAATAGGTTTATTCAAATGTTTCACTAGGATTTGAATTGGGTCTTTATTTTTTGTCTTTTTGTCTAAACTGATCATCACAAAAATTTAACAAAAATGAAGCTGAACTGGCCTAACGTCAAACATTGTTTTATGAGGGATATCCAAAAAATGCAATACTTATTTTGTGCTTTTCAAAATGCACGCATTTTTTCCGTCTTAGAGCAAAAAAAAAAAAATGTCGCAGTGATAATAAAAAAAGCCATATTTTTTTATCTACGGAAATAGATCTAATATGCATACCTGTAACCTTCTTCCTTTTTTCGTTGAAGAATTAACATGTAGGCAGCCAGTGTTGACAGATACTAACGAAGAATCACCTGAAGTTAATCCTGATTTGGCTAAGCTACAATCTGAATCAGTCACGGGACCACCCATTATTGATCGAAGGTTCCACAAATGTTATGAATGACCAGTTCCAATTTTGTTCAACCAATATACTGAAATAGTAAAAGCCAATTTTTAAAAATCACAAAAAGGTCAACTTAATTGATTAGAGGGTTTTCATGACAAGAGCTTACACTAAATATGGAGCCGTAAGATTTTTAGCTTTTGTACAGTCTATGCGGTATGGTTTTGCGGGTATTCGTTTGGCTGATGTCTATAAATAACACCGAAGCTTCTGCACCCTTAGGTTAACTCCATCGTCAAGCTCTCTCATTATACGACCATAAAGCTATGTCAGATTAAATAAAAAAAAAACAAGCTTTTTAAACTGAAAGTAAGGAGCGACATTAAAACTTAAAACGAACAGAAATTATTCCGTATATGAAAGGGGCTGTCCCCTCCTCAACGCCTCGCTCTTTACGCTAAAGTTTTTTATTGTTTTAAAAAATAAAGTTGTGAGACAGAGTCAAACTTTAGCGTAAAGAGCGAGGCGTTGAGGAGGGGACAGCCCCTTTCATATACGGAATAATTTCTGTTCGTTTTAAGTTTTAATGTCGCTCCTTACTTTCAGTTTAAAAAGCTTGTTTTTTTTTTATTTAATTTCTGATCGTTTTTTAGTTAATGCAGGGGATGTTTCCCCCCTCTTTAAAAAATCGAGTAAATTTTCTCAGGCTCGTAGCCTTTGATGAGTAATACTAAACTTAATAAAATTTATATATTTAGAATCAGCATTATAAACACATTCTTTTGATACATTTATTGACATCAAAATTCCGTTTTTAAAAGTTTCGATTACTATTGAGCCGTATCGCTTGTTTTTTTATTGTTTTTTTTTTATTACGTATATGTTATTACGTATATGAGGGGGTTCTCCCCTTAGTCAATACCACGCTCTTTACGTTAAAAGTTAAAAAAAAATTTGATTCACAAACCCCTGAATCACAAAGGCCGTTTAATTAGAATAGATAGCTCTTTTGAAAGCACTAAAAAAAACTGTAGCGTAAAGAGCGAGGTATTGACTTGGGGGAGAACCCCCTCACATACGTTATAATTTCTGTTCGTTTTAAGTTCTAATATTCCTTCTTACATTTCAGTTGAAAAAACTTGTTTTTTTTTTATTTAATTTCTGATCGTTTTATAAATAATGCTTGGAAATCCGGCGCCCCCTTCATAGAAACGTCCCTTACCCCAAAGAAACATCCTCCACGGAAATATTCTCCATATTAACCCCCTCGTCTAGCCCCCCCCCCTCCAGAAAAAATCCTTCCTGAAAATGGTTGTATACTTCCCAATAACCAATAAATAATGCTGGCAAGTCCGGCGCCCCCTTCATGGCAATTTCCCTTCCCCCATGAAAACTTCCTTCATGAACAGATCCTCCAACATAACCACCGACCCACCCTTCCCTCCCACTACCAGAAAAAAAAACCTCCTGAAAACTTCTGTATACTTCCCAATAACCAATACTATATGTTAACATTGGGTAAAGTTCATAACTTTTAGCCCTCCCTCTGGGAACTTCGGGGATTAAGTCATCCTAAAAGACATATTTATCATATTTTCGACCATGCTGAACAAAATGGCTATCTCAAAATTTTGATCGGGTGACTTTGGGAAAAAAATAAGCGTGGGAGGGGGCCTAGTTGCCCTCCATTTTTTTTGGTCACTTAAAAAGGGCACTAGAACTTTTAATTTCCGTTCCAATGAGCCCTCCTACGATATTCTAGGACCACTGGGTCGATACGATCACCCCTGGGAAAAAAAAAAAAACAAACAAACAACAAACAAACAAACAAACAAATAAACACGCACCCGTGATCTTTCTTCTGGCAAAAAATGTAAAATTCCACATTTTTGTAGATAGGAGCTTGAAACCTCTACAGTAGGGTTCTCTGATACGCTGAATATGATGGTGTGATTTTCATTAAGGTTCTATAACTTTTAGGGGGTCTTTCCCCCTTTTTTGAAAATCAGCCAAGTTTTCTCAGGCGCGTAACTTTTGATGGGTAGCACTAAACTTGATGAAAGTTATATATTTGAAATCAGCATTGAAATCTGATTCTTTTGATATATCTATTGGTATCAAAAACCCGTTTTCTAGAGTTTCGGTTACCATTGAGCCGGGTCGCTCCTTACTTACAGTTCGTTACCACGAACTGTTTGATACCACGTAGTTATCAAGTTTAATGCGTCTGGTTGAAAGAAAACACTTAAAAAAAGCTCATAACACTTAAAAGTGCTGGTTGAGGTTTACGGTTTTAGTCCCAGGTATTGCAAAGCAGCACTATTACGAGAAAAACCAGCGGTATAACACAGCAGCTGTTTTCGAGAATATGTGCTAAATAGAATAGCAGCAATAATTCTGATAAATTAAAATATGGAAGCTACAATATAGAAGTGTGCGGAGTTCAAAAAGAATCCGGTTCCTGAAATTAAATGCTTAAAATTGGATATATTGCTTTCGGTTATAATATATTAAAAACAGTAAGCAATTGCAATGCCAGGGGGTAATGGGTACTACCTTCCGTGGTGCTCCCGAGAGTAGGAGCTCATCTCATTGCTTACCGCAAATAGGGGCCTACTATTGTTAACGTCAATCAACGCTCAATCACCGGTCGCCATGGCAAGTGTCTGACCATGCGTCAGGAGATTTTGTGAAGTATGCAGCCAAGCTTAGAAGGACTGACAGTAATTATAGTAACACTATTCTAAAAGTATACCAAGAAAAAGGGCACTGTGGACAAAAATTGTTAGGCCCTTGCCCAAGCCCACTACAAAGTATAGGGATTCAAGCATATTCTATCTAGCGAAACAAGAGTAATCGTTATAATTTGGCTAATATTCCTATACATTGTTGATGACCACTGGCTGGCAAATCAGAGAAGAGATTGACGTGAAATATGCAAGCTCCTTGCATTCAGAGCCTTTCATCGACAGCCCTTTGAGGAAGAAGCTTCAGAGACTCAAAAAGCAGCCAGTAATGGGTGCAACAGCTATGAATGGACGGGAGAAAACCCCCAGACAGCAGGGAAAGCGTTGTGGTAGAAACTTCAAAACAGGCTCATTCGATTGGAAATTCGAAGGGCTAGTACCCTTTTTAATAGTCGAAAGTGATTGGAGGGCAACTAGCCCCCTCCACGCCCATCATTCCCCCAAACACATCCAATCAAAATTTTGAGATAGCCATTTTGTTCAGCGAAGTTGATCTCCAAATAGAAAATATCATTTTGAGGAGGACACTTCCCCACAACCCTCAGGGCAAGGGTTTTAAATTATGCACTGGGGGCATATAAGGTTTTTTATAGAAGGCGTTGTCGTAGAAACTTCAAAACAGGCTCATTCGATTGGAAATTCGAAGGGCTAGTACCCTTTTTAATAGTCAAAAGTGATTGGAGGGCAACTAGCCCCCCCCCACGCCCATCATTCCCCCAAAAACATCCAATCAAAATTTTGAGATAGTCATTTTGTTCAGTGTAGTTGATTTCCAGGCAGAAAATATTTTTTTTCAGGAGGACACTCCCCCAAAACCCTCAGGGCAAGTGTATTAAGTTATGCCCTGGGGGCATATAAGGTTGTTATAGCAGGCGTTGTCGTAGAAACTTCAAAAAAGGCTCACTCTATTGGAAATTCAAAGGACTAGTGCCTTTTTTAATAGTCGAAAGTGATTGGACGGCACCTAGCCCCCCCCCCCCCCCCCGCGCCCATCATTTCCCCAAACACATCCAATCAAAATTTTGAGATAGCCATTTTGTTCAGCGTAGTCGATTTCTTGATAGAAAATATGTTTGTGAGGAGGACACTCCCCCTCAACCCTCGGGGCAAGGGTTTTAACTTACGCCCTGGGGGCATTTAAGGTTTTTATAAAAGGTGTTGTCGTAGAAACTTCAAAAAAGGCTCATTCAATTGAAAATTCAAAGGGCTAGTGCCCTTTTTCATAGTAAAAAGTGATTGGAGGGCAACTAGCCCCCTCCCCCACGCCCATCATTGCCCCAAAACATCCAATCAAAATTTTGAGAGAGCCATTTTGTTCAGCGTAGTTGATTTTCAGATAGAAAATATGTTTTTGAGGAGGACAATCCCCCACAGCCCTCAGGGAAAGGGTTTTAAGTTATTCCCTGGGGGCATATAAGGTTTTTAAAGAAGATGTTGTCGTAGAAACTTCAAAAAAAGCTCATTCGATTGGAAATTCAAAGGGCTAATGCCATTTTTAATAGTCGAAAGTGAATGGAGGCCATCTAGCCCCCCCCCCCTCCACGCCCATCCCTCCCCCAAACACATCCAATAAAAATTTTGAGATAACCATTTTGATCAACGTAGTTGATTTCCAGATAGAAAAGATATTTTTGAGGAGAACACTCCCCCAAATCCCTCAGGGCTTGGGTTATAAGTTATGCCCTGGGGGAATATAAGGTTTTCATTGAAATCTTTGTCGTAGAAACTTGAAAAAGGGCTCATTCGATTTGAAATTCAAAGAGATAGTACCCTTTTTAATAGTCGAAAGTGACTTGAGGGCAAATAACCCCCCTCTCATGCCCACCTTTTCCCCAAACACATCCAATCAAAATTTATGAATAGCCATTTTATTCAACGTAGTTGAAAGTTTTGGAAATTAGGTCATTAAGGATGACAATCCCTCCCCCTACAGCCCTCTTGGCAAGGGTTGTAAGTTATGCCCTGGGGCATACAAAGTTTTTATTGAAAGCGTTGTCGTAGAAACTTCAAAAGGGCTCATTCAATTGGAAATTAAAAGGGCTAGTGCCTTTTTTAATGGTTGAAAGTAATGGGATAGCGACTAACGCCCCTCTCCCGCCCACCATTTTCCAAAACACATCCAATCAAAATTTTGGAATATCCATTTTGTTCAACCAAGTTAAACGTTCTGGAAATTAGGTCTTTTGGGATGATAATCCCCTCAGAGCCCTCAGTTCAAGGATTTTAAGTTATGCCCTGAGGGCATATGAGGTTTATATAGAAAGTTGTTGCATAAATCATAGGCAGCAGGATCGCGCTGCCTAAGTAAAGAACAGGGACACTCGAGAACGAGACAAGAAACAGGGCCTAATTAAGAGGAGGACACTCCCCCACAGCCCTCTGGGCAAGGATTTTAAGTTATGCCCTGGGGGCATATAAGAACGATGTTGGCACAATGTATTATTTATTAATTCTTTCCTTTAGAGCAGGGCACTTCGTATCGAAGAAGTTGACGTAGAAACTTCGAAAAGCACTCATTCAATTGGAAATTGGAGTGGTTTGTGCCCTTTTTAATAGTCGAAAGTGATTGGAAGGCGACTAACACCCCTCTCACGCCCACCATTTCCCCAAACATATCCAATAAAAATTTTGAGATAGCCATGTTGTTTAACATAGTTGAAAGTTCTGAAAATTCGGTCCTAGAGGATGACAACCACCCTAACAGACCTTAGGGTAAGGGTTGTAATTTATGCCCTAGGGGCATCTAAGGTGTTTATAAAAAGAGTTGTCGTATCCAAAAGGGCTCATTCGATTGGAAATCGAAAGGCCTAGTGCCCTTTTTAATAGTCGAAAGTAATTGGAGGGCTTGACATTTTTATAGTAAAGATCGATATGGGTATAATGTATTATTTTTTGTTGTTGTTGTTGTTTAGACCAGGGCACTTCGTATCGAAGGAGTTGTCGTGGGAACTTGAAAAGGACTCATTCGATTGAAAATGGAAAGAGCTGATGCCCTTTTATTAGTCGAAAGTGATTCGAGGGCAACTAATCCCCCTTCCACTCCCACCCTCCCACGCCCCACCTCCCACGCCAACCCTCCCATTTCTGCTCTTAAAATTTAGCCAAATCAAAATAGCACAAGTGTATCCAAGCTATCAAAGAAAGTAAACAGGTTTTTTTTGCGAATGGTATCAAGTTTTCCATTCCAGGTCAACTAGAGGAGGTATGAAACTAAATTAAACAGTACTATTTGTGTCCAGCTTTTCAAAAGGGTGTATGCTGTTAAAAATTGCTGAAAATTTTTCTCCAGCAAACAAATAGCAAGCCAAACTATAAAGTCTTAAAAAACGAAAAGATTTAAAGTATTATTTTCTTTTTCCCTGAAACGGATATGTCAATATAAAACGAACAGAAATTAATCTAAAAAACTTTTGCACAAAATAAGTTTTTCAAAGAAAAGTAAAGAACTCCATTAAACAAAAAATGAGCCAGAATAAAATCAAATAATCTACCAAGGGTGAAACTACCACAAATCAGCATCGATAAATAAATGAGACCCAAAACGAACAGAAATTAGAATAATTAACCGAGTCAAACTCAAACGAGCAGAATTAGCATAAGTTGTTCGCAAAGTTGGGCATAAGTTGGGCAAGTTGGGCAAAAGTTGGGCATAAAGTTTGTTCGCATAAGTTGGGCGCAAAACCCCTATGCCTTCCCAAGGTCTGCACAAAATTTGCACTTTAATGAAAAAATACAAATGAATGTGCATCGTCAGTTTAATATACATATACTGATATTTAGTAGTCAAAATGTTAATATTATTTGATTTATTAAACTTATAAAAGTAAAAACATTTATATTTTTTCACTAAAGTGCAAATTTTTTCCTGGCCTTGGGAAGGCATATGGGTTTTGCGCCTAACTTATGTTAATTTCTGCTTGTTTTGAGTTTGACTCGGTGAACTATTGTAATTCCTGTTCGTTTTGGGTTTCATTTATTTATCGATGCTGATTTGTGGTAGTTTGACGCTTGGTAGATTGTTTGATTTTATTTTTGCTCATTTTTTGTTTAATGGAGTTCTTTACTTTTCTTTGAAAAACTTATTTTGTGGCAAAAGTTTTTAAATTAATATCTAAAAATACCGCACCTGAGGGGGCACGAATTGTCCAATGTACTAAGTTTAAGGACGGGAAGATTATCCCCAGTGATCCTATTAGTAGTAAGCATGTATAAGGCACAGGATGAACAGTGGGACTAACCTTGCTTACCACGGTCATTCATCTATTACTAGGAACGGTATATGCCTTAGTGGACAGGTTTCTGAGGCAACACCTATTTTCCGGCTCAATCAGAGATATTTCTACTAACGATACTCCGTCTATCCGTGTGTAAGGTCCGACGAGCACAAGAATATGTGTGCAGTTTCAACGGTACTTGTCAGACATGTTTTTCTAGGTTCAATAGCCAAAACTAAAAGTTCGTCATATTACGCATTCAAAGGTTTAATATACTTTTCTGTAAAAAATACTTGTTTCAGTCGTAGGGTGAGATAATCATGTTTTTTCGTATAAATAATGTTTTTACTAAAGATACAGCCAAGCCGAGCATGTTTGTGAGTCAAAAATTGTCAAACACTAATAACGTCTAGCCTGAAGGTGCCTTGCACCTTGTCCAGAATTGATAGCATATGTTGTTAGATATCAAAAAATTGTACCATTTGTGTAAAAATGACTCTATTTAAGACAAAGATATTATACTGGCATAACTCTGCAATGACTGATCTTAATTGGTGATTTAATAATATGGGAAAACAGAGGTAGATCACATTTGGAATTGGATTGTATGAAGGTGGTAAAAAAGGGTTAAACTGTCTACCAGTTAAGGTAACCCCGAAGGGGTTGCTAACTCATTGGTAATTTATTATAAATTTAAAATAGCATCGTTAGAATCAATCTGTGGAAATGATTAACCATGACAAGATGACATTGTGACTTGACCTAGCTTTAATTCTCGTATGTGTTCTGTATAATGCACAAGTACCATTTGAACAGTGTTGTCAATATAAAATATGCTCTAACAATGTAGTATACTAAAAAGTGGATACTAATAGAGATGTAGATGCAAAGAAAAGAATTTTAATAAAGAAATTCAGAACAATCTTTAGGAATCCTTAGAAATTGAGTAGTGAGATAATTTTAGGTTTGAAGTATCAAAGATCGCAACAATTCATGACTCTAACCACCAAGGACCTCAACCTCCAAGGGTCCCTTATCCCCAGCCTCCAAGGCGCCCCCTCTATCCAACTTTTGGGCCCCTCCCCCATTTTTTTACTTTTATTTTTGAAGTTTTTTTTATATTTTTTTAACATGTTTTTTTTAAACTTTTTTTACGTTTCTTAAAATGACATGAATTATGCTTGCGGGTCTACCAATCGTATTCCATGCTTGCTAATAGACACGAGGCGGCTTTCCCACTGGCAGTCTATGACAGGCTATCGACACTAGCTAATTTATCACATCTATTAAATCAGTATTTATTACGCTGTGGAAGGACAAAGACATATTTCATATCTTTAAAAAATTGAATATCAAGCATTTTAAGAAAGTGTGCTCACATGATAGTGTTATTTTAGCATTGAACGCTTACATGGAGAAGCATTTGAACTATGAAGCAAGTACAAGTGGTAGCACTTTCGGAAACGTATGCGTGCCTTGTCATGACAGTAATGAATTCAATTTCTTTGGAGTACCAAAAAATTCCATTGTAAAAATGGTGGATATACGACATTGAGATCTCCGAAGATGATTGCACTCAAAGAGAACGCTAATATAAAAATAATAGTTGGTAAAGGGGGGTATCTTCTTGCTAGGGCATCTGGTAACACACTACCTACTGACATATCCTATCGTCAGCTTTCGGGTATTAGCATTCAACGGAAGGTCAAAAGAAGAAAGGCCTACTCTTCTACTAATATCATAAACCATACCTTGTCTACGTGCCGGAACTGTTACCTGTGTAAAAATAATTCGATAATATACAGTGAAATTGCCAGAAAAATAAGAAGTGGATTGGCAGAAATTATCCCTAAGGAATATAAAGATGAATCGATGAAAAACTAAGCGCCAACAATCGTTACTAACATCATTGATCAAACATTCAATGAACCAAATAATACCAAAGACTAAACGCATATTGAGTCTGTCGATGACACACCAGTAAAAATTGTCTATGGCTGAAAATGGAATAATGATTATTCTACTGATTACGAACTAAGAGAAGACAATAGCTACAGTATCAAGAGAGAACATGTTGAACTATTTTATTGAACAGATTCAAAATTTCCAAAGTTGTTCATTGATATTAATGAACTTGGTATTAATATTCTACAAGTCACTATTTCATTAGAAATACATTATGCATTACATTGTTATGTGCTCATTATTTTTAGAGCTTGCTACCATATCAAACGTTTAGAATGTGTATTGAAACATCGGGGATGTAAGAAAAGGAATTTGCATACATCATATGTCGGATAGATAGGTTAACATGGGGAACATCTAAGTATCAGAATGAATAAATTCTTTATCAACACGTTTTATCGAATAGGTCAGGATAAAATTGATAGAATCTAAGTATCAGAGTGAATAAATTCTATTTCAACATCAGTTGTCGGATATGTGGGTTAACATTATCAAAACCTAAGTGTCAGAGTGATGAAGTTCTGTATCAACATCTATTGTCAGATGCATGGGATAACATTGCTATTTCTAACTATTAGAGTGAATAATTTTTTTCTATCTACATCTTTGTCGGATACATTGGATAAAATTGACTAAATCTAAGTATCAGAGTGAATAAATTCTTTATCAATGACATTTGACAGATATGTTTGTTAACACTGGCAAAATTTAGCTATCAAAGTGAACAAACTCTTTATTAACATTCTTTATCGATATCAATTGTCGGATATGTCCGATAACATTTAGAGAATCTATGTATTAGAATGAATAAATTCTTTATCATCATCCTTGAAATTGAGAAATTCTCAGTAACAGAGTGAATAAATTTTTTTGTAAATGTCTTTTGACAGATAGGTTTGATAACACTGACCAAATCGAAGTATTATAGTGAAAAAATTCTTCATCAAATTCTGTTGTCGGATAGGTCGGTATAAAATTGATAAAATCTAAGTATCAGAGCGAATAGATTCCTTATCAACATCCTTTCCCGAGAATGTCAGTTAACATTATCAAAACCTAAGTGTCAGAGTGAATAAATTCTTTATCAACATCTTTTGTCAGATACATCGGATAAAATTGACAAAATCGAAGTATCAGATTGAATAAATTCTCTATCAACATCCTTTCTCGGATACATTGGATAACATTAACAAAATCAAAGTATCAGAGTGAATAATTTTTATCATCATCTTATTTGTAAAATACATCGGATAAAATTGATAAAATATAAGCATCAGATTGAATAAATTATTTATCAACATCCTATTGTTGGATAAGTTGGTTTACATTGACAACATCTGAGAAACAGAGTGCATTAGTGATTAAATTCTCTATTAAAATCTATTGACAAAAACATAGGATAACATTGAGAATAATCTATTTCAGAAATTTAATGTAAATATTCTCAAGGCATCCCTCCAAAATAAAAAATAATAAGTATCTCTTAATAGAGGCAGCATACCCTGAGACTTATATCTCATAGTTGATAAGCAATTACTATTTTAAACATTCATCTCTTTTAAATAATCAGTTTCAGAAATTTAAAATAATTATTCTCAATGCATCCCTCCAAAATAAAAAATAATATGTATCTCTTAATATAGTTAGCCTTCCCTGAGATTTATAGCTCATAGTTGATAAGCAATTAATATTTTAAGCATTCATCTCTTTTAAATAATCAGCTTCGGAAACTTAAAATAATTATTCTCAAGGCATCCCTCCAAAATAAAAAATAATAAGTATCTCTTAATAGAGTTAGCATTCCCTGAGATTCATATCTCATAGTTGATAAGCAATTAATATTTTAAGCATTCATCTCTTTTAAATAATCAATTTCAGAAATTTAATATAATTATTCTTAAGGCATCCCTTCAAAATAAAAATGTAATATGTATCTCTTAATAGTTAGCATTCCCTGAGACTTATATCTCATAGTTGATAAGCAATTACTATTTTAAACATTCATCTCTTTTAAATAATCAGTTTCAGAAATTTAAAATAATTATTCTCAATGCATCCCTGCAAAATAAAAATAATATGTATCTCTTAATATAGTTAGCCTTCCCTGAGATTTATAACTCATATTTGATAAGCAATTAATATTTAAGCCTTCATCTCTTTCAAATAATTAGTTTCAGAAATTTAAAATAATTATTCTCAAGGCATCCCTCCAAAATAAAAAATAATATCTATCTCTTAATACAGTTAGCATTCCCTTAGATTTATATTTCATAGTTGATAAGCAATTAATATTTTAAGCATTTATCTCTTTTAAATAATCAATTTCAGAAATTTAATATAATTATTCTTAAGGCATCCCTTCAAAATAAAAATGTAATATGTATCTCTTAATAGTTAGCATTCCCTGAGATTTATATTTCATAGTTGATAAGCAATTAATATTTTAAGCATTCATCTCTTTTAAATAATCAGTTTCAGAAATTTTAAGTAATTATTCTCAATGCATCCCTCCAAATAAAAAACAAATAGTATATATCTCTTTATAGAGTTAGCATTCCCTGAGATTTATATCTCATAGTGTATAAGCAATTAATATTCTAAGCCTTCATCTCTATCAAATAATCAGTTTCAAAAATTTAAAATAACTATTCTCAATACATACCTCCAAATAAAAAGAATAATATATATCTCTTAATAGAGTTAGCATTCCCTGAGATTTATATCTCATAGTTGATAAGCAATTAATATTTAAACCTTCATCCCTTTTAAATAATCTATTTCAGAAATTTAAAGTAAATATTCTCAAGGCATCCCTCTAAAATAAATATAATATGTATCTCTTAATAGAGATAGCATTCCCTGAAATTTATATCTCATAGCTGATAAGCAATTAATATTTTAAACATTCATCTCTTTTAAATAATCAGTTTTAGAAATTTAAAATAATTATTCTCAATGCATCCCTGCAAAATAAAAATAATATGTATCTCTTAATAGAGTTAGCATTCCCTGAGATTTATATCTCATAGTTGCAAAGAAATTAATATTTTATGTATTCACCTCTTTTAAATAATCAGTTTCAGAGATTTGAAATAATTATTCTCAAGGCATCCGTCCAAAATATAAAATAATATGTATCTCTTAACCGAGTTAGCATTCCCTGAGATTTATATCTCATAGTCGATATGCAATTAATATTTTAAGCATTCATCTCTTTTAAATAACCCGTTTCAGAAATTTAAAATAATTATTCTAAATGCATCCCTCCAAAATAAAAAATAATATATAACTCTTAATAGAGTTAGCATTCCCTGAGATTTATATCTCATTAAAATAATTATTCTCAATACATACCTCCAAACAAAAAAATAATATATCTCTTAATGGACTTAGCATTACCTGAGATTTATAACTCATATTTGATAAGCAATTAATATTTAAGCCTTCATCTCTTTCAAATAATTAGTTTCAGAAATTTAAAATAATTATTCTACATGCATCCCTCCAAAATAAAAAATAATATGTATCTCTTAATAGAGTTAGCATTCCCTTAGATTTATATTTCATAGTTGATGAGCAATTAATATTTTAAGCATTTATCTCTTTTAAATAATCAATTTCAGAAATTTAATATAATTATTCTTAAGGCATCCCTTCAAAATAAAAATATAATATGTATCTCTTAATAGTTAGCATTCCCTGAGATTTATTTGTCATGGTTGATAAGCAATTAATATTTTAAGCATTCATTTCTTTAAAATAGTCAGTTTCAGAAATTTTAAGTAATTATTCTCAATGCATCCCTCCAAATAAAAAACAAATAGTATATATCTCTTTATAGAGTTAGCATTCCCTGAGATTTATATCTCATAGTGTATAAGCAATTAATATTCTAAGCCTTCATCTCTATTAAATAATAAGTTTCAAAAATTTAAAATAACTATTCTCAATACATACCTCCAAATAAAAAGAATAATATAGATCTCTTAATAGAGTTAGCATTCCCTGAGATTTATATCTCATAGTTGATAAGCAATTAATATTTAAGCCTTCATCCCTTTTAAATAATCAGTTTCAGAAATTTAAAATAAATATTCTCAAGGCATCCCTCTAAAATAAATATAATATGTATCTCTTAATAGAGGTAGCATTCCCTGAGATTTATATCTCATAGCTGATAAGCAATTAATATTTTAAACATTCATCTCTTTTAAATAGTCAGTTTCAGAAATTTTAAGTAATTATTCTCAATGCATCCCTGCAAAATAAAAATAATATGTATCTCTTAATAGAGTTAGCATTCCCTGAGATTTATATCTCATAGTTGCAAAGAAATTAATATTTTATGTATTCATCTCTTTTAAATAATCAGTTTCAGAGATTTGAAATAATTATTCTCAAGGCATCCGTCCAAAATATAAAATAATATGTATCTCTTAACCGAGTTAGCATTCCCTGAGATTTGTATCTCATAGTCGATATGCAATTAATATTTTAAGCATTCATCTCTTTTAAATAACCCGTTTCAGAGATTTGAAATAATTATTCTCAAGGCATCCGTCCAAACTATAAAATAATATGTATCTCTTAACCGAGTTAGCATTCCCTGAGATTTATATCTCATAGTTGATAAGCAATAAATATTTTAAGCATTCGTCTCTTTTAAATAATCAGTTTTGGAAATTTAAAATAATTATTCTCAAGGCATCCATCCAAAATAAAAAATAATATATAACTCTTAATAGAGTTAGCATTCCCTGAGATTTATATCTCATTAAAATAATTATTCTAAAGACATACCTCCAAATAAAAAATAATATATATATCCCTTAATGGAGTTAGCATTCCCTGAGATTTATATCTCATAGTTGATAAGCAATTAATATTTAAACCTTCATCTGTTTTAAATAATCAGTTTCAGAAATTTAAAATAATTATTCTCAAGGCATCCCTCTAAAATAAAAATAATATGTATCTCTTAATAGAGTTAGCATTCCATGAGATTTATATCTCATTAAAATAATTATTCTCAATTCATACCTCCAAATAAAAAATAATATATATCTCTTAAGGGAGTTAGCGTTCCTGAGATTTATGTCCTATAAAATCACATGCATTTTAAACGTGGGTAATCAAATTTCTTGAAATTAAAACCCAACTTTATTATAAAAATATGCAAAAATGTACCAAATGAAGCCTTGGATCACCCCCACCCCCCAAAAAATATTAAATTTAATCATTGGGTTTTATACAACATACACCTATAAAAGGCTAGGAAATCTAGCTCAGAAAAGTCCAAAATAGCACACTAGACACCCCAAATCATAAGATTCATGCAACACACACCTAAGAGAGGTTAAGAAACCAAGCTAAGAAAAGTCTAAAATAGTACGAAAAACATCCCAAATCATAGATTTCAGACAACACACACCTACGACAGGCTAAGAAACCTAGGTCAGAAAAGTGCGAAATAGTAAACCAAGCACCCCGAATCATAAGTTTCAGACAACACACATGTACAAACGTTAAGAAATCTAGCTTCAATGTGAATTGTTTAGGCTTTAAGTATGTTTTATGACATTCTAAGACATGTAAAAAAAGATGAAATAAAATTATCATGTTAAAAAAATAAACTTCAAAAAGTATAAGAAAAAATGGGGGGATGGGCCCAAAAAGTTGGAGGGAGGGGCCCCTTGGAGGTTGGGGAGAAAGGACCTTGGAGGTCGAGGTTCTTGGTGGCTAGGGTCATTGGTGGTTGCGGTCCTTGATGGTTCAAATCCATGACCATCTCACTAATCCCATATTGTGTACTTGTTCATTCTAAGACATGTAAAAAAATTGAAATAAAATTATCATATTAAAAAATAAACTTCAAAAAAGTACAAGATAAAAAAGGGGGGATGGGCCCAAAAAGTTGGAGTAAGGGGACCCTTGGAGGTTGGGGATTGGGGACCTTGGAGGTCGGTTGACCTCCTGGAGGTTGGTTCAAAAGAGTATAAGAAACAAATGGGGGATGAGCCAAAAAAGTTGGAGTAAGGGGGCCCCTGGGAGGATGGGGAGAGGGGAACTTGGTGGTTGCGGTCCTTGATGGTTCAAATCCACAACCATCTCACTAATCCCATATTGTGCACTTGTTCATTCTAAGACATGTAAAAAAAAGTTGAAATAAAAGTATCATGTTAAAAATAAATTTCAAAAAAATATAAGAAAAAAAAGGGGGACGGGTCCAAAAAGTTTGAGGGAGGGGGCCCCTTGGAGGTTGGGGAGAGGGGACCTTGAAGGTTGAGGTCCTTGGTGGCTAGGGTCATTGGTGGTTGCGGTCCGTGATGTTTCACATCCATAGCTATCTCACTAATCCCATATTGTGTACTTGTTCATTCTAAGACATGTAAAAAAAGTTGAAATAAAATTATTATGTTAAAAAATAAACCTCAAAAAAGTATAAAGAAAAGATTGGGGGATGGGATCCCAAGAAGTTGGACGGATGGGGCCCCTTGGAAGTTGTGAAAAGGGGACCTTGGAGGATGGGGAGAGGGGAACTGGAGATTGAGGTCCTTGGTGACTAGGGTGATTGGTGGTTGTGGTCCTTGATGGTTCAAATCCATAACCATCTCACTAATCAAATATTGTGCACTTGTTCATTCTAAGACATGTAAAAAAAGTTGAAATAAAATTATCATGTTGAAAAAGTAAACTTCAAAAAGTACAAAAAATGGGAGGATGGGCCCAAAAACTTGGAGGGAGGGGGCCCTTGGAGGTTGAGGAGAGGGGACCTTGGAGGATGAGGTCCTTGGTGGCTGTGGTCATTGCTGGTTGCGGTCCTTGATGGTTCAAATCCATAACCATCTCACTATTCCCATATTGTGTACTTGTCTATTATAGCGACTAAGGCCAAGAAGTAAAGCTATGTCAAGTCACATGCCTCAAACTGTTTCACCCTAAATAATCCCCTAAAATGTCAATTAATCTCTGAAGTTTCTTTTGTTCTGGCAACTGTGCAAAGATACATTTTAAATTCCTATGAAGCCTATTGATTTTTATGTCATGAATTGTTACACAATCGAAGTACACAATAAATTCAACGGAATTCATGTTTGTATTAATTATACATCATTCTGTATGGAAATTAATGATAATATGTTATCAAGGAATGTTCACGGGGTGAAAATGTGTCATCGCAGATAAGTTTCGACAACATCCCGTTACATAAATTCAGGGTAAATTCATAGGAGTCTGCTCCAATGCCACTCACGGTACTATTTCTAACTCCCTGATTGGTTTAGAAAAAGGGTGTTGGTCTTGTATAGTTAGTATTGTAGCCCTCTGATTGGCTGTGATGTCACTTCGCTTAGTATCTTCTGGGGCATTTCTACTGATGTTGGCACAATGCATTATTTTTTTCTTTTTTTTAGATCAGGGCCCTTCGTATCGAAGGAGTTTGAAGGTCGTATCGAAGGAGTTCGAAGGAATTCGTGTCAAAGGTCGTAGAAACTTCGAAAAGGGCTCATTCGATTTGAAATTGGAAGGGTTTGTGCCCTTTTTAATAGCCGAAAGTGATAGGAAGGCACCTAGCACCCCTTTCATCCCCACCTGTTCCCCAAAAACATCCAATCAAAATTTGGAGATAGCCATTTTATTCAACGTAATTCAAAGATCTGAAAAATATATCTTTGAGGATTATAACCCCCCCCCCACAACCCTCAGGGAAAGGTTTGTAAGTTATGCCCTGGAACATAAAAGGTTTTTATAGAAAACATTGTCGTAGAAACTTCAAGAAATGCTCATTCGATCGGAAATTCAAAGGGCTAGTGCCCTTTTCAACAGTCGAAAGTTATTGGACGGCAACTAACCCCCCCCCCCCTCCCCTAACCCCTTCCTCCCCACCATTTCCCTAAACACATCCAATCAAAGTTTTGAGATAGCCATTTTGTTTAACGTGGTTAAAAGTTCTGGAAACTAGGTCTTTAAGAATGACACCCCCCCCCCACAGTCCTCAGAGCAATGGTTTTAAGTTATGCCCTTGGGGCATATAAGGTTTTTATAGAAAGTGTCGTCGTAGAAACTTCAAAAAGGGCTCATTCGATTGGAAATTGAAAGGGATGGAGTCCTTTTTGATATTTGACAGAAATTGGAGGGCAACTAACCCCCCTCTGACACCCAGCATTTCCCAGTTCTGGATATTATGTCTTTAAGCATGACAAACCCCTACAACCCTCAAGGCAAGGGTTGTAAGTTATGCCTTTGGGGTATATAAGGTTTTAATAGATAGCGCTGTCGTAGAAACTTCAAAAAGGGCTCATTCAATTGGAAATTGAAAGCGCTAGTGCCTTTTTTTAAATTCAAAAGTGATTGAAGGGCAACTAACCCCCCTCTCACGCCCGCCCTTACCCCAAACACCTTATATGCCTTGGGGTATATCGGGTTTTTCATAGATAGTGTTGTCGTAGAAACTTCCAAAAGGGTTTTTGCCCTTTTAATATTCGAAATTGATTAGATGAGAACTAACACCCCTCTCACACCGACCATTTCCCCAAACACCTCCAATCAAAATTTTGAGATAGCCATTAAAAAGTATTAAAGTTATGTTTTTCAGAATGACACTCCTCCCACAGCCCTCAGGGCAAGGGTTGTAAGTTATGCCCTGGGGACATATAAGGTTTTTATAGAAAGCGTTGCTGTAAAAACTTCAAAGAGGGCTCATTCGATTGGAAATTGAAAGCGCTAGTGCCCTTTTTAATAGTCGGAAGTGATCGGAGGCCAACTAACGCCCCTCTCACGTCCACAATTTCCTTAAACACATCCAATCAAAATTTGTGATATCAATTTCGTTCAACGTAGTTGAAAGTTCTAAATTAGGTCTTTGAGTATGACAACCCCCCCCAGCCTTCACGGCAAGGGTTGTAAGTTAAGCCCTGGGGGCTTATAAAGCTTCAAACAGTTCGTGGTAACGAACTGTAAGTAAGGAGCGACCCGGCTCAATGGTAACCGAAACTCTAAAAAATGGAATTTTGATACCAATAGATACATCAAAAGAATCATTTTTTAATTCTTATTTCAAATATATAAGTTTCATCAAGGTTAATCTTACCCATCAAAAGTTACGCGCCTGAGAAAATCTCGCTGATTTTCAAAAAAAGGGGGAAAGACCCCCTAAAAGTTATAGAACCTTAATGAAAATTCCACCTTCATATTCAGCGTATCAGAAAACCCTACTGTAGAGGTTTCAAGCTCCTATCTTAAAAAATGTGGAATTTTCCATTTTTTGCCACAAGAAAGATCACGGATGCGTGTTTATTTTTTTTTTATTTTTTTTTTTCTTTCCCAGGGGTAATCGTATTGAAACAGTGGTTCTAGAATATCGTAGGAGGGCTCATTAGAACGGAAATTAAAAGTTCTAGTGCCCTTTTTAAGTGACCAAAAAAAATGGAGGGCAACTAGGCCCCCTCCCACGCTCATTTTTTTCTCAAAGTCACCCAATTAAAATTTTGAGACAGCCGTTTTGTTCAGCATAGTCGAAAATCTAATAAATATGTCTTTTAGGATAACTTAATCCCCCACAGTTCCCAGGGGAAGGGCTGCAAGTTATGAACTTTGCCCATTGCTTACATATTGTATTGGTTATTGGGAAGTATACAGACATTTTCAGGAAGGATTTTTTCTGGTGGGGGGGGGCTGGAGGAGGGTGTTACTCGTGAGAATCTTTCCGTGGAGGATGTTTCTTTGGGGTAAGGGACATTTCTATGAAGGGGGCGCCGGATTTCCAAGCATTATTTCAAAAACGATCAGAAATTAAATAAAAAAAACAAGTTTTTTTCAACTAAAAGTAAGAAGCAACATCAGAACTTAAAACGAACAGAAATTATTACGTATATGAGGGGGTTCTCCCCCATGTCAATACCTCACTCTTTACGCTACAGTTTTTTTTTAGTGCTTTCAAAAGAGCTATCTATTCTAATTAAACGGCCTTTGTGATTCAGGGGTTTGTGAATTAAAAAATTTTTAACTTTTAACGTAAAGAGCGTGGTATTGACTAAGGGAAGAACCCCCTCATATACGTAATAACTTATACGTAATAAAAAAAACAATAAAAAAACAAGCAATACGGCTCAATAGTAATCAAAACTTTTAAAAACGGAATTTCGATGTCAATAAATGTATCAAAAGAATGGGCTTATAATGCTGATTCTAAATATATAAATTTTATTAAGTTTAATATTACTCATCAAAGGCTACGAGCCTGAGAAAATTTACCTGATTTTTTAAAGAGGGGGGAAACATCCCCTATAAGTGAAAGAATTTTAATGAAAATCACACCGTCAGATTCAGCGTATCAGAAAACCCTATAAAATAGGTTTCAAGCTCATATCTGCAAAAATCTGCAACTTTGTATTTTTTGCCAGAAGAAAAATATACGAATATAGAAGTTCGTTACGTAAGTTAATTTGTAAATTACGTCAGAACCAAATTTAGAGACAGCCATTTAGCAAAAGAAAGTAAAATTTTTATGCAAATTTTGTTTACTTATCCAATGACGGTGAGCCAAAATAAAAGCTGTATTGACTAAAAAACGATCAGAAATTAAATAAAAAAAACAAGTTTTTTAAACTGAAGTTAAGGAGCGGCATTAAAACTTAAAACGAACAGAAATTATTCCGTATATGAAAGGGGCTGTCTCCTCCTCAACACCTCACTCTCTACGCTAAAGTTTGACTCTGTCTCACAACTTTATTTTTTAAAACAATAAAAAACTTTAGCGTAAAGAGTGAGGCGTTGAGGAGGGGACAGCCCCTTTCCTATACGGAATAATTTCTGTTCGTTTTAATTTTTAATGTCGCTCCTTACTTTCAGTTTAAAAAACTTATTTTTTTTAATTTTTTTTATAGAAAGCGTTGTCGTAGAAACTTCAAAAGGGTTTATTCGGTTGGAAATTAAAAGGACTAGTTCTTTTTTTAATAGTTGAAAGTGATTGGAGAGCAACTAACACCCCTCTCACGCCCACCATTTCCCCAAAACACATCTAATCATAGTTTGGGGATAGCCATTTTTTCAACACAGTTGAATTTTCTGAAAATTATGTCTTTGAGCCTGACAAACCCCTACAACCCTCAGGGCAAGGGTTTTAAGTTATTTCTTGGGGGCATATAAGGTTTTTTTTTATAGATAGTTTTGTCGCAGAAACTTCAAAAAGGGCTCACTCAATTGGAAATTGAAAGGGCTTGTGCCCTTTTTTATAGTCAGAAGGCATTGGAGGCCAACTAACCCCCTCTCACGCCAACAGTTTCCCCAAACACATCCAATCAAAATTTTGTGATATCAATTTCGTTCAACGTAGTTGAGAGTTCTAAATTAGTTCTTTCAGGATGACAACCCTCCCCCCCCCACCCAGCCCTCAGGGCAAGGGGTTGTAAGTTAAGCCCTGGGGGCTTACAAAGTTTTTATAGAAAGCGTTGTCGTAGAAACTTCAAAAGGGTTTATTCGGTTGGAAATTGAAAGGACTAGTTCCTTTTTTAATAGTTGAAAGTTATTGGAGAGCAACTAACGCCCCTCTCACGCCCACCATTTCCCCAAACACATCTAATCATAGTTTGGGATAGCCATTTTTTCAAACACAGTTGAAAGTTCTGAAAATTATGTCTTTGAGCATGACAAACCCCTACAACCCTCAGGGCAAGGGTTTTAAGTTATGCCTTGGGGGCATATAAGGTTTTTTTTATAGATAGTTTTGTCGTAGAAACTTCAAAAAGGGCTCACTCATTTGGAAATTGAAAGGGCTTGTGCCCTTTTTTATAGTCGGAAGGCATTGGAGGCCAACTAACCCCCTCTCACGCCAACAGTTTCCCCAAACACATCCAATCAAAATTTTGTGATATCAATTTCGTTCAACGTAGTTGAGAGTTCTAAATTAGTTCTTTCAGGATGACAACCCTCTCCCCCCCCCCCACCCAGCCCTCAGGGCAAGGGGTTGTAAGTTAAGCCCTGGGGGCTTACAAAGTTTTTATAGAAAGTGTTGTCGTAGAAACTTCAAAAGGTTTTATTCGATTGGAAATTGAAAGGGTTAGTTCCTTTTTTAATAGTTGAAAGTGATTGGAGAGCAACCAACGCCCCTCTCACGCCCACCGTTTCCCCGAACACATCCAATCATATTTTGGGGATAGCCATTTTTTCAACACAGTTGAAAGTTCTAGAAATTATGTCTTTGAGCATGACAAACCCCCACAAACCTCAGGCCAAGGATTGTAAGTTATGCCTTGGGGGTATATAAGGTTTTTTAATAGATAGCGTTGTCGTAGAAACTTCAAAAAGGGCTTGTGCCCTTTTAATAGTGCATTTCATACATTTGTTTAAATACATTGAAGTACTTCATATAAATAGGAAAAGAAAAATATTACCGTTTAAAATTGTTGAAAACTAAGTTCCCAGCAGTATTTTCCACCCCGAATAAATTTCCTGGCGGGACCGATAATGGCCTGCCTTGTCTTTTTACTTCTGTGCTATTATATATAGGGAATGTAACATTTTAGCTGCATAAAGAAGCATTTCAATTAATTCCTACTCCCCCCTCCCCTACCTCTTTCGAAATTTATCAGAAGCCTCATGAAGAAAAAGCAGTTTTTTTATTAAAATGTACTTTTTTTAGCAATCTACCCTACCTTCATCTAAAGAATAACTCCCCCTCCCCCTCATTATAGCTTATACGGTATTACAGATCACCATACGTAGCCTAATTTTATTACAAATAAAGCGAATCAACTTGGTTGAATCCAGTACTGCCACCATGTGGCAGTACTTCTTTTGCAGCTGGAAAGCTTAAAATATAGTTGTTGATACCTTTAAATCAATTAGCTTCTCAGAATTTTATATTTATTTCAAATTCGTCCTCGTTGGGGTATAGTCGTAGTTTGGTGCCCTAAAATGGCAGAAAGCGAGACTTTGCCCTGGCCCAATCTGTATGGTAACTTAAAAAAGAACTTTAAATTTATGTTTGAATGAGCTGTCTCCCAATTATCTTGGACCTTCGGCTTGATACAATCACCCCTGGGAAAAAACAAAACATATAAACATGCATCAACGATGTTTTTTCTAAAAAAAAAAAGAAAGAAAAAAAAGCGATATTTCACATTTCGAAGATTGGAGCTTGAAACATCTACGGTAGGGTTCTCTGATATGATATATTTAATAAAGGGATCTTCAATAAGATCACTTGCTTTTTTTTGGTGTATATCCCTTTTTTGAAAAATCAGGCGTATTTTCTCAGATTTTTGGTTTTGGATGGGTAACAATAAACTAAAAGAATTTTATATATTTAGAATCAGCATAAAAAGCTAATACTCCCGGCGAAGAAATTGTCATGATAGTCCGTCCCATTTTCAGTTATGGTGAATATTGGCCCTAGTCACTTTTTATTTCCGATTTTTTATAACAAACTGTTTGATAAGATTCTCTTGTGACGGAAATTATATTGAAGCTGTTCATTTTGTTTAGTTGAATAGGACAATAAAAGAAAGAGGGCCAATTTGAAACCTGGATAGTTAAGTTTAAATTTTGTTTTTCTTTCGCTATTCTATTTTTTTTAATATCTGATGAATATATAAGGGATTTAAGTCCGAGGGGGAGAACTGTCCTGTTATGAAAGAGGCACATTTTACATGGTCGTTATAAAATCAAAACGTGGTATCTATGCAGGCAGGATGATTTTTGAGTATCTCTACTCCATCTGTAAACTATTCTAAGGCATAGGAAATTGCAGAAAGACAAGTCTACATCCGTTATAATCTAACAAAGCAATAAATCTTTCCGTAATTTTGGTTTGAGTTTGATTTTCTTTTAAGATTAAATGCATAATAATTAAATAAATTAATGATTAAAAAAATTCATCCTTTACCAGGAATCCTTGTCGTTTAAAAGTTACTGTATTTTGTTTCATTTGGCCTGCGATTTTATAGCTCTTATTATTTGAGATTATTTTTACAGCTCTTATTATTTGTTTCATTTGGCCTGCGATTTTATAGCTCTTATTATTTGAGAGTTTTCCCCTAAAAGTATTTAAAAACAAAATTATTTCTACGAAAAAATATCCTGAAATATATTCTCTCTCACCCAACCACCACTGCTATTCTAGTGTCTGCCCCCCCACCTCCCCTCAGCGAAATTTTCTGCTCGTGCCCTTGCTATGCGTCCATATTATAAATGAAATGAAGATATTCTACTTTGATAAACGATTCTGAAGTATGAGACAGTACAACGGACGGCAATTTGAATTATATTGAAAATTTTTGGATTAAAGCATTAATACAAAACTTACTGAAAAATGGGACACTTTGAAACTTATATATGTCAAAACATAAATTTAAAGGATTATGATTAACCTGTATAGAAGAAGGGTGTCTGGATTCTCCATTCTGAAGAAGGGTTGAATTCCAATTTTAGTATTTCTCTTTTTTTTGCACTGAAGTTGTAAAGTTGTTCTTGTAGATCTTGTTAATTGGCCGCTAATTTTAGCTTTTTCTTTCAGTATGCCTCAGAACAAGAGGATGGTTTGATATTCCCAAAAATGATGAAATTCAAACACTTTTTAGTATACTTTATAGTTCTACAGACTACGCAATATAAAAAATCGAAGTTTATTTCATATTATTGGCAAGAAAAAAAAATATAGATGCTGATAAATGCCCTTCGATGTAGCAGTAGCGGTTGTTCCTGGTCGAAGGCGGAAGGCCTTAAATTATTAATGTTCGATAAAGAAAAATCACATGAGAATTACGTTTACAGTAAAATCAGTTTGGGAAAAAAATAACGTCGCCAAATTTAGTAAAGTCTGATTCGTCTAAGTTCAAGCCTCCCCCCTCACTCCAAACAGAAAAAAATCAGCACGGATACTCATCGTTTTAGGAACTATAACGTGTCATGAAAACCTATTTTGAAGGTTTTTAAACGCTGTTTGGGACAGAACAGCCTACTTGCAAGTGAATAAACTAAATAAGGCATATATGTAAGTCTTTTCGACTAAATTCAATTAGAAATTATTGGGTTTGCTCACAAAAAAAAACTCTAAAATAAGATCTACTTACAAAGGACATACACAAATAATTCCTTTCTAAGCTTTATAAGGAACTTTCTTCTTCCAGAGCTACAGAGAAAATAAGCTATTTGGTTCGTTTCATCTTTACTTCTAAAGAATCCTGTGACTCTCATTATAAGTAATGATTAGGTTACAAAATTATAGGAAAAATTGAAGGGCTATGTACTTATAAGATTATGTGACATGCAATCTTTTCGTTTTGCTCGGAAATCATTAAAGAGTGGTCAAGAACAAATTTTTCTATCTTGTAATATGGATAGGAAGATTGGTATTCGATTTCTTACTAATCAAATTACTCGTAAGTCATAATTAGGATCTTGACATTGCAGATTATTGTATTAAAAGAGTAAAAGGGCAAAAATTGGGCAATGACAATGAACTGTCAAGACGCTAGTGTTTGAAGGGAATTATTTACAGTTCCGCTATCTTGGGCTATATCGATTATTTCATAGCTTATGAACTTAATGCATATATTTGATATATTTCTTGCTACCTGTTTTTTGTCTAATATTTTCATTTTATTCTTAAAATTTTCTTGGAAACATGTTTCTCCCTTTTTGCTCCTTTTTTCATTGAAAACACTTAGAACTAGATTATAGATTCAAGGATACACTGTGCAATGGCTGCAAAACACTCTCCGGATAGCATTTTTTCTCTTATTATTCCTTTTTACTCATTATTTCTTACTTTTCATTATAGCTTCTTAATTATTCCTCATCTTTTATTTATCTCTCCCCTTCTTTAATTTTTTTTTGCAATGATAAAAATAACAAGGCTTACTTTGGTATTTACGAGGATCCTGCAATAATATCTCATCTATGTTTCATAAGTTATTCTTACATCAGTTTTCATTCTTCAATTATATCCTTATTTCCTCAATCTCTTCACGCATAAGAGCTTGCTAATCGAAACAGCAGCATTTTTCCACTTTAGTTCAAGAACAGTTCTGCTAAAAGAAAACTGGAAACGTCCTGTGACACTGTAATGTGTTACATTGATTAATTACCCCTCTGTCAAATCACCCAGACGACAAGTTGCGATCACAATGTTTATGTTATAATCTGTACCTTCATTTTCTTTTTTCTTGCGTGAAAACATAGAAAGAATTAATAGAAAAATAAAACAATATTTTTCACTGCTGGAGATAGGATGTCTGCATTGTCAGCTATCAAACAGTTCGTGGCAACGAACTGTAGGCTAGTATGGAGCGACGCGGCTCAATAGAAGCCAAAACTAAAAAAACGAAATTTTTATACCAATAGAAACATTATAAGAAATGGCTTAGAAGTGGTAATTAGGACAAACGGCTTTGAACTGGTAATCTCTCGATCTATAGGCGAAAGCTCTACTACAGTGGTATGAACTAAACATCCCAATAACAAATACTATGTGTGAACGTTTCGAAAAAAATTCACAACTTAACGCCCTTCCCCCAGAGGATGTGGGGGGTCATGTTATTCCCAAAGGCATAGTTATTGGACCTTGTAACTACGAGTATGTTGAACAGAATGGCTAGCTCAAATTTTTTATTCGACAACTTTGGGTTAATGGGACTAGGGGATATTGGCTAGTTGCCCTCCAATCTTTATGGTCCCTTAAAAGGGCACTGGAACTCTTAATTCCCGTTCGAATGAGCCCTCTGTCGATCTTCTAAATCCATTAGTTTGATATGATCACCCTGGAGAAAAAATAAAAATGAATAGATTAACACGCATCCTGGATTTTTCTTCTGAGAAAAAAAAACAAAATTCCACATTTTTGTAAATGGAAGCTTGAAAGCTCCACAGTGGGGCTCTATGATACGCTGAATTTGATTGTGTGATTTTTTTTTAGATTCCTTGCCTTTTAGGGCGCATTTCCTTCTTTTTTGAAAATCAGGCAAATTTTCTCAGGCTCGATCTTTTGATGGGTAAAACTAAACTTAATGAATTTTTATATATAAGTTTGACTCTTTGCCAAAACTCTTTAAGAACGATTCCTGAAACATAAGAGCCGTTTAATTAGAGTAAGAAGCTTTTTAAAGTAGTAAAGAACTTCAACATAAATAGCAGGGTATCAAGGAGGGGAAAGCCCCTTTTATATACGGGATAATTCCCGTTCTTTTTATTCCGTTCCGTTGCTCCATACTTTCAGTTGAAATAACTTTTTTTTTTACCGTATTTACTCTCATATCATGAGCTCATAAGAAATCTCACTGCGACAATGACTGTTTTTCGTAAAAAAAAAAAAAAAAAAAAAAAAAAAAAAAAAAAAAAAAAAAAAAAAAAAAAAAAAATTAATAGCAGAATATAAACTCCCTTAGTATGCAAAACTAAGAAACGTGTTTTGAGGGACAAGCTGACAAATGAAAAATCATTTAAGTTTGATTCTACAGGAGTAACAACTGTTATTTATTGTTATCTAAACTAAAAGAAATTACTAGTAGATACGAAAACAGTTTTGCACAAATTTCAAACAGTTCATGGTAACGAACTGTAAGTAAGGAGTGACGGGACTCAATAGTGTCAAAAACTCTTAAAAACGAAATTTTGATCTCAATAGTGTATATGAAAAAATGTAGTCTTATGCTGATTCTAAATTTATAAAATTCATAGAGTTTAGTGCCACTCTTCAAAAGTTACGAGGCGGAAAAATTTGCCTGATTTCCAAAAAGAGGGAAAACCCTCTAAATACTAAGTTATCTTAATGACAACCACACCGTCACATTCAGCTTATGAGAAAACCATACTGTAGAAGTTTCAAGCTCCCATCTGGAAAAACTTGGAATTTTGTATTTATTAGCCCGAAGAAAAATCACGAATGCTTGATAGTTTCGAACCAATCATAGGCAGCGCGCTAGCGCTGCCGACGTAAAGAACGATGTGAGCAAAAGGTTTTATGTTTTTTTTTTTGTTCTCCATACCCGAGCACTTCGTATCGAAGGAGTTGTAGTAGAAACTTCGAAAAGGGCTCATTCGATTGGAAATTGGAGTGGCTAGTCCCTTTTTAATAGTCGAAAGTGATTGGAAGGCAGCTAGCCCCAACCCCCCCCCCACGTCCATCATTCCCCCAAATACATCCAATCAAAATTTTGAGTTGGCCATTTTGTTCAGCGTAGTTGATTTCCAGATAGAAAAGATGTTTTTGAGGAGGACACTCTCCCAAAACCCTTAGGGCAAGGGTTTTAAGTTATGCCCTGGCGGCATATAAGGTTTTTATAGAAGACGTTGTCGTAAAAACTTCAAAAGAGGCTCATTCGATTGGAAATTCAAAGGGCTAGTACCCTTTTAAATAGTCAAAAGTGATTGGAGGGCAACTAGCCCCCCCACGCCCATCATTCCCCCAAACACATCCAATCAAAATTATGAGATAGACATTTTGTTCATTGTAGTTGATTTCCAGATAGAAAATATGTTTTTGAGGAGGACACTCCCCGATAAACCTCAGGGCAAGGGTTTTATTTTATGCCCTGGGGGCATATAAGGTTTTTATAGAAGGCGTTGTCGTAGAAACTTCAAAAAGTGCTCATTCGATTGGAAATTCAAAGAGCTAGTGCCCTTTTTAATAGTCAAAAGTGATTGGAGGGCAACTATCCCCCCCCACGCCCATATAAGAACGATGTTGTTACAATGTATTATTTATTAATTTGTTCCTTTAGAGCAGGGCACTTCGTATCGAAGAAGTTGTTGTCGTAGAAACTTCGAAAAGCGCTCATTCAATTGTAAATTGGATTGGCTTGTGCCCTTTTTAATAGTCGAAAGTGATTGGAAGTTGACTAACACCCCTTCCACGCCCACCATTTCCCAAAACACATCCAATAAAAATTTTGAGATAGCCATTTTGTTCAGCGTAGTTGATTTCCAGATAAAAATTATGTTTTTGAGGACAGTCTCCCTTAGGGCAAGCCATTAGGGCAAGGGTTGTAAGTTATACTCTGGGGGCATATAAGGTTTCTTATAGAACGCTTTGTCGCAGAAACTTTAAAAAAGGCTCATTCGATTGGAAATTCAAAGGGCTAGTGCCCTTTTAAATAGTCAAAAGTGATTAGAGGGCAACTAACGCGCCTCTCACGCCCACCCTTTCCCCAAACACATCTAATCAAAACTTTGAGATAGCCATTTTATTCAACGTAGTTTTAAGTTCTGGAAATTAGGTCTTCTAGAAGGAAAACCCCCCACAGCCCTCAGGGCAAGGGTCGTAAATTATGCCCAGGGGGCATATAAAGTTTTTTATATAACACGTTGTCGTAGAAACTTCAAAAAGGGCTCATTCGAAAGGGCTACTGCCCTTTTTAATAGTCGAAAGTGATTGGAAAGCAACTAACAGCCCTTCCACGCCCACCATTTCCTCAAACGCATCCAATAAAGATTTTTTTTTTGCCATTTTGTTCCAAGCAGTTCAAAGTTCAGGAAACTATACTTTTGAGCAGGACACTCTCCTCACAGTCTCCAGGGCAAGTTTTATAAGAAATCTTTGTCTGGAAACTTGAAAAAGGGCTCACTCGATTGGAAATTCAAAGGGCTAGTGCCCTTTATAATAGTCAAAAGTGATTCGAAGGCAACTAAACCCCCTCTCACGCCCATCTTTTCTCCAAACACATCCAATCAATATATAAAAAAAGTGTTTTTTTTTGTTTTTTTTCTCCATACCCGGGCACTTAGTATCGAAGCAGTTGTCGTAGAAACTTCAAAAAGGGCTCATTCAATTGGAAATTGAAGTGGCTAGTGACCATTTTAATAGTCAAAAGTGATTGGAAGGCAACTAGCCCCCCCCCACTTCCATCATTCCCCCAAACACATCCCATCAAAATTTTGAGATAGCCATTTTGTTCAGCGTAGTTGATTTTCAGATAGAAAATATGATTTGAGGAGGACACTCCCCCACAGCCTTCAGTGCAAGGGTTTTAACTTAGGCCCTGGGAGCATGTAAACTTTTTATAGAAGGCGTTGTCGTAGAAACTTCAAAACAGGCTCATTCGATTGGAAATTCGAAGGTCTAGTTCCCTTTTTAATGGTCGAAAGTGATTGGAGGGCAACTAGCCCCCCCCCCCCTCCATGCCCATCATTCTTCCAAACATATTAAAACAAAATTTTTAGATAGCCATTTATTCAACGTAGTTGAAAGTTTTGGAAATTAGGTCTTTAAGGATGAAAACCCCTCCCCCACAGCCTTCAGGGCAATAATTGTAAATTATGCACCTGGGGGCATAATAAAAGTAAAGAACGATGTGGGCACAATGAAATTTTTTTGGTTCTCCATACCCGGGCACTTCGTATCGAAGGTGTTGTCTTAGAAACTTCGAAAAGGGCTCATTCGATTGGAAATTGGAGTGGTTAGTGCCCTTTTTAATAGTCGAAAGTGATTGGAGGGCAAGTAGCCCCCCCCCCTACGCCCATCATTCCCCCAAACACATCCAATAAAAATTTTGAGATAGCCATTTTGTTCAGCGTAGTTGATTTCCAGATAGAAAATGTGTTTTTGAGATAGACACTCCCCTACAACCCTCAGGGTAAGGGCTTGAAGTTATGCCCTGGGGGCATATAAGGTTTTTATAGAAGACGTTGCCGTAGAAACTTCAAAAGAGATTCACTCGATTGGAAATTCAAAGGGCTAGTATCCTTTTTAATAGTCGAAAGTGATCGGAGGGCAACTAGCCCCCCCCCCCACGCCCATCATTCCCCCAAATACATCCAATCAAAATTTTTAGATAGCCATTTTGTTCAGCGTAGTTTATTTCATGATGGAAAATATGTTTTTGAGGAGAACACTCCCCCTCAACCCTCAGGGCAAGGGTTTTAATTTATGCTCCAGGGGCGTATAAGGTTTTTATAGAAGGAGTTGTCTTAGAAACTTCAAAAGAGGCTCATTCGAATGGAAATTCAAAGGGCTAGTACCCTTTTTAATAGTCAAAAGTGATTGGAGGGCAACTAGCCCCCACTCCCACCATTCCCCCAAACGCATCCAATAAAAATTTTGAGATAGCCATTTTGTTCAGCGTAGCTGATTTCCAGATAGAAAATATGTTTCTGAGGAGGACACTCCTCCACAACCCACAGGGCAAGAGTTTTAAGTTATGCCCTGGGGGCATATAAGGTTTTTATAGAAGGAGTTGTCTTAGAAACTTCAAAAGAGGCTCATTCGATTGGAAATTCAAAGGGCTAGTGCCCTTTTAATAGTCGAAAGGGATTGGAGGGCAACTAGCCCCCTTCTCGCACGCCTATCATTTCTCCAAACACATCCAATCAAACTTTTGAGATAGCCATTTTGTTGAGCGTAGTTGATTTCCAGACAGAAAATATGTTTTTGAGGAGGACACCCCCAGAGCCCTCAGGGCAAGGGTTTTAAATTATGCCCTGGGGTATATAAGGTTTTTATAGAAGGTGTTGTCGTAGAAACTTCAAAACAGGCTCATTTGATTAGATATTCACAGGGCTAGTGCCCTTTTTAACAGTCGAAAGTGATTGGATTGCAATTAGCCCCCTCCCCCGCCCAACATGTGCCCTGAAGGTTGCGGGGGAGGACACTCCCCCACAACCCTCAGGGCACTGGTTTTAAGTTATGCCCTGGGGGCATATAAGGTTTTTATAGAAGGTGTTGTCGTAGAAACTTCAAAAATGGCTCATTCGATTGGAAATTTAAAGGGCTAGTACCCTTTTTAATAGTTGAAAGTGATAGGAGGGCAACTAGCCCCCTCCCCCCACGCCCATCATTCCCCCAAACACATCCAAACAAAATTTTTAGATAGCCATTTTATTCATCGTAGTTGAAAGTTTTGGAAATTAGGTCTTTAAGGATGAAAACCCCTATCATCCCCACCATTTTCCCAAACACATCGAATGAAAATTTTGAGATATCCACTTTGTTCAACGTAGTTGAAAATTCTGGAATTTTTGTCTTTTAGGATGATAACCCCATCTGAGCCGTCAGTGCAAGGGCTGTAAGTTATGACCTGGGGGCATATACAGTTTTCATTGAAAGCGTTGTCGTGGAAACTTCAAAAGGGCTCATTCAATTGGAAATTGAAAGGGCTAGTGTCTTTTTTAATAGTTGAAACTGATTGGACAGTGACTAACGCCCCTCTCACGCCCAGCATTTTCACAAACACATCCAATCAAAATTTTGAGATATCCACTTTGTTCAACGTAGTTGAAAGTTCTGGAATTTAGGTCTTTTAGGATGATAACCCCCTCAGAGCCCTCAGCGCAAGGGTTGTAAGTTATGCCCTGGGGGCATATACGGTTTATATAGAAAGTTGTTGTATATGATTTATAGAATAGATTTTAGTCTTCCTCAAATCCAATTTTTATTTACAAGATAATCTACCTATTCATGAGGTAGAAACTTTACGAGACGCTGGCTGGATGCTGGTCTTCTTCAGTATTCATCAAGAGAAGTAGAAATCTGGTAAAAACGAAATGGTTGTGGCATTTCAGAATCCTTGCAGAATAGTTGAAATATCTAAGAGCTATGTTTTCCTAACAGAATTAATAATCAAAATTAGTATTATTTTTATTCCTTGAAAATTACTGTATACAGAACTTCGAATAAACTCCTTCAGGCAAACTTCAGAAGTATATTAGAACTGCTGGGTGTGACTATAGTTATCGTGAATGAAAATCAACTTATCCACTCTAGGACTGATGCCATTTCTTTTCTAAGTCACTATCAGGCCTACCACCAAAAATAGTCTTTCTGCGGTCACACTAGTCACGGGAATAGACAATAACTTGCTGGCAAGTGCGGCGACGTAGTAAATTTCATCGCGATTGTGTCTTTGGAACAGAAGAACGTTGCCGTTACCGTCGTCTTCGGTTTATTCCTATGTCTTTAAATGGATTAAGTATAGTGCAACTTGATTCCTGATTGGTTCCAGCTCTTCCCGATTCGCTTCTCTTTTTTAAGACAACCTCCTTGTTTTCTTTTTCAGCCTTCTTTTTTTGGCAATGTTTCTTCAAACTAAAAAGAAAAAATTCAAAGAAAATCATTTTTTCACACGACCTCTTTTCCACCTCACCAAGGAGTAAGAAGTCAAGGCGCGTTTTTTTATAGAGGTACTGCCATTAGCCACTAATCCTCTGATTAATTTTCATTAAAAACAATTATTGAAAATTTTAAAAATTGTTTTTAACGAAAATTCAAATAAAACAAGTTCTTACAAACCCAAATTTAATGAATGTATATCATAGGCAGCGCGCTAGCGCTGCCTAAGTAAAGAACGATGTGGGCACAATGAGTTTTTTTTTTGGTTCTCCATACCCCGGCACTTCGTATCGAAGGAGTTGTCATAGAAACTTCAAAAAGTGCTCATCTGATTGGAAATTGGAGTGGCTAGTGCCCTTTTTAATAGTCGAAAGTGATTGGAGGTCAAGTAGCCCCCCCCACGCCCATCATTCCCCCAAACACATCCAATAAAATTTTTGAGATAGCCATTTTGTTCAGCGTAGTTTATTTCCAGATAGAAAATATGTTTTTGAGGAGGACACTCCCACACAACCCTCAGGGCCAGGGTTTTAAGTTATGCCCTGGGGGCATATAAGGTTTTTATAGAAGAAGTTGTCGTAGAAAGTTCAAAAGATGCTCATTCGATTGGAAATTCAAAGGGCTAGTACCCTTTTTAGTAGTCGAAAGTGATTGGAGTGATAGTTTATTTCCAGATAGAAAATATTTTTTTGAGGAGGACACTCCCACACAACCCTCAGGGCCAGGGTTTTAAGTTATGCCCTGGGGGCATATTAGGTTTTTATAGAAGACGTTGTCCTAGAAAGTTCAAAAGATGCTCATTCGATTGGAAATTCAAAGGGATAGTACCCTTTTTAATAGTCGAAAGTGATTGGAGGGCAACTAGCCCCCCCCCACGCCCATCATTCCCCCAAACACATTCAATCAAAATTTTGAGATATCCATTTTGTTCAGCGTAGTTGATGTCCAGACAGAAAATATATTTTTGAGGAGGACACTCCCCCAAAACCCTTAGGGCAGGGGTTTTTAAGATATGTCCTGGGGGTATATAAGGTTTTTATAGAAGTCCTTGTCGTAGAAACTTCAAAAGATGCTCAGTCGATTGGAAATTCAAAGGGCTAGC
Source organism: Artemia sinica (assembly GCA_027921565.1). NCBI lineage: Eukaryota > Metazoa > Arthropoda > Branchiopoda > Anostraca > Artemiidae > Artemia > Artemia sinica. The sequence continues at coordinate 38,445,037 of CM051260.1, read as the reverse complement.
ACCCTTTTTATTAGTCGAAAGTGACTGTAGGGCAACTAGCCCCCCCCCCCCCGACGCCCATCATTCCCCGAAACAAATTCTATCAAAATTTGAAGATAGCCATTTTGTTCAGCGTAGTTGATTTCCAGATAGAAACTATATTTTTGAGGAGGACACTCCCCCACAGCCATTAGGGCAAGGGTTTTAAGTGAGGCCCTGGGGGTATGTAAGGTTTTTATAGAAGGTATTGTCGTAGAAACTTCAAAACAGGCTCATTTGATTTGAAATTTGAAGGGCTAGTACCCATTTTAATAGTCAAAAGTGATTGGAGGGCAACTAGCCCCCCCCCTACGCCCATCATTCTAGCAAACACATCCAATAAAAATTTTGAGATAGCCATTATGTTCAGCGTAGCTGATTTCCAGATAGAAAATATGTTTCTGAGGAGGACACTCCTCCAAAACCCTCAGGGCAAGAGTTTTAAGTTATGCCCTGGGGGCATATAAGGTTTTTATAGAAGGCGTTGTCGTAGAAACTTCAAAAAAAGGCTCATTCGATTGGAAATTCAAAGGGCTAGTGCCCTTTTTAATAGTCGAAATTGATTGGAAGACAACTAGCCCCCCCCCCCCCCCGACGCCCATAATTCCTCCAAACACATCCAGTCAAAATTTTGAGATAGCCATTTTGTTGAGTGTAGTTGATTTCCATATAGAATATATGTTTTTGAGGAGGACACCCGCCCCTGAACCCTCAGGGCAAGGGTTTTAAGTTATGCCCTAAGGGCATATAAGGTTTTTATAGAAGGCGTTGTCCTAGAAACTTCAAAAATGGCTCATTCGATTGGAAGTTAAAGGGCTAGTGCCCTTTTTAATAGTCGAAAGTGATTGGATGGCAACTAGCCCCTTCCCACACCCATCATTCCCCCAAACACATCCAATAAAAATTTTGAGATAGCCATTTTGTTGAGCTTAGTTGATTTTCAGATAAAAAATATATTTTTGAGGAGGATACTCCCCCACAACCCTCAGGGCACGGGTTTTAAGTTATGCCCTGGGGGCATATAAGGTTTTTATAGGAGGTGTTGTCGCAGAAACTTCAAAAGGGGCTCAGTCGATTGGAAATTCAAAGGGCTAATGCCCTTTTTAATAGTTGAAAGGGATAGGAGGGCAACTAGCCCCCCCCCAACGCCCATCGTTCCCCCAAACACATCGAAACAAAGTTTTTAAATAGCCATTCTATTCAACGTAGTTGGAAATTAGTAGTAGGAAATAAGTTTTGGAAATTAGGTCTTTAATGATGAAAACCCTCCCCCACAGCCCTCAGGGAAAGAGTTGTAAATTATGCCCTGGGGGCATATAAAGTTTTTATTGAAAGCCTGGTCGTAGAAACTTCAAACGGGCTCATTCAATTGGAAATTGAAAGGGCTAGTGTCTTTTTTAATAGTTGAAAGTTATTGGATAGTGACTAACGCCCCTCTGATGCCAAATATTTTCCCAAACACATCGAATTAAAATTTTGAGATTCCAAATTACACTTCCTTTACAATCATTGGCCAGGACATGGTACTATTGAATAGGAAAAAAAGAAGCATTGTCCTGAATAAAAATATTGCTGCAGGAAGTGCCATCTTGGAGATCTCTAAAAAGCTCATTTTGGAATTCTACTACAATGTGGCTAGGGTACAGTGGCCGGAGACGGGGCAAGTAGAGGTCTGCTACGGGGACACAGATTCTCTACTGCTAAAAGTAAAAACTCCAAACCTACTTGATGATTTGGCGCACGGTGAAATCATCAGCTCCCGGATGGACTACACCAATTGGAGTGGGCTTTACCCGGAGCTAGTGAAACGTCGGGTGCCAAATCAGCTTTTATTTTTTAAATCAGAAACGGGAAGTGACATGATTTCCTGTTGTATGTTTGTAAGTCCGAAGGTGTACTTTATACAGACACACGACGAGGAAATTGAAAAACGTTGCAAAGGAGTACCCACGCGCTATGTGGATAAGAATTTCGACATGGACATCTTTAGGAATTGTATTGTTGAAAATACAATTCCACGAGCAAAATTGCTGGCAATTCGTTCGCTGAACTACAGGAACTTCACTGTAAATATAGAAAAAATTGCCATGAATACCATTTCCGACAAGGTCTATGTTTGTCAAGACGGTGTGACTACCCTCCCCTTGGGACACTATTTAACTTCCGACCGAGCCGAATGTGTTAGCCATAGAAAAGTCTCGCTTTGAGTAAAGCCCAATAGATTTCCCAAAACCTTGGGGGGAGATCGCGGCCTGGGGGGGCCTCTTACTCCGGGGGGGGGGGGGGGCGGCCGGCCGCCAGCGGGGGCGCCGCCACTATCAAAGGTATCTTTCTTTGACTTAGAGCCATTTTTTTTTGTAAATATACATGTTGTTGTTGCATAAAAAAAGATGTAAAAAAGTGATATTACTCTAAGTGTATTTTTTTCATTAAATGTTGTATTTTCTTATAAATAAATGAAGTATATTTATCAAAGTGTTTTTTCTAGTGCATGTTTTTTTAAATGTTTTTTATTATAAATAAATTTTTAAAAAAATCTTAAGTGTATTTTTTTGTTTTTTTTCTGTAATGTATTATTTGTACAGTGCTATTTTTTTATGTTAATAATACAGGAAATATGATTCTTTATTGTTCTTCTTCTTCTTCTCATTATTCTTGAACGGACTAGTAGGGAAATTATTTAGTCATTAGACAACTATAGTCTACGGTTAGTTGTAGGTGAACTGTTGAAGGGAAAATGTATCAATTTAAAACACCATTCAGATCGTTTCTGTGCGGTCCATCAATGTCAGGCAAAACGACACTCTTAACTAAAATAATTAAAAATTGCGATAAAATGTTTGTGGAAAAGCCGAAAAAAATCTACTATTGTTACAGTATTTGGCAGGAGTCATACGATAAAATAAAAGCAATTGGCATAGCGGGATTGGTGCAGATACAATTCATACAGGGACTTGATGTTTTCAACATTATTGAACCAAACTCTTGGCTGATTATTGACGATCTGGCTGAATCTATTGAACAATGGTCCCAGGAAATGCTGCAATTGTTCACAGTTCACTCTCATCATGAACAGATTTCCATTACTCTGGTTCTACACAACCTCTTTCATCAGAGCAAATGTATGCGAACACTTGCATTGAACTGCACCTACTATATCATCTACAGAGTTGTTCGTGATTCTAGCTCGCTAATAACCCTCAATAAACAAATATATCCAGGCGCCCCCAAATTTCTGCTCTCAGCGTACAATCAGGCAACTAATAAACCTTACGGCTACATCCTATTGGATCTTAATCAAAATACACCCGAGGATTTGCGTGTAGTCACAGATATTTTTGACAATGAAATTACAGTACATCTCCCCGTGAAAAGTAAAAAGACCTATTAGTTGCTATCATGACACTGAAGAAACTACATGAAAATAGACATTTATTATCAGTTCTAAGCACTTCAAAACCCCCACTTAGGAAAGCCATACTCAAACATGGTGTTGACAGTGATTTCATTAATCTAATATCCGAACTTTGTTTAAATTTGACCGAGGGCAATGTTCAACTGCCAGAAGTAGTCAAGCAACAGGCAAAGCAACATCGTTCCATTGTACGTGCATTGGCCTCTAAAAACAAAGGAAAGAATTTTAAAAGGAAACGTCTTCTTCAGGCGGGCGGTAGCTTTTTCACACTTTTACTACCAATAGTTACAGGACTTGTAAACAGTTTTCTCTAGATGGCCGAACCCTATAAATTGACTCCAATAGAACTCGCTCTCTCACCCGTCGAACACTTTGAGGACAATCTGAGTAAATTCATTGACAACGAGAATATTGAGGATGATAAAAAACTGCTTTTACTTCAAGATGCACTTTGCCGAGTGGACAAACATAAGCCCTATCGTGCGAAGGCCAGTGGTATTGATCACAAAAAAGAACAATCTCCTCAGGATTCTGCTGCTGCTGCTGGAACACAATTAAAGAAGGAGGAATTGGATTCAATTGTGTCGAGCATTGGAAATCTAATGCCCTACTCATATCGTGAACAAAGTAAACGACTCATAACATATCTCATGAAAAGTGGTCAAGATCATATTCAAGTTGATAGCAATGGAAAAGGGATTATAATTCAGGGCAAGAGCTGTAATCTACTTGATTTGGTTACAAATTGTAAAGGACTATTATCATTTGACAATCATCTATACAACTTTCTAAATACATTAAACTTCCCCAAAAGCCTTATTAGCAATAGGTATTTTCTGAGAAAATTAAATGAACATACACCCTCAACACCATTAAAATATGAACATGAAGAAGAAGAAGAAGATTTTAAATCAATTTTGGAAAATACTAGCACACCTAGTGGAAACTTGACAATGGTGAGGAGGAGGAGGAGCACACCACTGATAGCTAGACAAAAGCGAAGACGTATCAAGTCAACGTCACCACAACCACCGCCAACCACTAGTATACAAAAGGGTAGCGGACGTTACACTACACGTTTACGTTCAAAATGGTTAAAGTTCTGAAACGTGTTTATGAAAATATTGGTGAAGCGGGAAGTTTAAGTTCCCCCACCACTCTTTCCAAAGTCACTGGTGTTCACGCTCTATCACAGACTCCTCTGGTTTGTTGGGAAAAATAATATGATCCCTCATACTCAAACTGGATTCAGGAAACACCACTCCTCAACAGATGCTTTCATTTTGCTAACAAATGCAATAAATGAATCTTTCTCAAAAAATAATGTCCTAGTTGCAGCTTTCCTAGATTTTGAAGGGGCATATGACAATGTGAACCACAAAATCCTTTTAAACAAACTTGCAAACCTTGGAGTACCCCCTAAGCTAGTATCTTTTATTAAATCCTTCATAGAAGTGCGAAGTTTCATTGTTTGTGTTGGTTCAGCCTCTTCACCCCAAAAGACAATAACCAAAGGCCTACCTCAGGGAGCAGTCCTCAGTTGCCTCCTATTTGCCCTATATCTCTGGGACATAAACCTACCCCACACGAATCTACAATATGCTGATGATCTGGTGCTATGGTCATCTGGCAACACCTTTCAGATAGCTCAGTCAAATCTGCAAAAGTCACCTTTCCAGTTTGAAAAATTCTCTCAACATTCAGATTTACCCATTGCACCCACCAAGTCAAAAATAATCCAATTTCACCGGAAGCGAAACCATGTTAATGCAAAACTAACTCTAAATAAAACAAATTTTCCAGAAGATAATCATATTAATTACCTAGGTCTCATGCTTGACCAAAAACTTAATTTCCACCTCCACATTTCAAACACAATAAAAAAATGCTATAGAAAAACAAATATACTAAAAAGACTTCTTTCCACACCCTGGCGCTGTAAGGAGAAAATCTTACTCCAGTTTTATAAATCACATATAAGACCCCATATTGACTATGGGCTCATCGTCTATGGTGCATGTGCAAAGACCCAGATGCAAAAAATTGAAACAACACGAAATGATATAATACGTCTGATATTTGGTCTTAGGAAACCCACAAGCACCAAGTTTCTGCTTATGGAGAGTGGATAAACAACAATAAGGGAGAGACGTAGCTTTCTCTGACAAAACATCTTACAAAAATTGAATCAAATAGCTCACACACACTACATAATTGGTTAAGAAATCCAGCTATGTATAGAGGCATTGCAGAAGAGTATGCCAATATTCAGAAGAAGTTCTCCATACCAGCAAAGTCTATTGCACCTACTTTCCCCCGTTCCTCCCCCCATGGAATTGGTCAAGTCCCATAATAAATAATGACTTCTCAAAGTGGAATAAAGATTTAACCCCCATTGCTTTTGTCCAGAAAAAATTTGCAGAACTTAATACTATTACCTATAAAAATCACTTCCAAATATTTTTTGATGGGTCAAAAATGAATGAGAAGGTTGCATGTGGTGTTTTCCTTCTTCACCTGAAAATTGCAATGGGCGAGATATTATATAATAATTTATCTATAATGTCTGCTGAGTTAAATGCCATAATCATGGCATTAGAACACCTTAAGGAAAACCAACCTTTGATTGCAAATTCAAATAATATTATCATATATTCCGACTCTCTATCAAGCCTTGAGTTTCTGGCCTCAGCTCCTCAATATAAGTTGGACATTGACACTTATCATTGTCTCAGTATTATAGATAATCTTGCTTCAAGTGGCATAAAAACTTATTTTCAGTACATTCCTAGCCACTCTGGCATAAGTGGTAATCATCATGTTGATGAAATAGCAAAAAATGCTATAAATATTGACCAGCCAAGTGGGAGACCAATCCCAATTAGAGATATTTACCGATGGAGGCTATCAGATATTAATTTTAATAAGATTAATCCTATCTTTTCCCCATTTCCCAATAAGAATCTTTCTAAGATTTATCATAGAATTCGTTCTGGAACAAATGGACTAAATCTCCTTGCATTCTCATATAAGTCTTCTAATTCAAGTGGTTCAATTCCCCTGTCCCCTCTTTGCAGGCATTGTAATATGAATAATGAAACAATTGACCATTGCCTATTTGAATGTAATATGCTGACGTCTGCACAACATACCTTGCTTTGTAAACTGTTAAAATGCTTCAAACACCACAAAATCTCATTATCAGCCAAGAGCCTAGCCAACTATACATGCACACAGAGCACAGAAATCGATATCTATCATCTTATATTTGAACTCCTTGAGTCAAAAGATCTACTGAAAGATATCTGACAATATCTAATAAATAAGAGACGACCAAGTCAGTAGCTCTTTAGCCCACAGAGTGAAGCAAAACGAAAAGGGCTAAATAGTATTAACTGAATAGCCCGCCTGCTCTGAATTAGAAGAAGAAGAAGAAAATAATTGCACACCTAGTGGAAACTTGACAATGGTGAGGATGAGGAGGAGCACACCACTGATAGCTAGACAAAACTGAAGACGTATCAAGTCAACGTCACCACAACCACCGCCAACCACTAGTATACAAAAGGGTAGCGGACGTTACACTACACGTTTACGTTCAAAATGGTTGAAGTTCTGAAACGTGTTTATGAAAATATTGGTGAAGCGGGAAGTTTAAGTTCCCCCACCACTCTTTCCAAAGTCACTGGTGTTCACGCTAAAAGTGTACAAGACTATCTACAAAATGAATCAAGTTACACTCTGCATAGAAATCATAGACTTCGTGCTAATCATTATCGAATAACTAAAGCCTTTTTCCCATTGCATATAATGCAAGCAGATCTCTTAACTCTAGATGAGATTCAAAGACGTCACAATACACCGTACAAGGACATTCTACTTGCAATCAGTGTTTTTAGTCGCTTTGCATATGCCATTCCATTGCGCTCGAAGAGAGGTTTTGAAGTTGCTCAGGCCGTTGAAAGTATTCTCGAATAGGATTCGTATAAAAAGATTCAAACGGATCGTCGTAGTGAATTTGTTAATCCCCATGTTGCAAAAGTACTAGCGAAATATAATACACTGCTCTATCATATTCATAGTCCTATAAAGGTGCATTGGCCGAACGATTAATAAGAACTATTCGAATTGTAATTTCAAGATATTGTACATTGAAAAATACATCTGCTTTTATTCATGATTTAGAAAAAATCATGTTGATTTATAATCAACGACCTCATCGATCATTGTCCAATTCAATCCCAACGGAAGTTCATCATTCTGATCATGATACAATTGACACCTTTCGTAAACAATATTCCAATGAAACGATTGTCAAGAAGAAAAAATTTAATATTAGTGATACTGTTCGAATTAATACAACAACTAATGTTTTTGAAAAGGGTAATTACTTGTGGTCCACAGAACTTTCTAAAGTGGCAAAAATCCTAGACACTAAACCCAAAACTTATCGTTTGCGTGATACCAAAGATGAAGAAATTCTCGGCGGCTTTTATGACTATGATCTACAAAAAGTTAAAAATAACAGTGAAATATATCAAATTGAAAAGATATTAAAGACTCGTACTCGCAGGGGTAAGAAACAGTTACTGTTCGATGGCTAGGATACAACTCTGATTTTGATTCTTGGTTCAGTGTTGAAGATATTGACAATGCCCAATGATTTCTATGTAACATTTATTTCCAACGTTTCCGATCCTCTCTACAATGACTTGAACCAAACAAGTGATTTTGGACGAAACTCTCCCCCGCCATCAAATTCGATGACGGAAAATATGAAGTGGCTCTTGTCGACTGTATTCTCAAAAACACCTATGACATCCTGAGAAAGGATTGTGTGTATAATATAAAAGTTATACCATTCGGTTGGTCACTCTCTGTCGAGTATGAATGGGTTGAAGCATTTAAATCTAGTGAATATCCAGATGTTACATTGAGATATAAAGAGTATGGTACTATGATGGATTTGTGTCGTGCAATCAATAGAAAAATCTCATATCGTAGGAAAGGTACATTCCATTTTAATTATTCAATGGAACACGATAGGATTTACATTACCTCACCTGTTGACACTGAAATAATTCATCTCAATGATAATCTGAGAGATGTTCTTGGCTTTAAACAGAATATGATCAATGGGAAAAACGCTGGCACTGTTAGCGGGATGGATCAAGTTATTTTTGCTGATTATCCACCTGGTTTCGCCTCGGACTCTTGCATATTTCTCTATGCATCCTTTGTGGAAACATCGAGAGTTGGTAATTCAAATTTCCCCCTCCTACGTGTTCTTGAATGAAAAACAACTCACGAACTTGTTCATCATTATAATATAAAGCATCTTCAGTATGTTCCTGTAAACACTACGTGTTTGGAACCCTGTCAGTTAACACTAAGAAGTGAATTGGGTGATCCTCTAGCAATAACAAAAGGCTTAGCAGTGATTACATATCATTTTCGACCCATCGTCGACGTCACCAGCACCACCTAAAATGAACAATAGAAGAATTCCATTTGTCTGCCCCGATATCAATTGCTATGCTGGTGCTCTGAGTCCTTGTCAAATAGGCAATGGATTAGACTACTACAAGGGGCGTACTACAATGTCTGGCTATGGTCTTGATAGCTGGTTTGCTAGGCTATTTCGTTCTGCACTACCCCTTGCCAGAAAATATCTTTTACCTGCTGCATCAAATTTTGCTGCCTCAGCACTACAGGGCTGGGGGTCGGGTAAGAATTTCAAGGAGAGTGTTAAGGAAAATATTAGATCTTCAGCAAGAGCAGTTGGTGACGAACTAAAATCTCAGCAAAATGGGAAGGGATTGAAAAGGATTCGTGCACGTCATTCACTCATCAGTCTCTACTCAGGCGGGAAGCGAAGGACATCAACAAGGACTTTGAGGAATAAAACGACGAAGACCAATAAGAAGAAGAAAAAGAAAAAGATTGTTAGATCAAAGAAGGATTTCTTCTCTTAAGATGACTTATCTCCCCAACAAGGAATCACATCCATCAATCAGTTCCTCATTGAATCTGTTCAATGCTGAAAATGTTGATGTCAGTGTCAAGTATGGCTACTATGAACAATTTCACCCCCAGCGACCCCTCTCGGAAAATATACACTTTCAAATATTTTCCAATGAAGACTATTTCATTGATTTGTCATCAACATTTATGGATTTAAATGTTGCGGTGGAGAAAAAGTCAGATAATACAACTCCAACTGCTGCCGATGGTCTCTCCTATGAAAACTGTATTCTACACAACCTGTTCAAACAAATTAATGTATTTATTAATGGAACATTGGTGAGCATTAGCAATAATTTATCCAACTATGCAAGCTACATACAATTCATGATGATGACACCAAAGGCATATAAGGAGTTGAGAGGACAGTCATTGGGCTATGACTATCGATGAGGTGTTGATACTGACGGTGAGTTGACGACTGCAGTGACCCAGGAGTATCATTTAGTTGGAAACTTAAATCATAGGATATTCAATATATCCCAATGGTTACCCCCCAATGTCAAGATTGACATAAAGTTGCAAATAGCCCCGTCGAATTTCATTTTGAGAAAAACACTTCCCGCAGCACTCGATGCAAATATCATTATCATATTGGCAATTCTCCGCGTCCGAAAACAACAGGTTATGAGCACTGTTGAGTTGGCAGTGGCAAAGCTAAGAGCCAATGGCAACAACATTAAACTTCTTGTCCCCCATACAATCACCAATCAACGTCACATTGCCACCGGGTCTCGTAGCTATACCGATTCATCATTTATCAATGGAGAAATCCCATCAAAACTTGCTTTGGCCTTTGTGAAGAGTGGCAGTGCCGTTTGATGCTGGACTAAATCCCCTTATGATTTTAATTTTTTCGGTCTATCTAGCCTTGTGTGCAAAGTGAACGGTATTCCACTGTACACTCTATCATTTGACAAAAAATCCTATAGAACTCTGTACGAGTTGACCATGCAATCACTAGATCATGACTCCCAACTATTTGAAAATGGAATAACCGATTCAATGTTTTCAAAAAATCATGGTGTAATTGTTTTGGACTTGTCGGGGACCCAGGATATGAGCAGAGTACGAAAAGGTAATGTACGTTTAGAGTGCACATTTGCCGATGCTTTGACTGAGAGTATGACGCTAATATCATTGAGTCAATTTAAAACCTATTGGGAAATCACACCCGACGGCATTGTTCTACTAGACCTAGCACCATGAACACAAACCAAATAATCAACGTATTTAGTATGGATCCATACATGTCCCAGTACAAGTCCTAGTGGATACCGTCGGACATCATTGAAAAAATTCCAAGTGTTAACAATACCCTAATCATTGTTAATAGCAGTCCATCGGCTTTGAATACAGGCCATTGGCTATGCATCTTTCAAACAGCGAAGAATATTGAATTTTTTGATCCTCTTGGCCTATCATATAAATTCTACTTTATTATAAATAAACTTTATTGAAAGCAGTGGGAAAACTATTATTCAAAATCAAAGTAGAGTACAGGGTTTAACGACTAAGACATGTGGCTTTCATGCACTACTCTTTTTCATGTTCAGATGTCGTGGCTATACCTACAAACAGTTTCTCAACATTTACGTTGACTTACCTCGATTGAACGACTTTCTAGTGGAGAATATACTTACAAACGTGTTTAATATTGATTTTAGTGCCCTACGAGTAAAATGTTCTAAAAATGTATGTGAAATTGTTTATTAATAAATGAAAAATGTATGTACATGATAAAAACGACTTTTTTACTCTTTACATTTCATCTTCTACTAGGTATAGGTACTTGTCGATAACAACTAATGCAGGTAGATTATCTGAATTCACAGTATACTGGTCCTGATGTGCTGCAATGTCAGGGTCACATTTTCTACAGTAGAGTGTAACTTCACTCTTGTCATATCTCTTTGTATAGTCAATGATACTATTCTCATTCATTTTATAGAATTCACATGTTTCAATTTGCCTATTTGAAACAATGTCATAAACAGTGTCCTCAAGTGGCGAATCACATTCCGTCACAGCCAAATAAAAATCAGTGGGCTTATAATCATAGTAGCCATTGTCTTCACAACGATGACGTAGAAACCAAATTCTTTTGTTGTTCCAACAGTTGAATTGCTGACCCGGCTCCTCCTCCCAAAACAACCTAAAATCACGACGATACAAATCTCTTAGCAATAAACTAAAATCAAGCTTAGGATTCTTTCCAATCATACCAGGATATGTATTCTCCCACTGATTATATTTATCATAGTGGCAATTGGAGCATAGGTGTCCTCTAGGATGAGAGTCACACCCCTCTTCAAGACAGGAATTACAACCTTTAATTTGTACAGCATATCCTCTATGCAATTTACATGGGTTGCATAATCTGCACTTTTCATCATACTCATCAATCATTGTACAATTCTCACATGATGACCAGCTGCCCAGTGTGTACATGCATAGTGGACATGTATGGAACATTTTTTTATGTGTTGACACTCTCACTGCCACAATGAAACTGAGCTACCAACAACAAATTGAGTGGGATAGAGAGAGAGAGAGAGGAGTAAATCATCCTTGAACTCCATCTTTCTCATGATAAAAAAGTCCTAAATTCCTAAGCTAGTGTTTAAAAGCATATCCACAATATCATTTTGCCGTGTCGTGATTAATATGTCAATAAATTGTGTAAATGCATTTGGACCACAACGTAAAAGCTTCATTTAATAGTCTAATGACGAAGAATCAGTTTTATTTGAATCCAATTACCAACCAAGTAATCGTATATGGAGTAACCTCCGCTCTCTCTGATTGGCCCAAAAAAAAATCGGTGTTGCCTCAAAAACCCGTCTGGTTTTGTTATACAATCACATTTATACTTCCAAAACCTGTTTGTTCACTTTGCTTGGAAAGGAACATAAACTCCTAGAATAGCATAGGAAGGAACATAACTCCTAGAATAGCATAGGATAGATGAGGAATAGGTGGATATCATTGCAGTTTTTCTGTCTAAGGTTCTGAAAAGAACCTTGGAGAATCTTCCAGATCCAATGGGAGCAAGTGTCCTTCTCCTGCACAAATGGCCGACATGTGTGTCAAGGCGAAACCAGTGTCCAATTTACGCACGCATTGACAGGTTAGGAGAAGTAAAAACAAATGAAAAAAAACTGGGTTACCTATTTTGACGCCGCTCGCTCCTATGATGCTCCAGAGCCTCACTTGCGCAGGAGAAAAAAAAATAGAGACATCAGGGTTGCAAGCTCTTTGTGGAAATTGTGGAATCTCTAAAAAAAATGTGTTTTCATCATTTAATTTACTAATTAGATAAACATAAATAGCATTTATCATCATCCATGAGTCAGCTTTGTGTTTGAGCTAAAATATTTGTTAATATGATTGTTTAATCTGAAGTTCTATAGTACAACAATTATTAAAATTTGCTGCAAAATTTTGCCAATACATAAATAGCAAGCCAAAATCTGATTCTTAAGGATAAAAACAGAAAAAACCTTTACGAATAATACTTTTGTTGACCCATAAAAAACTTTGTCAATTAAAAAAAAATCAATTCAAAAACGTTTACCACAAAAGAAGTTTTTCAGGGAAAATTAAAGAGATACATTAAAGTTCCGACGAGCGGAAATAAATTCAAATTTTTATCCAAGTATAAACTGAACATAAGTCACCATCAATAAATAATTGAAATTCAAAACAAATAGGTATCACAATAAATAATCAAATCAAATAAAAGTAGTGGGGGCATAATGCTTTTAAAAGGACAGGTACAGGGTATAATTTTGGAGCTTCTGGCCCCTCAAGACGTTATTGCGTATACCTGGAGCTTGTGCAATGCTATAGAACACCTGCATGTTATGCAATGGAATAGTACACCTGTATGATACAAAATAGGGATTCTTTGTTTACTTATGCAAATATTTCTTCAAGATTTCTTTAGTTGTTAAGTAATAAGACTTGTTAGACTTCAGGAACCGCTATTCAAGCGGGGAGGCCCTGGTTTTCAGAAAAAAGATCTTGGTCCAATATTTACACATGAAGATGACGTAATCTTACGTGACTCGTTTTGGTTCCGGGATAGGGGCCTTTATAATCCAGCAAAAAAGGTTTTGAAGGTCAAAGAGACGTGACTTGTTAGATTATACAATTCCCTTGCCTCAGTATTGAAAAAGAGTTCAGTGTGTCAACATCAAGGATATAGTTCTTGAAATGTTTTTTAGCAATGGATGCTTTTATTCTATTGGGTACTTAAGACCCTTGCAATGGTGAAATCAAACCTAGATCCCCTAAAGTAGCAGTAGAAATTACAAGAGGTGGTCGGAGAGCCCTGCAATGGGACAAGATGTTTGCAAGATATGTAATATTCTTGAGCAGATTTCATTTGTAAGATCAGTTATGCTTTGCAGCATAGGTGAATATAATGCATATACAACGATTACAAGACGCATTATATATTGGAGATACGATTGGTACAATTTGAATCCTGACGAGCTGCCGCCACTTATCACTACCGATGGTCACCTATACATGGAAAAAGAAATCTGAAGAATGAAGGCTCTTTTGTACATTTATGATGAACTATATCGGTCCTTTATGTAATTACAATAAATTATTTTCTTATTGAGTTAAATTTCATCTAAAAATTTGTGTTCAAGTAACGTATCCAGTATCAATGTAAATTCGAATCCCCGTCAGAAAGAATACACTAATATATTAAATTTAAAGTAATATCTCTTAAATTTAAAGTTAAAATAAGAAACTCAGTTTAGCTGCCTCCTATTTAAATATAATAATTTTAAAATAAATTAATATAGGCAAGAGATTGTTCTTTATTGTATTTGATTGCTTCAAAAATTAAATATCTTTGAAAAGACTGCAGTATGAAAAGACATCAAAAATGCAGTTTTTAGTGCTAAAATTTATTCTGTTTTAAAAATAATTTGTTTTAGTTACAAAAGGTTTTTAACCCAATTAATTTCCTTTAAAATGAGCCATTGAACAACTGTGTACGATGTTCCAGTGCCAGGTTATCTGTGGAAAAGAAATAAAGAAAAAAATATGCCGTTTAGGCAGAATGCTGTAGTAGCTGCCACTTTTCTTGATTTTCAAGCCAATATATTACCCTTGCTGCTCAAGCCAAATGACAAATAGTTTCCTATACAGGAGCTTCGGACACGGCGGTTCTAATGTTGTACTTTTTGTTTTGATCTGACTCTTTTTTTAGGAGTTATGGGTTTTTATATTTCTTAACATCGGACGTGATCCTCTCTTACTAGGTTGCTAGCTACCGCTGCATCCCGGATACAAGTTTATTAATAAACAAATTCACAAACATTTTTAAAGCATTTCATTCTTAGAGCAATGAAATTTATATTATACAGGTAGGTGAGAGTATTTTCAACTAGTAATTCGTTCAATCAAGGATTGTCTACATAAATGCTTGGAAATTCACTGTAAGTATATCCACGAAATCGAAAAATAAAATAAATAGTGCATGAAAATTACAGCTTTTATAAAGTAATCGTATCCGATTTTGAATAATAAATTTTCCACTCTGCTCAAAAAAGTTTGTTATATGAGGCGTGTAGAATGCATACAATAGGCCAAGAGGATCGGAAAATTCCATATTCGTCACTGTTTGCTAGATGAAGCTAATATCCCGTCTTTACAGTTGACGGACTACTTTTAACGATGATAAGGGTATTGTTAACACTTTCAATATGGTCAAGGAAATCCAAGGGTATGCCATAGGATTTGTATTTGGACATGTACGAATCCAAATTGAATACGTTGATTATTTGATTTGTGTTCATGGTGCCAAGTCTAATAGAACCCTGCAATCAGGGGTAATTTCCCAATAGTTCTCAAATTGATTCAGTGAGATTAATGCTATACGTATATGGAGTCAATGGTCAATGGTTCGGCAAAGGTACACTCTAAACGCGCAATGCCGGTTTGGACAATACTCGCATCTTGAGTACCAGACAAATCCAATACAATGACACCATGAGCTTTTGAAAACATTTCATCGGTTATACCATTTTCAAACTGTTTTGAATCTAGATCTAGTGATTGCATTTTAAATGCATATAGGGTTCAGTAGGAAGTATCAAAGGATAAATCGTAGGGTGGAATTCTTGTTACTTTACATACAAAATATCACAGACAAAACATTTCAAATTTGTAATGAGAATTTGTCCTTGATCCAATTTCACTAGCACTTTTTACAAAGACCAAAGCGAGTTTTGAAAAAATTTCACCATTGATAGATGACGTGTTGGCGTAGGTACGAGTACCCGTAGCAACATTTCGTTGATTTGTGACTGTATGCGAAACGAGCAGTTTGATATTATTTCCACTAGCTCTTAATTTTTCAATTGCCGAAGCAACAGAACTCATAAGCTGTTGTTTTCGAACATGAAGTACTGCCGAGGCGAGAGAGACTGTTACATCAGGTGCAGTGGCAGCTACTTTTCGCAAAATAAATGGGACCTAGGAAGTTGTAACTGTATATCAATCTGAACACTGAGAGACAACCATTGAGGTATATTAAATATTTCATGGTTTATTTTCCAAACCAAATGTAAATCTTTAGTTGTCACATCTCTCATTATATAGGTAGTATCAGCGTCCGTCCTATATTCACATCCAATGGCTAAACCTCTTAATTTCTTATAGGACATTGGAATCATAAACATGAATTGTAAGTAACTTGCATAGCCTGAAAGATTGTTGCTTGTGTTCACCAAAGTTCCATTCATGTAGACACTTATTTGTCTAAACAAATTGTGTAGTACACAATTTTCATATGATAGCCACTCGGCTGCACTTGGTTTTTCAATTTCAGATTTTTTACAATCACATGTAAATCTATAAATGTGGAAGTGAAATCTATGAAATAGTCTTCACTGGAATAAATTTGAAAATGAATTTTTCAGAGAGCGGTTGTTGCGGATAAAACTGTTCATAGTAACCATGTTTTACACTCACGTTGACATTTTTTGCATCGAAATTATTTATAAATGAGGTGATTGAGGGATGAGATTCTTAGTTTGGTATCTATGCCGTTTCTAGGAAAAGAAATTCTTTTTCGATCTAAGAATTTTTACTCTTGGTTTCTTTTTCTTCTTTGTCAAGAGTGATGTTTTTCGCTTTTGACCTGAGTTGAGACCGATGAGTGATGAGATGTTACTTGCCCTTTTTATACTTTTTCCGCTTGATTGAAAAGCTGGCTTGATTTTATTTTATAATTACATGTTTACAGTGTTATCTCAATAAAGAATTTACCTTATATTCTAAAAACTTTATTTATCCTTTTCAACCAGTACTGCCACTCCTCAGTCCATCACCCTCCTCTCCCCCCCCCCTTGAAATTTGTCACTGGGTTTGAACCTATACAGCTCAGCAAATAACCAAGAATTCAAATAACCAATTCCTTTGAATTTTGTTAACAGTATTTATAAGAAATTGTAAAGACTAATTTAATCTAAGTGCTGCTAAGAACTGTCTGTGAATTACGCTGTGAAAGACCAGCCCCTCAGACATTTATTGCTTTAAGGGAACTAAGAAACAACGGTGACGACCAACCATGGATAATGTGCCATCAGCCACAACAGAAACAATGTAAACAATGGAAGAATTTTGTCGTTAAAGAAAAAACTTTTCAAGGCCTGTAAAATTCATTCTCCTCTGGTATCTGTCTTTAGATATATAACAAAACCAGTTCTTGGCTAATATGACTATTTTATCCTAAAGGCAGAGCCTCATTCTCGGAAAATGTAGACTCGAGAAACTAGAGATAAAAATTTGCCTTCAAGAAAATCCATAAAATGTTTTCCACCTCGCAACCCATCTCATCTATTTACCTTTGAACGGTGCTATTGCTCAAAGGAACTGTATTTATTAATATTATCTGCAGGTTTTTGCAATACGTTGTTAAGGAGCTCCATAATGGCTAAAAAAATAAACTGCTCACCAGCTGTGTGTGGTTTCCTCGCCTTTGTTATTGGTTAATATATATTATAGGGCCGGCTGGAAAAACATCAACGTCTTGCACACGGGATGACGCAAACGTCAAGTTTATGAATAGTCTTTTCTTTAGTTTTTTTTTATGGAATAAAGCAAGTTTTGACGGAGTAAATCCAAACCTCAAGTAGTCCAGAGTGTATTCTCTGCATTTTTTTTTTTTTTTTTTTTTTTTTTTTTTTTTTTTTTTTTTTTTTTTTTTTTTTGTCTGCTATCATATAACCCCCAGTAAATCTTCAAATATACAAAATGAAAAGGTGTTAAAGAAAATGCTTAAAATACAATAATAGACAATATGATTATATTTGCACATGAGCATATTTCTAGACACCCAGAAACCGGATGTTTTAGGCATGCTCACGAACGTAATCATAGACATATTTGAATATAGTCACTGCAGAACATAAATTTTATATTGGGCACCAATTCGCGTAAAAAGACGAAAACAAAGAAAGCTGAACGTTATTAATTTTAGGTAACAAAGTTTCAAAAGTAAATCTGACAAATACTTATAATTATGAGTTTTTTTTAATTAAATCAAAGAAGTTAAACTTTTACGGATAGACTATAAAACTCTTACGGCTAGGGGATTGGGAATGGGACAATAGCCCAGCTCCTGTTTGTGGTAATTTATGTTCGTTTTAAGATTATAACTTGTCGAATAATCGAATCAGTTTTATTCGTTTCAAGATTTATTTATTCTTCTGCATCATTATCTCTTATCTTTATTATTTGAAAAAAACTACGTTTTCTAAAGAGTTAAAGAGGCTGAGTTACAAGGTCGAACCTTAAAACGTACAGGGATTAGGAGGCACAGTTGGGGGCTGCCGCCCCCCAAACCCCCCGCTTTCGCAGCCTTTAAATAAAAAAAAAAGTTTTTTAAACTGAAAGTAAGGAGCGACATTAAATCTTAAAACGAACAGAAATTATTCCGTATATGAAAGAGGCTTTGCCCTCCTCAACGCCTCGCTCTTTTCTCGCTAAAGTTTGAATTTCTCACAACTCTTTTTTTAAACAATAAAAACTTTAGCGTAAAGAGCGAGGCGTTGAGGAGGGCAAAGCCTCTTTCATATACGGAATAATTTCTGTTCGTTTTAAGATTTAATGTCGCTCCTTACTTTCAGTTTAAAAAACTTTTTTTTTATTTAAAGGCTGCGAAAGCGGGGGGTTTGGGGGCGGCAGCCCCCCAACTGTGCCTCCTAATCCCTGTACGTTTTAAGGTTCGACCTTGTAACTCAGCCTCTTTAACTCTTTAGAAAACGTAGTTTTTTTCAAATAATTTCTGCACGTTTTTGTACAGTTTATTACTTATTATTGCTTGACTAACTGTTAGCTGATCGTGTCAGGAGTTGAAGTTGGGGGGCTGCCGCCCCCCAAACCCCCCGCTCTTGAACATTCTTGTGTTAAGGCTTTTAATTCCTGAATGCTCAAATCACGTCGTACAGGGTGCCTCCTAATCCCTGTACGTTTTAAGGTTCGAACTTGTGACTCAGCCTCTTTAACAGCCCCCCCAACTGTGCCTCCTAATCCCTATACGTTTTAAGGGTTGACCTTGTAACTCAGCCTCTTTAACTCTTTAGAAAACGTAGTTTTTTTCAAATAATACACATAAACAGGTTAGACATGCTTTGTTATGAAAATTGACGCGCAGATATTTTCATAACAAAGCATGTCTAACCTGTTTATCTGTATTATTTGAAAAAACTAAGGTTTTTCGTAAATGTAAATTCGGGGATAATTTTTTCGGTCTGAAAATATCAAAAGGCCCTAACAGGTCGAATTCTGCTTCGAATGAGTCCTCATTCACCCGGATCCGTTGCCAACTGTGGCCTGTAGGCGTGGCTAAGAAAAAAAAAAGAAATGAATTTTAAGTGGCTATATTTGGTGTTTTTGAAAACAGGGAAGGACTGATCGGATTGAGCTGAAATTTCGAGGATAAGCTCCCGGGCCCTAGGAAACCTTAACCTCTAAATTTCAGCCAATCGGACAACGTTAAAGGGGGCTGTGGTGGGAGGGTCCCAAACTTCCGGCCCAGTTTACCCCTTAAAGATAAAGTCGGAGGAGGATGAATTTTGCAAGTTTCTTAGTTTGAGCTTGGGCTACAAAATGCGATCACCGCCGTCTCTCTGCGACCTCTAGGACCTGAAATCGCTTAACATTGTGGTGGGTCGCCTCTTTATAGAGGCACAAGTGTGCCTCCTTGATGTTTGCTATGATCATTTATTTTAATTTCCGTTCGTTTTGGGTTTCATTTATTCCTCTATATTAATTTCTGGTCAATTTGAGCTTGAATTGTTGAAGAACTTTTTTCTACCGGTCTTAGATTTAATATGGCTCTTTAATTTTCTTGGAAAACTTTTTTTCACATGTTGTTTTTAAATTAATTTCTATTTGTTTTTCATTACCAACGTTTTATTATTGTTAACAGAGTAAACATTTTTTTAGTTTTTCATGCCTTCGGCTTAAGAATAAAAATATACGATTCTAATTTATTAGTTCTATTCTTTGTCTTGTGATTTTTTTCTATTATTCTTCGCCAAACTTTAGGCCACAGAAATCGTGCACAAGTGCTGGTTATTCGGTTTTTTTTTTGAAAAAATCTTGGACCATTCCTTTGAACACTTTTCCTTTTGTGCCGGTTTGCTTTTCTTATTGGTTTCCCTATGCATCTGAACAGGCTATTTATTATTTTTTCCATTTCTAAGGGCGAAATAACAGAAAATTTGAAAGAAATCAAAATATAAGGGGCGTCTAAAGAGAGGGGGTGGAGGCTTTGCGTTGTGGAGGAAAGGAATTTGGTCGGATCATAGGCTACATACATAGAGGCTGTCTTAAGACGGAAATAAATATTATTTGGGATTTTCCCGCAAATTTTTTATTCATATTATACCATTGTTTTGGTTTAGTAGAAAACAAATCATTTATTTTATTTTTGTATACAAAGAGTCAGATTCCCGTGTCTATTTTTTTCATATACGTTTTCGTAGAGAGTTAGCTAGGGACATTTCAACATACTGAAGAAGATTCATTTTAATTTAATTTTTTTTTCATTTGACAGAATGTTAAGTTTTCCGTAGGATGCCATTATGTTGCTGCATGATCTTCATTTTTGAAAGCAGTCTACATTAACTGCTTTTATGTCAGGTTAGAAGGCTTTCTTTGTATTTAAAACTGTTCCTAAGTATCAAATTTAGGGAGCTTTGGAGATTTAGATTGGCCTCATAAAGTTGGTTTGATCTTCGCTTCCTGTGGAGCCTTGACCACACAGCGTTGACCTAAGGTATATCTAACAGTCCATTATACAATAAAACTAGGCAAATTGTCAGTTGGCTAGAAGAATTTTATAGGTTAAGGTCATTTAGTTTAATGGTAAAAAGAAGTCAACTTAGCACCACACTTTGACTAAAGCCTTCTGCAGTGGTTCTATTGTAATATTTACCATTGACGTGGAGCTAAGGAATATGTTTCCGACAGAAAATGTATGCGGAAGTATTTCAATTTTTGAGTGTGTCAAACTTAGGTAATTTCTTAGAGAGGATTCCTTGGATGATATTATTACATGCTGCTTCAACATCCAAAAAGTGCACCATCATGATTTGTTCCTTTTTTCTTAATTTTTTATATTTTCGAAGTAAGACTTAATATGGTGTAAGCGTTTCTGAATAATTCTTACAAAAATTGATTTGACCCTTGAAAAATCCCTTCGTTCGTTTGGCAAGCCTCATCTACCTGTCGAAAATAATTTTTCTAGGAGTTTAACAGGGATTCGTAGCATAATGACTGCTTTTAAAGATGAGGTACAGTTTTAAGCTTTCCATTTTTTAAAGCTAGCGTTAGTTTTGCGGTTTTTTATAGAGTTAGAGATAATGTCTGTGCCCACCATAAAGTTTACAACTTGTATCTTAGCTTATTGCTTTTTTCTGTTTAAGCCCCGTTTTTTGTTGGCGTTTTGGAAACTATTTTCAGCACATCATAGAAAAAGAAGTTTCCAATTGCCTGGTTCATTTGCGCATTGTCTGTAAAATACCAAGTGCAAATACTGTTTTTCTGGAAAACTGGTTCGGCACCAGCTAAAAGGGAGTTAGTTGAATAGAATTTTAAAAGGCGGCAACACTGAAATAGCGTAGTGAGAAGAAATCATTTATAGAAAATTTTAGTTTTCAAATGTCAGCTTTGGCAAAGAAAATCGCTACTTCAGGACCGGTTGTCCTCAAAAGTAAGATTTTTATTGGCTACATTTCGTATGAAATTAGGGTTATAGAATTGGGTAACACATTTTGATGGTGCTTCAATGGTGAACTTTCATTATTCATATTATTGACTCACAAATAAAGTAAACATAGCCTACCACTCGATGCCTTTTTTATGCTCTTTCGAAATATAATAATCATTCTTGTCAGAAATGAATTTCGCCCCCACCCCTATATATGTACCAATTCAGGGTATATATTTACACATTAGGGGGGTGGAGTAGATTTTATTTCTTATGTAAATGAGAGGTAAGTTTACACTTTCCAACCACCCCCCCTCCCCTAATGTTCAAATATATACCCTAAATTGGCATATATAGGGGTGGGGGTAAAATTCATTCTGACAAGAATGATTAGCCTATTATATTTAGAAAGAGCATAAAAAAAGGCATTGAGTGGTATGTTTACTTTATTCATAAGTCAATAATATGAATAACAAACATTTACTGCTTCAACTATACTTTACTGCTTCCCCAAAGTGCAAATAACCTATAGCTATAGGCTAATCATATATTTCCCATACAGTTTGCCTTCTGCCACTCTTATTTTCAACCTGTGTACCAATAAATTGAATCCAGTAAAGATCTACTTTTTGCTATCTTGCAAAGGGTTAGGTTAGAAAAATGACCTTTAAAAATCCTATTTTATGAAAGCAAAACTTGGCAAAACAAATCTTCTGCTTAAATGAAGGATAAATTTGCAGTGGGCCTTATAATTTAGCTAAGATGAACATGAAAACATCATTTGATGCCTTTTTTATGTCCTTTCATAATTCAATAATCACTTCTGGGGCTAATTGTATCTTCAGCCCTTAAAGTGGCCCTGAAGGTATTTTATATGAACAATGAAAGATCATAAAAGAAACACTAAATGGTGTTTTTACTTTCATCCTAGCTAAATTGTATGGCCCACTGCAAGTTTACCATGAAATTGACCCATCCCACCCCCTTAATGTACAAATACAAAGTCTGTCCAAAAAGTATCACAAGTTTTGCATTCTTAAAAAAATATTCATTTATTCATCAATATCTATTTTGTCACCTTCAAAGTAATCCCCACCAGATATTATGCACTTCTACCAACATTTTTCCCAAAGTATAATCATCTACTGAACAAGTACAGTCAAAACTCTCCAAAAGTGACCCCACATACCTCAGTGCCTTGAGAGGGAAAATGTTGTACTACTTTATCACTCCGAGCCAATAAATTAAATTTAATACAGCTTTTACAGAACAAGTATAATCACCTATGGAACTTGTGATTTAGTCGCCAGGTTTGCATAGGTATGGAATTGTTGCCAGAGACGTGGACAAAGGGTCACTTTTTTTGTGTGGAGAGGATAGGTTTTGTCAGTACTTGTTCAGTATTTGTGTATACTTTGATTTTTCCCAATCCTCAAAGCACTTCAAAAAATCAGTTTTTGTGATCTTGTTCAGCCCCATCTTCCATGCCATCTTTTTCTCCTCAATAGTAGGGAAGTGTTGTCCTTTCATGTGCCTCTTCAATTTTGGGAACAAAAAAAGTCATAGGGGGCTAGATCTAGGGAATATTGTGGCTGCAGCATTATTAGTGTGTTGTTTTCGGCCAAAAATTTGTGCACAAGCTATGATGTGTGAGCAGGGACTGAATCCAAAATGCCATCTACAAATTTTCTACAGAAAAATTCCAATGTTTAACAGATTAGAAAAAGAAACTAGTGGATACACTGGACTGTGTGAGTAGATTTCACATCTCCCTTGATATGAGACCTAGTTGCATTAATTTTCTTCTGTCTAAGGAACCATTACTGGCCAACATTATGCCCACTATCCTTTCTGGTGGTCTGCTTAAGTGGTTCTCCATAGAGGAGTTTATCTTTGAAGGAGCATCTTCTGGTAGTAGAGCCAGGTACCCTAACCCAGCACCATTCATCATCTCCTTCACTCAAGAGGTTTTATCTTACCTAGATTCAGTCCCCTTCCAGTCTTTTGGAGATAGTGTTGGGACAGAAATCAATTCTATTTAAAATTTTGTTGTTCAGAGCATGTAAAATGATAAGAATGCCCTTTTCTTTAAAGCTTTTGCCAAAACTGCTCATTGCTCTTCTTTGAATGAATCTAGTAGTCTCTGCAAAGCTTATTTTTTGGTTGGGCAGCATATGCTTTATATTTTGTTTACCCTACTATCTTTATAGAACTCCCCCCCCCCCCCCAACATCAAGCCTAGACATGCCCCTTGGGCCTGGAAGTTGGAGATAGAGCTTGCTTATTTCTTTTTGTTGCCTTTGTCAGTGAGCCTAAACTGATAGCTTCAATATATTCATCAGTTCTTAACCATCATTTGGGAGAGCCTCACCTGCCAGCTTCAAACCAGCTTGGGGGCAACAATTATCCCTCAATAGAGAAGGGATAGTATTCCATCAACAGCAAGCAGCCTTTAATCCTCAGAACTGCATGGATACCCATGATACCCAAGTAGATAGGAATGCCTGTTGAACACAATGCCTGAGTGGCTAGGAACCAACTTAGAACTTTGCTTGCTTTTGTACATAGTCAGTCCTACACTGAGACATAATATTATTTCACTCAATTGGAACTTTGCTTGTTTTTTGTGTAGAGAAATACTTCAGCTCATTTTTCCAGCTTAGATTTTTTCTATTCTTGTACTGAGTTAGAATCTACCTCCTTGAGGCCATAAGTCATGACTTCATTCATTTTTGCACAAAGATAGAACTCTTGCACTCAGATATGACATCATTTTTTTTTTTTTTTTTTTTTTTTTTTTTTTTTTTTTTTTTTTTTTTTTTTTTTTTTTTTTGTCACCAAGTCAGAACTTAGCTTGTTTTGCATCAAGTTAGTCTGCAACTTCAAATAAGCTTGTTTTTGCACTAATTCAGAACTTCAGTCATCTTTGCATTATGTCACCAAAATTTTTCTGTGTGGATTTACATAATCTTTACACCAAGCCAGGTTGATAGAGCTCATGGGCTAATTTTTAACTCTAATAATAGATATTTAAATTCCTCATATACTTCCAGTTTTAACGAGGTACAACACGTCCATGTTGTCTATTAAAATGTATCTGCTAGGAATTGGCTATTTACAAAATTTGGGGCCCTTTGTCCATAGAGCTGTATGGTTGTATCCCTCCTAGAGGCACTCTTGAGGAATATTTTGAGCTAAATGTCTATATGAAAATTTGATTTTAGGCTATAGGGGCCTACATGGGTGAAAAAGCACATGAGAGGGACTGCATGTCATGCAATACCTTTCAACCTTTGTAAAGGGACTAGAACTTTTTATCCCCAATCAAATGAGCCCTCCACCAGATTACTATTATCTTATCTATACAAAGAGGCTGAGGGAAAATAAGAAACAGATACATCAGTCATTACTAGGTCAGTCGTACTATGTTGACTTTACTAACTTAGTTTTCTTACAATTTAAACCCACAATCTTTTTGTATAAGTTGATGCTTAATTTTATCCCAGAGCCACTTAAGATGGAAGGGGTTTTAATAAAAACTTTGAATGGGGCTTATTCAATGGGAAATTGAAAGTTACATTGCCCCTTTTAAGAGTCAAGAGGGGAAACCCACTCCCCTTCAATGCCCTTTTTAGCTGCCCTCACCCCAAACACATTAAATCAAATTTTTGACATAGTCATTTTTTTCAAAATAGTAGAAAGGCCAAGCAACTATGGTTCAGAGATGACCCAACTACTCACAGTCCTGGAGTATGGGTAGTAAGCTATGCAAGTTGCCTATTATTTACACATAGTTTTGATTTCAGGAAACACATGTGTGTGGGTCAAAAACTAATGTGTGTGGGTCAAAAACTAATGTGTGTAAGTCTCCAAAAAGGCTTAGAGTATTAAGGTAAAACTTCCAGGAAGTGGTGAGGGAGAGGTTGAACAAAATAAAAACACTAAGTGGAAGCTGGTTGTCAAAAAGGCCTATAAGCAATGTCTCAGGAACAGCTACCACTATTAAGTTGACACTTTCAGGGCCTGTTAAAGCACCAAATAAGCTGCATTTGCTTGTCTATTATCTGGCAGACTTAAAGCATTTAAGAATATATGTATGGTTAGTTACATTCTGTATTTTAGAAATAAGTTTCTTTTCACAGGGGTTGCTTTTTATTTTTCATTACCTTGAGTGATTTGAAAGCTGACTTACATTTTTTTTTTTTTTTTATCTTAGGTATGTCTTTAGTTGCTGTTTTTTTTTACATTTTTGAACTTTTTTTGCATTTTATGTTTCTTTTTATTCAGGTTTATTTGTTTTGTTAGTGAAAACTTATGTTTTAGATATTCAATCCAAACAAATGTGTCACCTAAATTTGAGTTTTCTATTCATGCCAATTTTTTTTCTGTATAGACACAATAGCTGTTACAAGGCCAAAACTGGCTACATTTTTGAAATATGCAAAAGTTGAGCTAACTCCACCAGGTCCAGCTGACGTTCCTAAAATTCAAGAGGGCATACAAAAGCTGATTCACAGTGCCAAAACAGGAAAATGGAAGCAGGTTTCAGTTAGGGTAAGCTACGACTTAATTAAGTTTTCTATCTCTTCACTTGTTTGGAGGTTTGTTTTGTGTAATTCTTAGCAAAATTATGTGGTTGTTAAATTAGGTCTGAGTCATTATATTTTTAATTCTGTCAAATTCCTAAGGTGTGTTTTTTATTTGTATTTTGCAGTCCATACTACTGTTGATTAAACCTGCCCACAGAGAGGAATAAACAAATTTTCCATGAATCAGTCCAGTATTCTTTTTCTGAAAACCAGAACTTTAAGTTTAAAACTTCATCTTTTTTCAGCTTCAAAGAAATTTTGCATTGAATGCTTGGCTTTTTGTCTTGCTCTTTTTTCGAATCACAATTATGTTTCTCCAATTAGAATAATCATGTTAAGCTAAATTGCTGCAATGCTAGCCAGCCAATGGGCATTGGACTACAGTGTGGTTAACCAATGTAAAGAATTTAAAAATTTGAATGATTTGCTTGGAATTGATCACTCAACTTTGGTAATTTGGGGATGTAACCAAAAGTTAAAATTTCAAAAAACCAAAAGTTAAAAATTTCAAAACCAAAAGTTAAAATTTCAAATCTGGCAAGCTGGTACATACATCCAAAGAGATTCTTCCCAAGAACTGGGAGACCACAGCCCTTGACAGTGAAGCTGCTGGCAGGCTTCAAAGTTTCTTACTCTGAAACTTCATTGTACCTCAACCAAAATATTTAGTGGTCTAAAATTTCTGGGGGAAAGTCTGTCTGACTGTATATAATGTATGTGTATTCTTGCAGAAGGTAGGTGGGAGTTAGTCTGTAGCTTGTACTTTGCTCATTTTTCTTCTTTTTTTGAGATGCAGCTTTCTGTTGCATTAAGCCAAAAGGGCTCAGCTTGTTTCAAGTCAGGACTCAACTTTTGCATTATGATCAAGAATGATTCTGGTTTCAACAAGCTATACTATGCCTAGCTTTCTGCAAAAAGTCAGCAGCAGAGAGGGTGGTGGGTGGGTGGGTTAGAGGGATCAGACCCTAACTTGTGTTTCTTATCATATATATCTATTTTCTTTGCATAATTCCGGTTTTAACAAAGGGGGACATGCCCACATTTTCTGCTAAAATACATTTTTGAAAGTTGAGTAACTTATGACCTTCACCCTTGGGGCTGTATGGATCTTGTCTCTCCTCAAACCCCTCCCCTTGGGGCACATTTCATAAACGTTTCAATCATTCCAAGTGAAACATACATCTCAAAACTTTGATTCAATATTATGGAGGGAACTGGGGTTAAAAATGGGATTGGAAGGGGCTTAATTGTCCTCCAATCATTTTTATCCCTTAAGTAGGGCAATATAACTTACAATTTCCAATTAACTGTGCTGCCTACACGGTTTTTTAACTCCATCACTTTTATACATAGTGACAAGGAAAGTAACATGAGATACAGATTACTCTTTACTTATTGCATGCTACTGTGTTGACTCTGATTGTTCCTCCTGGCAGGGCTCATTAATTACGCAATTAATACAATTTGGTTTTGTTTGTGACCATATATCCCCATTCTTTACAATGAAGCCCTATTTATATGAAGACATATTTGTTTAATTAAGTACATCTCATCATAGGCAGCGCAATAGCGCTGCCTAAGTTAAGAATAATGTTGGCACAATGTATTATTTTTTTTCTTGGTTTTAGACCAGGGCACTTTGTATCAAAGGAGTTGTCGTAGAAAATTCAGAAAGGGCTCATTTGATTGGAAATTGGAGTGGCTTATGCCCTTTTTAATAGTCAAAAGTAATTGGAAGGTGACTAACACCCCCTTCCACGCCCACCATTTCCCAAAACACATCCAATCAAAATTTTGAGATAGCCATTTTGTTCAGCATAGTTGATTTCAAGAGTGAAATTATGTTTTTGAGGCGGACACTCCCCACAACCCTCAGGGCAAGGGTTTTTAGTTATGCCCTGGGTGTATATAAGAACGATGCCGGCACAATGTATTATTTATTATTTTTTTTTCCTTTAGACGAGGGCACTTTGTATTGAAGAAGTTGTCGTAGAAACTTCGAAAAGGGCTCATTGAATTGAAAATTGGAGTGGGTTGTGCCCTTTTTAATAGTCAAAAGTAATTGGAAGGCAACTAACACCCCTTCCACGTCACCATTTCCCCAAACACATCCAATCAAAATTTTGAGATAGCCATTTTGTTCAGCATAGTTGATTTCAAGAGTGAAATTATGTTTTTGAGGCGGACACTCCCCACAGCCCTCAGGGCAAGGGTTATAAGTTATATCCTGGGGGCATATAAGGTTTTTATAGAAAGCGTTGTCATAGAAACTTCAAAAAAGGCTCATTCGATTGGAAATACAAAGGGCTAGTGCCCTCTTTAATAGTCGAAAGTGATTGGAGGGCAACTAACACCCCTCTCACACCCACCTTTTCCCCAAACACATCCTATCAAAATTTTGAGATAGCCATTTTGTTCAACGTAGTTTTAAGTTCTGGAAATTAGGTCTTTGAGAACGACAACCCCCCCCCCCCCCAGCCCTCAGGGCAATGGTTGTAAGTTCTGCCCTGGGGGCATATAAGGTTTTTATAGAACGCGTTGTCATAGGAACTTCAAAAAGGGCTCATTCGATGGAAATTGAAATGACTAGTGCCCGTTTTAATAGTCGAAAGTGATTGGAAGACAACTAACACCCCTTCCATGCCCACCATTTCCCCAAACACATCCAATCAAAATTTTGAGAAAGTCATTTTGTTCCACGCAGTTTAAAGTTCAGAAAATCATACCTTTGAGCAGGACACTCCCCCCATAGTCTTCAGGGCAAGCGTTATAAGTTATGTCCTGGGGACATATAAGGTTTTTATTGAAATCTTTGTTGTAGAAACTTGAAAAAGGGCTCATTTGATTGGAAATTCAAAGGGATAGTGCCCTTTTTAATAGTCGAAAGTGGTTTGAGGGCAACTAACCCCCCTCTCACGCCCACCTTTTCCCAAAACATCGAACCAAAATTTTTAGATAGCCGTTTTATTCAATGCAGTTGAAAGTTTTGGAAATTAGGTCTTTAAGGATGACAACCCTTCCCCCCCCCCCATAGCCATCAGGGCAAGGGTTTTTAGTTATGCCCGGGGACATATAAGGTTTTTATAGAAGGCAATGTTGTAGAAACTTCGAAAAGGGCTCATACAATTGGAAATGTAGAGGGCTAGTGCCCTTTTTAATAGTCAAAAGTGATGGGAGGGTAACTAGCCCACCATTCCCCCAAACACATCCAATCAAAATTTTCAGATAGCCATTTTGTTCAACGTAGTAGAAAGTTCTGGAAATTAGGTCTTTGAGGATGACACCCCCCTCCCCCAGTCCTCAGGGCAAGGGTTGTAAGTTATGCCCTGGGAGCATATAAGGTTTTTATTGAAAGTTTTGTTGGAGAAACTTCAAAAGGGCTCATTTGATTAGAAATTGAAAGGGCTAGTGCCTTTTTTAATAGTTGAAAGTGATTGGAGAGCGACTTCCACCCCTCTCACGCCCACCATTTTCCCTAACACATCCAATCAAAATATTGAGATAGCCATTTTGTTTAATATAGTTCAAAGTTCTGGAAATTTGGTCTTAGAGGATTACAACCACCCTAACGGCCCTTAGGGTAAGGGTTGTAATTTATGCCCTGGGGGCATATAAGGTGTTTTTAGAAAGCGTTGTCTTAGAAACTCGAAAAGGGCTCATTTGGTTGGAAATCGAAAGGCCTAGTGCCCTTTTTAATTGTCGAAAGTGATTGGAAGGCTTGACATCTTTATAGTATTAATTAAAAAAAACTTTTTCTACAAAATAAGTTTTTCAAAGAAAAGTAAAGAACTCCATTAAACCAAAAAAAGAGCAAAAATAAAATCAAATAATCTACCAAGCGTGAAACTACCACAAATCAGCATCGATAAATAAATGAAACCCAAATCGAACAGAAATTACAATAAATAACCGAGTCAAACTCAAAACGATCAGAAATTAACATAAGTTGGGTGCAAAACCCCTATGCCTTCCCAAGGCCAGAACAAAATTTGCACTTTACTGAAACAATATAAATGTTTTTACTTTTTTAACTTTAATAAATCAAATAATATTAACATTTTGATTACTAAATATCAGTATATGTATATTAAACTGACAATGCACATTCATTTGTATTTTTTCAGTAAAGTGCAAATTTTGTTCTGGCCTTGGGCAGGCATAGGGGTTTTGCGCCCAACTTATGTTAATTTCTGCTCGTTTTGAGTTTGAATCGGTTAATTATTGTAATTTCTGTTCGTTTTGGGTTTCATTTATTTATCGATGCTGATTTGTGGTAGTTTCATGCTTGGTAGGTTATTTGATTTTATTTTTGCTCTTTTTTTGTTTAATGGAGTTCTTTACTTTTCTTTGAAAAACTTATTTTGTAGAAATTTTTTTTTATTAATTTATGTTCTTTTATATTGACATAGTCTTTTTAGGGAAAAAGAAAATAATACTTTAAATCTTTGCGTTTTTTAAGACTTTATAGTTTGGCCTGCTATTTGTATGCTGGAGAAAAATTTTCAGCAATTTTTAACAACATACACCCTTTTAAAAATCAGGACACAAATAGTACTGTTTAATTTAGTTTCATACCTCCTCTAGTTGACCTGAAATGGAATACTTTATACCATTCGCAAAAAAATCTGTTTACTTTCTTTGATAGCCTGGATACACTTACGCTATTTTGATTTGGTTAAATTTTAAGAGCAGAAGTTGCCCCGAAAGTTTGAACATAGTACCCTCAGTCGTTCTTGGGATACTGCTGAGATGCCTTATTGGGAATTAGAATTAACACAGTGCATTTTGATTTATCTTAAGGCAACATTTAGTTTTTAAACATAAAGGGCAAATGGGAGGGTGGGATTGGAAGGGGGAGTAGTTGCCCTCCAATCACTTTCGACTATTAAAAAGGGCATCAACCCTTTCTATTTTCAATCGAATGAGCCCTTTTCGCCCGCGACATTTCTTTCGATACGAAGTGCCCTGGTCTAAACAACAACAACAACAAAAAATAGTACATTATACCCACATCGATCTTTACTATAAAAATGTCAAGCCTTCCAATCACTTTCGACTATTAAAAAGGGCACTAGGCCTTTCGATTTCCAATCGAATGAGCACTTTTAGAAACGATAACGCTTTCTATAAACACCTTATACGCCCCCAGGGCATAAATTACAACCCTTACCCTAAGGTCATTCTCAATGTTTGGGGGAATGATGGGCGTGGGGGGGGCTAGTTGTCCTCCAATAACTTTCGAATATTAAAAAGGCTACTAGCTCTTTGAATTTCCAATCGAATGAGCCTGTTTTGAAGTTTCTATGACAACGCCTTCTATAAAAACCTTATATGCCCCCAGGGCATAACTTAAAACCCTTGCCCTGAGGGTTGTGGAGGAGTGTCCTCCTCAAAACATATTTTCTATCTGGAAATCAACTACGCTGAACAAAATGGTTATCTCAAAATTTTGATTGGATGTGTTTGGGGGAATAATGGCATGGGGGGGGCTAGTTGTCCTCCAATAACTTTCGAATATTAAAAAGGCTACTAGCTCTTTGAATTTCCAATCGAATGAGCCTGTTTTGAAGTTTCTACGACAACGCCTTCTATAAAAAACCTTATATACCCCCAGGACATAACTTAAAACCCTTGCCCTGAGGGTTGTGGGGGAGTGTCCTCCTCAAAAACATATTTTCTATCTGGAAATCAACTACGCTGAACAAAATGGCTATCTCAAAATTTTGATTGGATGTGTTTGTGGTTTGTGGTAGTTTCATGCTTGGTAGATTATTTTACTTTATTTTTGCTCTTTTTTTGTTTAATTGAGTTCTTTACTTTTCTTTGAAAAACTTATCTTGTAGAAAAAGTTTTTTTAATTAATTTCTGTTCGTTTTATATTGACATAGTCTTTTCAGGGAAAAAGAAAATGGTACTTTAAATCTTTTCGTTTTTTAAGACTTTATAGTTTTGCCTGCTATTTGTATGCTGGAGAAAAAATTTCAGCAATTTTTAACAGCAATTTTTTAACATAAAAAATTGCTTAAAAAATTAGGCGCGCTGCCTAAGTAAAATTTTGATTGGATGTGTTTGGGGGAGCGTGGGGGGGGCTAGTTGCCCTCCAATCACTTTCGACTATTAAAAAGGGTACTAGCCCTTTAAATTTCCAATCGAATGAGCCTGTATTGAAGTTTCTACGACAACGCCTTCTATAAAAATCTTATATACCCCCAGGGCATACTTAAAACCCTTGCCCTGACGATTGTGAGGGAGTGTCCTCCTCAAAAACATATTTTCTATCTGGAAAACAACTACGCTGAACAAAATGGCTATCTCAAAATTTTGATTGGATGTGTTTGGGGGAATGATGGGCGTGGGGGGGGGGGCTTGTTGCCCTCCTTGTTGCCCCGCTTTCTATAAAACCTCATATGTCCCCAGGGCATAACTTAAAACCCTTGCCCTGAGGGTTTTGGGGGAGTGTCCACCTCAAAAACATATTTTCTATCTGGAAATCAACCACGATGAACAAAATGGCTATCTCAAAATTTTGATTGGATGTGTTTGGGGGAATGATGGGCGTGGGGGGCTAGTTGCCCTCCAATCACTTTTGACTATTAAAAAGGGTACTAGCCCTTTGAATTTCCAATCGTATGAGCCCTTTTGAAGTTTCTACGACAACGCTTTCAATAAAAACTTTATATGCCCCCAGGGCATAACTTACAACCCTTGCACTGAGGGCTCTGAGGGGGTTATCATCATAAAAGACAAAATTTCCAGACCTTTCAACTACGTTGAACAAATTGAATATCTCAAAATTTTAATTCAATGTGTTTGGGAAAATGGTGGGCTTGAGAGGGGCGTTAGTCGCTATCCAATCACTTTCAACTATTAAAAAAGGCACTAGCCCTTTCAATTTCCAATTGAATGAGCCCTTTTGAAGTTTCTATGACAACGCTTTCAATAAAAACTTTATATGCTCCCAGGGCATAACTTACAACCCTTGCCCTGAGGGCTGTGGGGGGAGGGGTTGTCATCCTTAAAGTCCTAATTTCCAAAACTTTCAACTACGTTGAATAAAATGGCTATCTAAAATTTTTATTGGATGTGTTTGGGGAAAAGGTGGGCGTGAGAGGGGGGTTATTTGCCCTCAAATCATTTCGACTATTAAAAAGGGTACTATCCCTTTGAATTTCAAATCGAATAAGCCCTTTTTCAAGTTTCTACGACAAAGATTTCAATAAAAACCTTATATGCCCCAGGGCACAACTTATAATCCTTGCCCTGAGGGTTGTGGGAGAGTGTCCTCCTCAAAAATATGTTTTCTATCTGGAAATCAACTACCCTGAACAAAATGGCTATCTCAAAATTTTTATTGGATTTGTTTGGGGGAATGATGGGTGTGGGGGGGATAGTTGCCCTCCAATCACTTTCGACTATTAAAAAGGGCACTAGCCCTTTGAATTTCCAATCGAATGAGCCTTTTTTGAAGTTTTTACGACAACGCCTTCTATAAAAACCTTATATGCCCCCAGGGCATAACTTAAACCCTTGCTCTGAGGGTTGTGGGGGAGTGTCCTCGAAAACATATTTTCTATCTGGAAATCAACTACGCTGAACAACATGGCTATCTCAAAATTTTGATTGGATGTGTTTGGGGGAATGATGGGCGTGGGGGGGGGAAGGGGTTAGTTGCCCTCAAATCACTTTCGACTCTTAAAAAGGGTACTAATCCTTTGAATTTCAAATCCAATGAGCCCTTTTTCAAGTTTCTACGAAAGATTTCAATGAAAACCTTATATGCCCCAGGGCACAACTTATAATCCTTGCCCTGAGGGTTGTGGTAGAGTGTCCTCCTCAAAAACATATTTTCTATCTGGAAAACAACTACACTGAACAAAATGGCTATCTCAAAATTTTGATTGGATGTGTTTGGGGGAATGATGGGCGGGGGGGGGGCTAGTTGCTCTCCAATCACTTTCGACTATTAAAAGGGCACTAGCCCTTTGAATTTCCAATCGAATGAGCCTGTTTTGAAGTTTCTACGACAACGCCTTCTATAAAAACCTTATATGCCCCCAGGACATAACTTAAAACCCTTTCCTGAGGGTTGTGGGGGAGTGTCCTTCTCAAAAACATATTTTCTATCTGGAAATCAACTACGCTGAAAAAAATGGCTATCTCAAAATTTTGATTGGATGTATTTGGGGAATGATGGGCGTGGGGGGGGGGGGGGGGCTAGTTGCCCTCCAATCACTTTCGACTATTAAAAAGGGTACTAGCCCTTTGAATTTCCAATCGAATGAGCCTGTTTTGAAGTTTCTACGACAACGCCTTCTATAAAACCTTATATGCCCCCAGGGCATAACTTAAAGCCCTTGCCCTGAGGATTGTGGGGAGTGTCCTCCTCAAAAACATATTTTATATCTGGAAATCAACTACCCTGAACAAAATGGCTATCTCAAAATACTGATTGGATGTGTTTGGGGGAATGATGGGCGTGGGGGGGCTAGTTGCCCTCCAATCAATTTCGACTATTAAAAAGGGCACTAGCCACTCTAATTTCCAACCGAATGAGCCCTTTTCGAAGTTTCTACGACGACTCCTTCAATACGAAGTGCCCGGGTATGGAGAAAAAACCAAAAACAAAAAAAAAAAAAAAAAAAAACATTGTGCCCACATCGTTCTTTACTTAGGCAGCGCTGGCGCGCTGCCTATGAAAGATCGATGCGGGTATAACGTATTATTTTGTTATTGTTGTTTAGACCAGGGCACTTCGTATCGAAGGAGTTGTCGCAGGAACTTCGAAAATGGATCATTTGATTGAAAATAGAAAGGGCTGATGCCCTTTTTAATTGTCGAAAGTGAATGGAGGGCAACTAATCCCCCTCGCACGCCCACCCTCCCATTTTCCCATTATGTTTAAAAACTAAATGTTACCTTAAGATTAAATCAAAATGCACTGTGTTAATGCTAATTCCCAATAAGGCATCTCAGCTGTATCCCAAGAACGACTGAGGGTATTATGTTCTAACTTTTGGGGCTACTTCTGCTCTTAAAATTTAACCAAATCAAAATAGCGTAAGTGTATCCAAGCTATCAAAGAAAGTAAACAGATTTTTTTGCGAATGGTATCAAGTTTTCCATTTCAGGTCATCTAAGAGGAGGTATGAAACTAAATTAAACTCTACTATTTGTGTCCAGATTTTTAAAAGGGTGTATGTTGTAAAAATACAGAAATTAATTAAATTAACTTTTTCCACAAAATAAGTTTTTCAAAGAAAAGTTAAGAACTCCATTAAACCAAAAATGAGCAAAAATAAAATCAAATAATCTACCAAGCGTGAAACTACCACAAATCAGCATCGATAAATAAATGAAACCCAAAACGAACAGAAATTACATAAGTCGGGCTCAAAACCCTTATGCCTTCCCAAGGCCAGAACATAATTTGCACTTTACTGAAAAAAATGCAAATGAATGTGCATTGTCAATTTAATATACATGTACTGATATTTAGTAATTAAATGTTAATATTATTTGATTCATTAAAGTTATAAAAGTAAAAACATTTATATTTTTTCAATAAAGTGCAAATTATGTTCTGGCCTTGGGAAGGCATGGGGTTTTTTAGCCCTACTCATGTTAATTTCTGCTCGTTTTGAGTTTGACTCGGTTATTTACTGTAATTTCTGTTCGTTTTGGGTTTCATTTATTTATCGATGCTGATTTGTGGTAGTTTCAAGCTTGGTAGATGATTTTATTTTTCTCATTTTTTGTTTAATGGAGTTCTTTACTTTTCTTTGAAAAACTTATTTTGTGGGAAAAGTTTTTTTAATTAATTGTATACAATGAGGACTTGGTTGTAATTAGTTCTATTTGTTTGTTGTTGTTTTTTTTTTTCAACTGTTTTTCAAAGTAATCTGGGAAGACTGGTCCAGTTTTTGGCAGGTTCAATTTCATAGCATAAAATTTAACAGCATATTCTCAAATAATCCAAAAAACCAACATGTTGTTGATTGGTTCAGTTTAGTAGCCATGTATTTTAAAAGGTTCTTGGGACTGTTAGGAGTATTAGGCATCATTTCATTGTCTCACTGTGTGTGATTATATGTCCGTCATTTTGTACAGTGAAGTTTTATTCGTTTAGATTTAATTCATTTTTCCAGTAAGTAAAGCTTTTATTTTTATTCAGACTCAGCTTCTTGTTGCATTAAGCCAAAAAGGCTTAGCTTGAAAAAATGCCTCGTTTTGTCATTCATTTTGTTCCTTTTTTTGTATTGGAATTTATGTTCTTTCTTGGGGTTTGCAGCATAAGGTTTGAAAGTTCATTCTGTGGCAGGTTTGTAGTGGATTGCCAAGCCTGTTCGAGTAGATAGCTGGCTTGGCTTCATCGTCTTTTGTGCTTACTTTTCTATTTATATTGTTTGATTTTTTTATGTAAATCTGGTTCCTTAATCGTACTTTTTTTTTATTGTATGAATATGAGCTATGTTTTGATGTGCATTGGGTTTTTAAAATGATCAAAAGCTAAAAATATTCGCAAAGTAGTAACATCAGAAATAGCGCATCTTGCAAAAGTGCAATGTTCCAACATAAGAGTTCCATCCTATTCTTTACAAGCATTTTATCGGATAAGAAAAATATATTTGTTTTTTTTTCTTTTGACCAGCCAGGAATCCTTATAAAATAGACAACAATCTGATTGGCTAATAGAGAGTGACTGGACATCAATGTCTAGCTAATCGCACGTGTTTATTGAGCTTAAATGAACACTCTGGGGCTTGATTATCAAATTTGTAGGCTGCGTTTTCCATATGGCTGAATAAAGCAGCCTTATTATATAATCACTTAATTTGACGCCTATTACATAGTGGAATAGCTGTCAAAACGATTTTATGATGTAAAGGATTTGCATTTCCTACTTGATGGATTATAAATACTGCAAAAAAGGCAAGGAAAAAGAGCAATTTTTGTTGTAGCAAAAGAACAGAAGGGATAACACAATTGGGTTATCTGTTTTATACAAACTCTTGTCTCTTATTTCTTGGTTTCATGAAAAACAGAAACTGTGCTGATGCTTAGGTATGAAGTGTAACATTGCCATCCCCTGATTTAATCCATAGGTGAACTCAGGTCTCATCCAACCATGGGGTCGGGGCGTCAAAACAAATAAAAACTTTACTTTGATGTTGCATTCTTCGGGGTTGTGGCCCTGTAAATTGATCCCCGGGGAATCTTTCCCCCTTCCTCGCTGCACACCGTTGTAGTGAAATAGAATGCCAGTTTATGGATGATTAGGTTTGTTGAGGTATATAGTGACATGCATTTGTTCATATGGAGATGTAGATATCTGAAGATCCACCTCTGCTGGAAGATGTTGTTTAAAGCACTGTTTATTATAAAGCCCAGAGTCTTATCTTCATGAAGGAATTGTCCAAATTTTTAACGTTTTGATCATTGCACTAATATTTGTCTACTTTCAGGAAGCTTGGTTGAATACATTAATTGTTACTGAAATTGCAATGTGGTTCTTTGTTGGCGAATGTATAGGCAAAGGATC
The DNA here is from genome assembly GCA_027921565.1 of Artemia sinica. Classification (NCBI taxonomy): domain Eukaryota; kingdom Metazoa; phylum Arthropoda; class Branchiopoda; order Anostraca; family Artemiidae; genus Artemia; species Artemia sinica. Next base: position 38,407,205 of record CM051260.1, on the reverse strand, counting down.
TATTATCGGATATCATGTATAAGTTATGTTGTACCATCATATTCTGCATTAAACTGTCAGTAAATAGAAGTCTAAAGATTTTTTCATAACAGGTTTATTTTCTCTTTTACTATAATCAGTTCGGATTAAAATATACAACTGTGGAATTATTTGACTTATGTGAAGTACTACTCTTACTTGAAAATTACAAGAGAGGCACGCGAAGTCCAAGTTTATTGGCAACTTTGGTTTGGGCGATTGCTGCATTCATTAAGGAAAATAAGTGAGACAGCTCAGCTTCAGAGCGCGCTAAGGGTATCGCTCTTCTGAAGTAGTCCACAGATTTGTCCAGTCTGCCCCTAAAAAAAAATTCGATGATTATTTCTTGTTTCTTTCAGAACACAAACTCATGATAGAAGGTTCGGGGCATACTAACATGCTAAAACATGTACGCATGTACCAGGGTTGCCACTTGTAGCACAAAAGTGCTAATTTAACATTATTTCATTATGTGTAACACTGTAGCACGTGCTCAGGGTTGCCACCTGTAGCACAAAAGTGCTATTTTAGCACTATTACGGTCAATTTTATGACTGTAGCGCGCAATTTCGGGCTATTGTAGCACTTCAGGAACTGACTGTGGTGGCAACCCTAATATGTACTTTCTACTTATGTTCTCTACATTGACTGCTATTGACTATACCGTGATGCTGGGCAATCATGAAAGGGGTGAACCCTTGTTTAGTACATGTTTGTTGTGATATAAAAATAGCAAGTAGTTCTTTCTTTTTTTTTTGGATTTTCCTTCTACTACTGAAATTCTTTAAATCTTTTTGTTATTTATTTTCCACAATATATGATTGTATTATCATCCTATTTTGTATCTTGAGAATCATTTTCTGATAAGTCCCTAGAAAAAAGTCTGACGTTTTATTCAATTTTCGCTTTTGTATAGATGAGCTCCATAGTGATTGTAAAAATTGCGTGATATGGACCTGTCAAATACTTCCCACCTATGCATATAAGTATTTCATAAAAGTTTTAACATGAAAAAGTGGACAATAAAATCGAATATCTTATAACACTACAAACACCAAATAACGCTAATAAGCTATCTTTATATGCATTTTCTAACTTGTGGGCAGAATACATTATGTGTGACAGTTCTCAACAATATTCGAATTCGATTTTGAGCCCAACAGGAATGATACAAAGAATCTGCCTAAGACAAATCTGAATCTTCTCAGGATTCCAAATGCAACTATTCCAACATTTGGAGTCACTAAAGTAATATTTTTTAGCAATTAGCAATATTATGTCTTAAAAATCACTGTTGATCATCATTTGAAGCAAGAATGAAGCAAGTTCATCTTACTAAGAAATATAGCAAGTTGTTCTTTTTTTTTTCGAAGAAACAGTGAAATTCAGACAACGATATTCTCTTTTTTTACTCCTCACAGATATAATAAAATAAGGAAGAAAAAGAAAAGAGACGGAGGTTCTAGACAGGTAAGACAGTGTTGGTTACATTTTGATATAAGTTGAAGAGAACAGCCCCGACCCCCAGTGCCATTTACTTGTTTTTGCTGGGTTATTATTATCATTTTTATATTATATTTTTTTTGTATGTTTCATTTAAAGAGGTTTACCCCCCTTGAAGTGGCTTACTTTTCCGAACTGTTTGGCTTATTCGAGTCATAGTTTCTACGTATTTGCTCCTGTTTTTGTATGTGCTTTTTTTCTTTTTGTTATACTCTTATCATCATACCTTATATTTTATGGGTTATATAATTAATTAATTAATTAAAGTAAACCTCATAGGACAAAAAAAAAGTTCATATAGAATAGTTTCTTGAAAAGTTAGAAAAGAAAACGGATTTTAAGGTGTAAATCTTTCAATTCTATGGAATATATTTACTGCGATCCTTTAGACTGCAGTAAATATATTCAAGACTGTTACCACCAATACCTTTGAAACCGCCAGCTTTTTCTATGAAAGCTTTATATCAACTTTGCTCGCTCTTAAAGTTGTCAATATCATTTGCAGTCAGTAGACATAATGATACACAAAATCTCAAGACGAAGGATTATCAGAACCTATGTGTAATCCAAATTTGTGTATTCTCGCCACTAATGAAAACAAAACTAGCTTACTAGTACATTAACTGAGGTCAGAAGTATAATTTACAGTATTGAATGTTTTTTATTAACAGATTCGCCTCAAAACTCCAAAAAATAAGCTCGCTCTAGCCCATATCAAAATTCCTGGTTATCATATAGTTTTGGATCAGTCTAATAATGATTGTAAACGTGACATATTAGCGCTGATTAAGTTCGTACATGGAGTGGATGAAATGGTAAATACGTTACAAATAACTCAGTCTTTCATCACCTTCCATATTGAATATTGAGTGTGCCTTTTGTTTTATGTTTAGTAGAGCAATATACGAGTATACTTCCCGAGGTAATTCTATTATAGCTGGCGATCGGAATTTTCCAGAGATAACTTAGTGTGATGGTTAGCGATACATCCATTCGATGAATAGTGTCTCTAGCGAAAGACCACTTATTAACTGCGTTCATAACTTAGCTGCATATCGATAGTTGGGGAACCAATCGTTCTTGTATTTTCCAACCAGCTGCTACACTCGACTTTGTTTTGTTATACAGGATAACTGATTTACAACCGCAACCCTTCAAATATGTAGAATAAAAGCCAGAAATAGATTTTAGGTTCAGGTCAGGTTCAGTAGGATTGCTTTTTACAACTACAAAAGCAATTTTTAAATAACCTGCATCCAAAACCTACTTTTATATTAAGAAATTTTAGCAAGAATAACAAAAAACGCACCATTGGAAAAAGGACCTTATCAAACAATTCGTGGTTACGAACTGTAAGTACCCTGCTCAATAGTAACCGGAACTCTAAAAAACGGAATTTTAAATAGCAATAGATACATAAAAAGAGTCTGATTCTTATGCTGATTTCAAATATACAAGTTTCATCAAGTTTAGTCTTACCCGTCAAAAATTACGAGCCTGAGAATACTTGCCTTATTTTCGAAAAGGGGGAAACGCCCCTAAAAGTTATAGAATCTTAATGAAAATAACACCATCAGATTTAGCGTATCCGAGAACCCTACTGTAGATGTTTCAAAATACTATCTGCAAAAATTTGGAATTTTGCATTTTTTGCCAGAAAAAAGGTCATGGATTCGTTTTTTTTTATCTTCCCAGGGGTGATCGTATCGACCCAATGGTCCAAGAATATCACGAGAGGGCTCATTCGAACGGAAATTGAAATTTCTATTGCCCTTTTTAAGTGACGAAAAAAATTGGGGGGCAACTAGGCCCCCTCCCACGCTCACTTTTTTCCCAGTCACCCGATCAAAATTTTGAGATAACCATTTTGTTCAGCATAGTAAAAAAATCTAATAACTATGTCTTTGAGGACGACTTAATCCCCCACAGTCCCCGGGGGAAGGGCTGCAAGTTGTGAACTTTGCCCATTGCTTACATACAGTATTGGTTATTGGGAAGTATAGAGACGTTTTCAGGGAGGATTTTTTTCTGGGTGGGGTCGGGAGGAGAAGGTTACGTGGGGGGATCTTTCCGTGGAGAAATTTTTCATGGGGGAAAGGAATTTTCCATGAAGGGGGCGCCGGATTTCCCAGCATTAAATAAAAAAAAAAAAAACAAGTTTTTTTCAACTGAAAGTAAGGAACAACATAATAACTTAAAACGAACAGAAAATATCAAACAGTTCATTGTAACGAACTGTAAGTAAGGAGCGACCCGGTTCAATGGTAACCGAAACTCTAAAAAACGGAATTTTGATACCAATAGATACATCAAAAGAATTAGATTTTAATACTGATTTTAAATATATAAGTTTCATCAAGTTTAGTTTTACCCATCAAAAGTTACGCGCCTGAAATAATTTGGCTGATTTTAGAAAAAAGGGGGAAAGACCCTGAAAAGTTATAGAACCTTAATGAAAATCACACCATCATATTGAGCGTATAAGAGAACCCTACTGTAGAGGTTTCAAGCACCTATCTATAAAAATGTGAAATTTTGCATTTTTGCCAGAAGAAAGATCACGGATGCGTGTTTATTTGTTTTTTTTTCCCAGGGGTGACCGTATTGACCCAGTGGTCCTAGAATATCGTGGGAGGGCTTATTGGAACGGAAATTAAAAGTTCTAGTGCCCTTTTTAAGTGACCAAAAAAATTGGAGGGCAACTAGGCCCCCTCACACGCTCATTTTTTTCCTAAAGTCACCCGATCAAAATTTTGAGATAGCCATTTTGTTCAGCATGGTCAAAAATATGATAACTATGTCTTTTAGGATGACTTAATCACCCGAAGTCCCTGGGGTGGGTGGGTCGGGGGTTATATGGGAGGATCTTTCCATGAAGGAAGTTTTCATGGGGGAAGGGACATTGCTATGAAGGGGGCGCCAGATTTCCCATCATTATTAAAGAAAAAGATCAGAAATTAAATATAAAAAAAAGTTTTTCAACTGAAAGTAAGGAGCAACATCAAAACTTAAAACGAACAGAAAATATTACGTATATGATTGGGTTCACCCCCTAGTCAATACCTCGCTCTTTAAGCCAAAGGTTTTTAGTACTTTCATAAGAGCTATTTATTCTAATTAACGGCCTTTGTGATTAAGGGGTCATTTTTAAAGAACTGGAACAAAATTCTAATTTTAGCTTAAAGAGCAAGGTAATGACTAGGGGGCGAACCCTCTAATATACGTATTAAAAATCTATGAATATAGAACTTCGTTACGTAAGTTACGTATAGTTATTACTAATAAAAACGTTCGTAAATAAAATTAAACAAGTTTCGAGAAAGCCATTTAACCAAATAAAAGTAAAATTAATATGCAAATTTTGTTTTAATTATTCATGTACGGTGAGCCAAAATCAAAACCTGCATTAATTCAAAAACGTTCAAAAATTAAATAATAAAAAAACAAGTTTTTTTTAACTGAAAGTAAGGAACGGCGTTAAAACTTAAAACGAACAGAAATTATTTCGTATATGAAAGGGGCTGTCCCCTCCTCAACGCCTCGCTCTTTACGCTAAAGTTTGACTTTCTCATAACTCTATTTTTTTTAAACAATAAAAAACTTTAGCGTAAAGAGCGAGGCGTTGAGGAGGGGATAGTCCCTTTCATATACGAAATAATTTCTGTTCGTTTTAAGTTTTAACGTCGTTCCTTACTTTCAGTTAAAAAAAACTTGTTTTTTTTTAATTTAATTACGTATATGAAGGGGGTTGCCTCTCCTCAATAGCTTGCTCTTACGCTAAAGCTTTTTTAATTTTAAAAGAGGTTATTATTCTGATTAAACAGCCTTTGTGATTCAGGAGTTGAAAGTAGGGAGCGACATTAAAACTTAAAACGAAAAGAAATTATTGCGTATATGAAAGGGGCCGTCCCCTCCTCAACCCTGCGCTCTTTACGCTAAAGTTTGACTCTTCCTTACAACTCTACTTTTTAAAACAAAAAAAAAACACTTTAGCGTAAAGAGCGGGGCGTTGAGGAGGGGACAGCCCCTGTCATACACGTAATAATTTCTGTTCGTTTTAAGTATTAATTTCTGTTCGTATGTCGCTCCTTACTTTCAGTTAAGAAAAACTTTTTTTATTTTTATTTAATAAAATAAGTGGTGGCCTGATATAGATTAAGAAATCTGACAAAACAAACTAACTGTAAAAATATTTGTAATTATGTCTCAAGAAATTGCTAATGATGATTGTTGCATCAGGATCAGCGAAGGCTGTCCAGGGGTTACACTAGCCATTGCTGACTCCCGTTTTAGACTTCAAAACTGCTCTTGGTGGTCCTTCATTTAGAAGTACATGAACTTGAGAAGACGTACACAGAACAGCAACAAAAAGTATAAGACGTCTTCATAACGTATCATACCCTGAAAGACTCAAGGCATTAAAGCTATTAACTCTTCTTTTTCGTTGGAAACACAACTTTTTAACCTCCTCTCTAAATGGTAAGCTCGAGGAGTTTCCAGGAAACATACAAGTCTTCAGTAAAAACCCAGATCGGACGTGATTTTTTTCCTTCAACAAGAACAATGACCGGGTCTGTTTGTAATTCATGAACTGTCTGACTTGACAAGGGGTATGCTGATAAATATTTCATGTGTGATTATAACACCTTCTCGCGCGAGTGATCAATAATCAAACAATTAACCTATTGAATTTCATTTTCTTGCATACTAGTTATTGTAAATATTTTTCTAGCGTGTCATGTATATTACAACTTTTACTTTATGCTTATTTTTAAACATTCGGAAAACTTAAAATAACAAAATTATTGCAAAATCGTTCTCTCCGATATGAAGTGCCATTTTAAAGTGAGGATATTCAACGATATAACACGATAATATCGAAGCAACAAGAATATGCCTGATTTCAAATTATAATTAGTTCCAGGTAGGCTAATATGATATTATAGTACGTACTTAAATAGCCAATATGAATTATTATTTTAAGTTATTAATAAGCTTTCAATCTCCAAAAATTCGAGAACACACTAACACACGCATGTTCTCGATATGATAGTACACATCAATGAGCCACTTATGACCCTACAGACAATGTTTTTTTGACAATTTCTAAGGAATCATTAACCAAAAATTACAACTGTGTGTCGAAAAACAGCTTTTACTAAATTTAGTTTCTTATTATATAGAGACTCAAAGTACCTTCACTGAGTCATTAAGACTTGACGAAACAACCCTATGGCGTTTCAGAGAAGAAGCACCGGGAGATCTAGTACCAGAGGCTATTATTTTTCTCCATGATTTGGCCGCATGAACATAAAATTAAATTTGACACCTTGTAACTTGTGAGGACAGTAATGTATTAATCACTGCTGACAAATGTCAAATCACTATAGATTATATGAGGATAGATAAAGAAATGATAACCTACTTTTGAACTTCAATTGTCCCGATCGTTTCCAGTGCGAATTCACATTTTGGATCTTTCGTCACAGCCTCTTCAAGCAATCGCGTGGCTTCTTCTACATCACCGCGGGTTTGTAAGGACAGCATAGCCAGGTGAACCAGGAGATTAGCGTTTTCTGGATCAATTTGCATGGCTTTTTTAAATAGTTTCTCTGCTTCATCAAATCTAGATGTGTCCGTCAATACCTGAACATGAAACAATTACTTTGTTAGGTTTAAATTGTCTGAAACTTATAAATGTCTTGAAGCCAAGAGCCTTGTAATAAAAAAGTACTTTAATGGGTTAGATAGGTGATTTCGGTGAAATCCTAATTGCTAAAGTAAATGGTTTTCCTGAGATAGGATTTTTAGGAAGGCAGTCGATATCCCAATAAGCTTCGCTCTAGTGAGAATGAATATGTGCGCGTGGGTGGGGAGGGGGGTAAATTCTGTAAAAATTATCCTGGTAAAACCCCCTTTACTTTATCTAGGAGCAAGTTTGGAAAAAAAAATTGTGTACTATTAGCTAATAGGGAAGCTTTTTTTTTACATTTTAAGATCTTAGCGTCAAGCTGCTTGATTGTATGTGAAGTGAAGTGAATTCTAACAAGGATTTTTCTTGAATATAAGGAAAAATACACACACAAAAACAATTACATTCAAACTAAATAACTTTTCAACAACGACCATGTCCTATTGCATCCCGAAATATACTTGATAGAATCCTCCATACTCCAGCACTTACACACAAACATCAAATAGTTCAGGAATTTTCCCCCCACCAAATGATTATTGCATTAAAATCTATCAAAAAATTTACTTTTGAATTTTCTCTACCGATTTTTCAGAAAACTTTGTTAATTGTTTCAAACAGTTCGTGGTAACGAACTGTAAGTAAGGAGCGACCCGGCTCAATGGTAACCGAAACTCTAAAAAACGGGATTTTGATACCAATAGATACATCAAAAGAATCAGATTTTAATTCTGATTTCAAATATATAAGTTTCATTAAGTTTAATCTTACCCATCAAAAGTTACGTGCCAGAGAAAATTTGGCTGATTTTCGAAAAAAGGGGAAGGACCCCCTAAAAGTTATAGAACCTTAATGAAAATCACACCATCATATTCAGCGTATCAGAGAACCCTACTGTAGAGGTTTCAAGCTCCTATCTACAAAAATGTGGAATTTTCCATTTTTTGCCAGAAGAAAGATCACGGATGCGTGTTTATTTGTTTGTTTGTTTTGTTTTTTTTTTGTTTTTTTTCCCAGGGGTGATCGTATCGACCCAGTGGTCCTAGAATATCGTGGGAGGGCTCATTGGAACGGAAATTAAAAGTTCTAGTGCCCTTTTTAAGTGACCAAAAAAATGGAGGGCAACTAGGCCCCCTCCCACGCTCATTTTTTTCCCAAAGTCACCCGATCAAAATTTTGAGATAGCCATTTTGTTCAGCATGGTCGAAAATATGATAAAATGTCTTTTAGGATGACTTGATCCCCCAAAGTCCCCGGGGGGAGGGCTGAAAGTTATGAACTTTACTCATATTAACATATAGTATTGGTTATTGGGAAGTATACAGACCTTTTCAGAGGAGATTTTTTCTAGTAGGTGGGGGAAGGGGAGGGTCGGGGGCTATATGGGAGGATCTTTCCATGAAGGAAGTTTTCATGGGGGAAGGGACATTGCTATGAAGGGGGCGCCGGATTTCCCAGCATTATTAAAGAAAAAGATCAGGAATTAAATAAAAAAAAACAAGTTTTTCAACTGATCAACTGATTGTGATTAAGGGGTCATTTTTAAAGAACTGGAAAAAAATTCGAACTATAGCTTAAAGAGCAGGGTATTGACTAGGGGGCGAACCCCCTAATATACGTGTTAAAAATTTATGAATATAGAAGTTCGTTACGTAAGTTAATTCTTAGTTACGTATATTTATTACTAATAAAAACGTTCGTAAATAAAATTAAACAAGTTTCGAGAAAGCCATTTAACCAAATATAATATGCAAATTTTGTTTTAATTATTCTTGTACGGTGAGCCAAAATCAAAACCTGCATTAATTCAAAAACGTTCAAAAATTAAATAAAAAAAAACAAGTTTTTTTAACTGAAAGTAAGGAGCGACGTTAAAACTTAAAACGAACAGAAATTATTCCGTATATGAAGGGGGCTGTCCCCTCCTCAACGCCTCGCTCTTTACGCTAAAGTTTGACTTTCTCACAACTCTATTTTTTTAAACAATAAAAAAACTTTAGCGTAAAGAGCGAGGCGTTGAGGAGGGGACAGCCCCCTTCATATACGGAATAATTTCTGTTCGTTTTAAGTTTTAACGTCGTTCCTTACTTTCAGTTAAAAAAACTTGTTTTTTTTTATTTAATCTTGTACAAAGTCGACAACTTGTGCTCTTTTCGTATCACCAATTATTGGTTACAAGGAATAGATGCAATTACTGGTAAACTCCAAAAGCCTGTTGTCTGCCTAAAACATATTGAAATAAACTTAAAAATATAAAATAGGGGACGCCTTAACAGAAAGAGTGTTAAGGGACACTTGCACAAGAAAAAACTGGTACTCGCATCGAAAAGAAAATTACAAACGCCATCAAACGCATGGGGATTTTTTCCTTTTTTTTCAGCCTATTTTAGACTGCTGCACACTTGTTTTTTCAAGTATTTTAAAATGTAAGGGAGCCTAAAGTAGAATTTTATCACCAGTAAGCCAAACAGGTCAAGGTCAACGAGCCTGGTTACCACCAAGATTCTGTTATTGTTTACAGGAAATATTTCGGCTCTAATTCTATAACATTGTACATTAATTAAGTCAATTATTCTATGTTTCCTTAATATTTTCTACTCTTTTAATGAAGTCGCCAGACACTACTCAATAAGAAGTGCTAGTCAATTTTTTACCCCTATCTTCTTATGCTTCTTATAAAAGTGTTTCATTCTCTTTGCTCCCAACGAATTTTACAAAATAATATAACAACATCTATTTCGAAACTGAGTCTAAAAATCATTGGTCAGGGGTCGATAAAAGATAGATTCATTAACGCGTAGTTCTCTGTAAAAAGTTATGACAGAATAACAGGATTTTCTGAAATCCTGAAAATTTTCCAAGTGCCCACATTTCAGAAATATGCAAAAGAAAACTATTATTACCAAAGTTGTATTTAGTATTTAGGTGACCAAACAACACATTCCAATTATGAAAAAATTAAATATATATATCACAAGGAGTGTCTGATTTCCGCCAAACTTGGCATTTGAGGGATTTTTGAGGCACTACTTACAAAGTTGAGGCTATAATTACAGTAATAGGGCATTAAAACTTAACACTATGTAGCTGACATGTTTAACAAGAGGATTCCAATTTCCCCCACCCCCTGTCCTGTAAAAGGGTAAAGATGCCTTCTTACAACAATTACTGTCTATTAAGGATTATTAGGGAATTTAATAGGTGTAAATTTAAATCCTATCAAGACAAGAAGAATTTATTGCAGAACAATAAGTAGATTGCAAAATACTAATTTGAAAGAAAATAAATATCTATTACTCGAAAAATTTTTTTAAATGCGACTGATTTTTCTATACATGTTTAAATGAAATAGATTTAAAAGGAAGAAAAGAATGACAAAAACAATGGTCACTTTCAAGTAGCAAAGCTAAATTAACTGTCAAATATAGAAGCATTGTTGAAAAACGAATCAATTAGCATTTTGATTTTTATTTTATTTTTTTTTCATTTTTTTATTAAATATCTAGTTTTCTAAACCACAAATGACAGCTTTACATTAAGGGGTTTAGCACAAACTATTACTATTTTTGTGTTAAATTCTGTTCGTTAAATTTTGACTTTAATACTAACTGTTGAACTCAATAGATAGCTACGAATATTACCAATCGATTGTTCTGAAAGTGTTATCAACAATTTAAAACGAAGAAAACCTATTTTCAGGAAGCATAATAACACTCTAGCCTTTTAGGGGTTTAAGGGGGCCACAATACATAATTTTGTTGTAGGAACTTGGTTTGGGGTTCCTTTTAAGTTTTAATTTTGCTCTTTAATTTTCGTGGAAAAGCTCTGTTTTTTACTTTAATCTCAGTTCTTCTTTTCATTGACATCGTATCTGGATATATTAATAGTAGTTATTTTAGGTTAAAAAGTTTAATTTATAGCAGTAGTTAATTTTAATCGGCAGCTGGAACATAGGTGCCCAAAAAATTGTATTTGGGAGTAGTCGTGGTAGAACCAGTTATAGTAAGACTGTTCCTTCCACGACTCTTCTATTGGTACTGTTAGCTTCTGTTAGTACTACCCATGGTATAGATTGTCATTGTAGAAACTATAACGATATAGGAAGGGGTGCTAGTAGCAATATAAGAAGAGCTGGATTCTTGCTGTAAATCTGAATCTACCTATATTTCAAATTGTAATTTAATCTATGAACTGAGGTAACTTAATTCATGCAATTAATTTTTAAGGTTAATACATAGCAACTAAGGACTAAATGAGTCTTGGCGGGGGGTGGGATCGGACGGAATGGCTCAACCAAAATCCTTATAAGGTTCTGTTCTAAGGAAGTAATCCTACTGAAATATATCGATGAAGTCTATGTTTCTAAATAGGATATTTGTATGGTTTTGCGTCCTTATCCATGGTGATGCACACATAATGTCGTGCCGGAGGGTATAGTTGTTTCGACTGTTTCGATTAGTTTTCTTGGAATATCGATCTGATACCATATGATTGTCGTTTGATCACTGAAAAATGACGCCAGAGGATTTGTGGGGAGGTGAGACCTCTCCCAGCTTACTCTGATCGCCCGCTCCCTATTCCGAGGCCAGAAAAACAAAACACGGGAGACACATAGCTCTTTTCTAAGTCAATGCAACTGTGTTCACAGTAGTTGGGGCTTTCAACTTCATCAATGAGCTCTCGAACGCTCACAACATCAAAACACAAGATCGTTTTATAACTTTGGATTTTCACAAATGTAAGTGAAATAGCTGGTCAGAGCTTTTTCTGTTGAAATAAGCTTTCAGCCTTGAAACAAACCGTAGTAATTCGAGGCCTTGGTTAAAAAAGACCAGCAACTTAATTTTATCTTTGAGGCTTTTTGACTGCATTCGAGTTAATTTGAACGTAACCTACGCAGTGTACTCGAAAAAACAACTAATAACAAGGCTTTAAAAGAGATATGAGTAGAAAGATGGAAGAGCTAATAAAGCAAAGATACCTGAGCATAGAGGGAATAGCATTCCACACAATTTGGATACTTCTCCATTGCCTCTTTAAAGTGGTCCAAGGTTTCGTCTGCTTTGCGTGTGTCCCCCTTTACAAACGCGTAGTACTTGTAGTCGGCATACAGCTTTTGAACGTAGGCAATAGGGTAGTTGCTACTCAAATCCACAGCCTTGGTGAAGTCACTCCTCGCTTCCTCCATCCTTTCAATCAGAAGATTTATCTAACAAAAGCATAAAATCATTAGTAGCCTGAAAAGGAAAGAATTGCTCTAATTTGATGGAGACAGCCAGTATGCTATCTTCTTCTTCTTTTATCTTTTCTTCTTCTTCTTTTTTGGCTTCTTCTTGTTAGTTTTTTTAGCATTATTAATGCAATATACAATGCATAAGTTCACTTTAATCATTTTTGAAAGAAATAAAAATCTTTTATACTGTTTTTCCTTATTACAAAATAATGGTCATAAGATGAATTTGTTTGCATAGAACCAGCGTTTTTTTATTGATTCCACTTGGTATCATTTGATTTGAGTTCTACATTATTTGCATCATTAAGAGTTTTCAGCACTTCTGTAGCTTTATTCTTCTAATCTTTTTATGTTATTTTCTGATATGTTTTAGTAGATTTTTGTTTTCTCGTTGATAAAGGTTTCCAAATGTGAAACTAATTTATTTAGTTCACTGTCTTCATTAAAAATTTTGCCGCGTTGTCACATATCTCTATACTTTCATTTTATTAATGGGAGCTCTAATACTTTTCAATTTGCTTCATATTTTAACAAACCAGTATTTTGAGTTTCCACACGCTGTTTCGAATTTTTATTATAACTAAGGGTTCTGAATTTTAAGCCACGTTATATATGTCTGCGGACCTCGATCAACAAATTTTATGTTTTTGTGCATTAATACCTATTTACAACAAAAGGAACCTACAAGGAAACGTTTTATGTCAAAGTATTGCAAACATGCCAATTTGGAAAAATACCCCCACGAAACATCCACACATTCATTTAGTAAATTAAGGTAGGTAAGAAATGAGGTTAGTAGCTAGTTAAGAATTAAATCAGGAGTTAAGAAGGGTTACGTTCTATCCCAGTTTATATGGATTATTTTGATGGAATTTGTCCTAAGGAGCACAACAAAAGCTACATGAAAACGCGGAATCTAATGGGGAAGTAAAACTACTAGAATTAGATTATCCTGATGATTTTAGCATCCTCGATGTAAATGACAAACATCAAAAAAAGAAGAGCAATGGGCAATTATTTTCGTAAGATAGTGGAATTCTAATTTGAATTAATATTTCGGAACTATGTCCAAGGGCCATCCTCAGCAAAACATAAATATATAAACAAAGAATGACTTACAACAACATACGACCAATAAAACTAAAATGAAAATTTTTCAAAACAGTCCCAGCATCTTTACCTCAGCAAAGTTCAACCAGGACTAATAAAAAAGTGAGGTGAAACAAGGGTAATTCATTGAAATGAAAGAAGAATAATTAAAAACACGTTTTTATTGCTAATCTTGCCTTTTTGGCAGCTAACCTCAAAGGGATTTTTGTAAATGGTTCTGTTTTAATGTTTACTGGTTTTAAAAAATATTTTGTAAGATCGTTTTTCATTAAATTTGTGTATACAGCATTTAGTGAATATTCCTCCAAGTCCCTATTTAAGGAAATATTATTGATTTCAATTAGTTCTCGAACTACCTGATGCCTAGATTAGTTTTACGCTTTATTATTAGCTTTATGCCTAGATCATTGCTAATAAGGGCGGATTCTTCAAAAAGTATTTTGTGGCTAGGATTTTCAAAAACATGGCTGCATAAAGCAGAATCAAAAGAAACATTAGCAATATTAGAATTTAGAGCTTTGGTGATATCATCTTTATGCTGTTGTAGTCATTTCTCTAAATTCTGGTGAGTTCTACCTACATAGTATTTGCCACAGTCGCATGGGATTTGATACACCCTTGTTTGGTGAGTAACTGGGGTTTTGTCTTCACCGGAATTCAGGAAATTTATGATTTTGAAATTATTGGTAAATACTACATACTGATTATTTTGTCAATGGACGGTCCAAAGAAGTAAGCTTTGAATAGGTTGGGACGTGGGAGGAGCGTGCGTAGCTATGTTGGCATCAGGTGGCTTAGTGTTGGTATTGACCTCAGGCGTGAGTTATTAGTCGTAGAATTTAATATATTACCTGTCCTCTATGATGGTAAATATCGGCATTGTTTCCGTCGATACAGATAGCCAAATCGAAATCCTTTAGACTATCCAAAGAAGAATTCAGTGTCATCTGCAGCGAAGCTCGCTTTATGATTGCATTCACCTTAACCTTTAACAAACACGAGCTTTATTAACAAGAACATACTAAAATCTCGCATTTCAATCATGGAAAGTTACCGATCAAATATAATTTTGATGATTTATTTCAGTGTATCTTAGATAGTTCCTTATTTCTTTGATCATTTCAATATATGCCTAAAATTCTACAAGATTTTTCATAGCCTGAGTTGATTCCTTAATCAGCTTTAAGCTGGTCTCTTATTAAATAATGCATGAATTTCAAGCAAGAGCCAGCATATAAATTCTTTTTGTAGGTGCGCTTTGGCTTTATCGAATACTTGTCTCTAAAACTTCTCACCCAATAACAAGATAAATCCTATTAAATTGGTCAATATAACTACAAAGACTTGTAATCTTTAGCAGAACTTTAACCCTTGCATTTTATAGGTTTGCATATTTACTAAAAATTCTCTTAGTCTGGCCACACGAGAAGATGTTCTAGGAGACTGGGAAATTTCTTGCGCAGAAAAACTCCCAGAAGGTTCTGTTCTACCATTTTATGTTCTTTGCATTAGGACCGTGATTGGGTTTAGCCTACTTGTCTTCTTTTTGCTAGGGTATCAGAAATCCCTAACGCCACACTTGATACTGCTTGAAATTTAAGCTGTAAGAGTGTCTAAGAGCCCCCATGACCACTTCAAAAGTGATTCAACGTTACACCTATGTTAAAACTGAACAAGCATATGCTTTGCCTAAGAAAATACCCAACATCATTCTTGTCTGTATGAGGTTACTGAAGTAACTCGATGCAACTTCACTCCCACCAATTTCCTGTAGGTAGGAACACTTACAAGATTGTTCTGCTACGGGGTTATAACAGAGACTAACCTGTCGTAGCCTATTTTTACACCTAAACCGTTTTACCGGCGAAATCTATGCTAATTTAGTCGAGCATAAAATTTTACGGAGCTATTTGCACTAGCCAACTTGAATCTTCAAACATTCTGGCTTCTTTCCCGAACGCTTTGCCAGTAAAAGTTACCACCCAAATGCCACCTGTAAATAATTTTATGAAAACTTTTAACTACTTCAAACACTATCAAAAAGATGACATTTGACTTACTTGACTTGAGCTCTTGCTCGGCAACGTCTCCAGTGTAAAGTGAAGTTAAAAGGAAAAAGACGATAGATGAAAGAGAAATGATATACTCATAGATAATTTCTTAAACCACATTGGCCTGACATCACATAAAGAAAGAAAAACGAGCAAAAATGGGGTTTTTATAGGCCCAAATGAAGATACTGAAAAAACGAAGCGAATATTTCGAGAGGACAAACGCCTCTCTTCTTCAGCGCGAAACGAAACGATGTATCAATAAAAGCCAAAATTAAAAGAATTAAAACCAAATACCTAACAACCATAAAAGCGAGTTATTCGCCAATATCCGCGATTTGCACAAAATCACAAAATATGATCTGCCATCGACGGATACTAAGCGAACAACTGAACAAAAGAAAGGAATCAATCATCACTCGAAAAACAAACGAACCAGCAATTAAATAAGTTGGAAAACTATGTCATTTGATTTCGGATTTTAAATTAAGGAATTTCTTGCAGACACCCTTGAGACCTAAGGGGTTGTTTCACGTGTTTGATTAGATGACTGAGAAAGTGGTTCAAGGTTTATTTCAGGGATCACTAAAGTATCGGCTTCTCTTTTGAGAAAACCGAAATATGACTCATTTATTCTTACATCACCGGAATCTCTGTTTAAAGCTAGACCTAAATGTTGGTATTTATAAATTTCAAACAGCTTCTCTGTAGTGCTGGACAATACCCTTATCATTCGAAATAAGACTAGCTTGATTAAACAAAATAGTATGGTCTGGTTTTTCAAAAATGTGCTCTGCAAGGGCAGAGTCAAAATTTTCGCGGTTTTTCCGCTTTTTAAGTGTATTATTAATTGAGCTAGAATGCTGAGTTAATCTATCTGTTAGTCGCTGAATTAGTCTTCCAATATAACCAAAGACCACACGAACAAGGAATTCTGTAGACACCGGAGTTTTCACCTATCGGGATAGGGTCTTTTCCATGATAAATTTGGACTTGATAGTTTTTCTGGGTCTATAATAAGTGTAAATGTTATTTTTCCTTAGATTTTTGAAATGTGGTCTGAAATCCCTTTAATGTAATGGGAGACCAAGATAAACTGATTTTCCCTTTGATTTGTGTTTTTGCTGTGGAACTATCTGATAATCTTTTAATGCGTTTTGCAATTACAAGAATTTATTAACTAATTGGATAACCATTCCCAAATAAAAATATCTCTAAGGTGGTTGAGTTCTAAATCCAAGAAACGTGTTGAACAAACTTTCAATGCTCTATCAACTAGAGAAGTGACAACTCCTCTTTTCACAGCAGGAGAATGATTGGAGGAATAACTTAAGTAACGGTCATTATGTGTGGGTTTTCTATATACACTAACTCGAACATGAATCATTTCGGTGCACCAAAACATCTAAGAAGGAAGACGCCTCTCTATCTCTGATGCCTGAGTAAATTTCAGTTTTGGATCCAAGGAGTTGAGCAAGTGAAGAAAAGAACCCAGAGACTCGTCACCATGCTCCCATAAATAAAAAATGTCATCTTTAAAACGAACCCAAAACTCAGGCTTACAAGAACCTTGCAAAATAGCCCTTTCTTCAAGGTCTTCCATGAAAATATCAGCCTGTATTGGAGAAAGGGGGGCACCCATGGAGAGCCCATATTTCTGTCTATAAAAAATGCCTCTATAATGAAAGTAAAAAGAAGTTCTATTACAAAGGGCTGTAAGCGAAAGAAGTGTCTGATTCGAAAGAGCAGAATTTTCTGATATAGATGGGTTAGAATTAAGTTTTGCTCCAAAAACAGTTCGGCCTTTGAGGATCACAATTGGTATACATTGAATCTGCATCAAAACTGCCATTCTTGTATTTGGTTTAACCGAAACTTGCTTACCTTGGAAACAAAATCAGCGGAATTTTTAATATAGGATTTTTGAGCCTGAATTAGTGGGCGAAATATCACTGATAAGAATTTTCCTATTTTTGCTGTAGGAGAATTAAAAGAAGAAACAATGGGTCGAAGTGGATTACCGGGCTTATGAACTTTAGGAAGACCATAAAAGCGAGGGGACGTACAACCGCGTGGGTAAAAACCTTTTGTACAAACTGATCTGTAATTTCACCTTTCCTTTTAGATAAGACAGCTCTTTTCGGACTTCCTGTACAAATTTTTCTGTGGGTGATCGGTAGCTAATTGTTCATATGTGTTAGAATCATTTAAAATTTCTCTGATTTTTTTGTCGTAATCATCTGAATCTAATACAACAACAGTATTGCCTTTATCGGCTTTCGTAATAATCCTGGAATGATCTTTTTGTAGTGCGTGTAAGACCAAGTGTTCATTTTTACTAAAATTTTTTAAATTTCGATTATTAATAGAAGGCGAATCCAACAAAGTTTCAACAAATTGTGCTCTAACCTCAGCAATCTCTCCAATCTCCGCACGAGAGTATCCGCACGAGAGTAACACATATGAACAATTAGCTACGATCCCACAGAAAATTTGTACAGGAAGTCCGAAAAGAGCTGTCTTATCTAAAAGGAAAAGGTGAAATTACAGATCAGTTGTACAAAAGGTTTTACCCACGCGGTTGTACGTCCCCCTCGCTTTTATGGTCTTCCTAAAAGTCATAAGCCCGGTAATCCACTTCGACCCATTGTTCTTCTTTTAATTCTCCTACAGCAAAAATAGGAAAATTCTTATCAGTGATATTTCGCCCACTAATTCAGGCTCAAAAATCCTATATTAAAAATTCCGCTGATTTTGTTTCCAAGGTAAAGCAAGTTTCGGTTAAACCAAATACAAGAATTGGCAGTTTTGATGCAGATTCAATGTATACCAATTGTGATCCTCAAAAGGCCGAACTGTTTTTGGAGCAAAAACTTAATTCTAACCCATCTATATCAGAAAATTCTGCTCTTTCGAATCAGACACTTCTTTCGCTTACAGCCCTTTGTAATAGAACTTCTTTTTACTTTCATTATAGAGGCATTTTTTATAGACAGAAATATGGGCTCTCCATGGGTGCCCCCCTTTCTCCAATACAGGCTGATATTTTCATGGAAGACCTTGAAGAAAGGGCTATTTTGCAAGGTTCTTGTAAGCCTGAGTTTTGGGTTCGTTTTAAAGATGACATTTTTTATTTATGGGAGCATGGTGACGAGTCTCTGGGTTCTTTTCTTCACTTGCTCAACTCCTTGGATCCAAAACTGAAATTTACTCAGGAATCAGAGATAGAGAGGCGTCTTCCTTTCTTAGATGTTTTGGTGCACCGAAATGATTCATGTTTCGAGTTTAGTGTATATAGAAAACCCACACATAATGACCGTTACTTAAGTTATTCCTCCAATCATTCTCCTGCTGTGAAAAGAGGAGTTGTCACTTCTCTAGTTGATAGAGCATTGAAAGTTTGTTCAACACGTTTCTTGGATTTAGAACTCAACCACCTTAGAGATATTTTATTTGGGAATGGTTATCCAATTAGTTTAATAAATTCTGTAATTGCAAAACGCATTAAAAGATTATCAGATAGTTCCACAGAAAAACACAAATCAAAGGGAAAATTCAGTTTATCTTGGTCTCCCATACATTAAAGGGATTTCAGACCACATTCAAAAAATCTAAGGAAAAATAACATTTACACTTATTATAGACCAGAAAAACTATCAAGTCCCAAATTTATCAAGGAAAAGACCCTATCCCGATAGGTGAAAACTCCGGTGTCTACAGAATTCCTTGTTCGTGTGGTCTTTGGTATATTGGAAGAAACTAATCAGCGACTAACAGATAGATTAACTCAGCATTCTAGCTCAATTAATAATACACTTAAAAAGCGGAAAAAAACCGGAAAATTTTGACTCTGCCCTTGCAGAGCACATTTTTGAAAAACCAGACCATACTATTTTGTTTAATCAAGCTAGTCTTATTTCGAATGATAAGGGTATTGTCCAGCACTACAGAGAAGCTGTTGAAATTATAAATACCAACATTTAGGTCTAGCTTTAAACAGAGATTCCGGTGATTTAAGAATAAATGAGTCATATTTCGGTTTTCTCAAAAGAGAAGCCGATACTTTAGTGATCCCTGAAATAAACCTTGAACCACTTTCTCAGTCATCTAATCAAACACGTGAACAACCCCTTAGGTCTCAAAGGGTGTCTGCAAGAAATGCCTTAATTAAAATCCGAAATCAAATGACATAGTTTTCCAACTTATTTAATGCTGGTTCGTTTTGTTTTTCGAGTGAATGAATTGATTCCTTTCTTTTGTTCAGTTGTTCGCTAGTATCCGTCGATGGCAGATCATATTTTTTGGATTTTGTGCAAATCGCGGATATTGGCGAATAACTCGCTTTTATGGTTGTTAGGTATTTGGTTTTAATTCTTTTAATTTTTGGCTTTTATTGATACATCGTTTCGTTTCGCGCTGAAGAAGAGAGGCGTTTGTCCCTCGAATATTCGCTCGTTTTTCAGACTTCATTGCATAAAAACCCATTTTTGCCGTTTTTTTTTTAGTGATATCATTGTGTCGACTCCTTAGTGAACTAAGAATCCGTTCGTCAATAAAAAGTTAATTAAGAATTATATAAAAAAAAAAGGCAAAATATACTTGTTAGTTAACTAGTAAAGTAAATGGAACGACGCTCTAGATGCTATACAAAAACACCAAAGAGATCCGTATGAAATATATATCTATAATATTACTTAGTATCTTTAATGTGAAAAAAAACGAAGAAGCTTCTTTTCCCTCGCTCTAGATGCTATACAAAAACACCAAAGAGATCCATATAAAATATATCTATAATGTTACTTAATATCTTTAATGTGAAAAAAACGAAGAAGCTTCTTTTCATTTCAACCCTTATTCTGAGATGAAATAATGTAAACTAAATACCACTATCCTTAATGAATCATAGAACCATTCGTTTATCAGCGTTGTTAACTTTTTAGAAACGATACTTGTTCGGAATTGACACTTTTTTCTGAAGTTTTCTAATAATTAGCTTTAGAATCGTTTCATTTTAATTTTTAACGTAGAATAAAGAATAACAAAACAACTGGGACACCCGGACCACAAATACGACTGGGCCAACCATCCCCCTTAGACCTTCTAAAGGCAATAATGTCATTTTCACTTTACTCAAAGAAAAATGTTTAAAGTAGTTTACGTTTACTATAATAACAGAAAAACGTTCTTACTTCCGCAAACTTCTTTTTTTTAATATATTTCATTCAATCAGCCTAACTTTAATTGTCTGATATGTTGTAAATTACCGTCAATTCCTTCTTCCTTTGAAATTTATTATTTTCAAATGAACAGAACATCAATTATTAAATCATTTATTGACTAAAAAATTCAAAATATTGCTTCAAGAAACGAAACCGATTACTTCAAATTTGCTAAGTTTTTTTTTCTCCATTTTCGTCGATTTTTTATGCCCAGTGAAATGCAAGCTTAATAGAAAAAACAAATTTTGGATATACTTCAGGCGTCGCGAATCAACAATTTTTTTAATTGTTTGTCTTTGTTGAAGTCTTACTGATTAATACTCTTGACTTGTAAGTTTAAACCCATCAGACGAAACTAATATTTTTGGTCCCGTTTCTGGTCTTACAAACCGACACCGATTTTTATATTCAAAATTGATTCTTTTTCTTTATGTTGTATCCTAATTGAGGTCTACTTGGCTCTGTTTAAATCCCTTATAAATTTGAAGCTGATCAAAGAAGAACCAAACTTTGGGCCTATTTTCGGGCGGTTCTGATCGATGACAACTAAGATTAGCTTCACTTGCTTTTTCTGCATTTGAGCTTGGATTTATTTTTCTGGATTAGTGTCAACTTAGTCTAGGAATCTATGGATGCAATTTTCATTCCAATCGGGGATAGAAAACTTAAGGACCCGTTTTTGGGCATCAAGAATATTTTAGCACCCTGGTTTAGCATTATCACAAACATTCCATGTACAGTAGCTCCTTTCAGTCAAGACTGTTAGAAAATATTCTGTATTCAACCAAAGTCCTAATCAAAAACATCGTTTTGGCTCATTTTAGGCTGTATCAGAATTATTTTCCAAGTTTTTTACACATTGGGTTCATTGACATCAATTATTTACGGATAGAAGCTCATTTTTATTATTTTTTTCTTTTTTATATTGGGGCCCTTTTGGCCCAATGATTCGTATATATAAGTTTCAACCTGACATGAAAATTGATTTTAGGCCTATTTATTAGGTCTATTTTCAGGAGGCTTATGCCTCTAACCTGAAAATTTGTTGCTGTTTTTTTTTTTTTTTTTTTTACTTTAGCTACCTTCCCTATGGTCTTGCAAACTGAAATTTTTTCTAATGGATCAGACAATTTTTTTTTTCGCTCCCTTTGACTAGGGACTTACGATTTAATTTTCAAAATATTGAAAAAAAAGGTTTTTGAGTCTATTTTCAGAGAGTTTGTATGACAATCTAATTTTTTTGTAACTTAGACCGGGTTTGGCCTAGGTTCTTAGGTTGTAAATTTCGAAAACGCTAGAAAAAAGAGCCTTTAGGTCCTATTTCAGATTCCGTCTTCAGGCAAACCTTTTTTTTTTTTTTTGTGAACTGGGGTCTCCTCGGACAGGGATGGCCCACGGACTTATTTCAGGCAAATGAAAAAGAAAGTAATCCGTTTTTGACCTTTTTTCGGAGGACTTTGGTGGCCCTTTTTTTTCTTTTTTTTTAGCATTGGGGTTCCCTTGAACTAAGAACTTACGACAAAGGAATTTTCCTCAAAATGAAGGATTAAAGAGAGAGTAGACTCGTAGGCAGCTACTTATAACATTTTTTCTGAGGGAGTGAAAATCACCCAAGCAGCAAAATAACAGTCAAATTACATGAAAACCCCAGGATGTTTAACAACTATAAAATCACAATGTCCCCCAGGGGCCTAACCCCAGAAGCCTCCTTCTTGTATATGCACATCAAAGGGAGTCTATATAAAAAAAAGAGAGAGAGAAATCTCATGATGACATTTATCACGATATATATATATATATATATATATATATATATATATATTATAATATTATTATAATATATATATATATATATATATATATATATAATATATAACTATATAATATATACTATATCATATATATATACTATAATATATTATTAATAATATATATATATATATATATACATCACATATATAATATTATATACACAACACAATATACATATATATATTATATATAATATATATATATATATATATATATAATAATATAATAATATAAATATATATATATATATATATATATATAGATATACATATATATTATAAATATATAATTATATTATTATAATATATATATATATATATATATATATATATATACTACTAACAACCCACCGCAGCACCGAGCCGCCTGAGGCCAAACACAGCTACGCACGCTCCTCCTCAATCCCAATCTATTCAAAGCCTCCCTTTTTACACCCTCCCACGAAGTTCCCATTTCCTTTAAATCCTTCTTTATGACGTACTGCCACCGAGGACGACCTGCTTTCCGTTTAGTCCTAGATGGTTGGCCGAAAAGAACAATCTTCGGCAATCTGTCATCCTTCATCCGCCCAACGTGGCTTAGCCATGTCAACCTTTCTTGAGATGGCTCAAGAAAGGTTATATATATATATGTATATATATATATATATATAAAAATATATATATATATATATATAATATATATATATATATATATATATATATATATATATATATATATATATATATATATATATATATATATATATGTATATATATATATAATATATATATATATATATATATATATATATATATATATATATATGTATATATATATATATATATATATATATATATATATATATATATATATATATATATATTATATGATATATATATATATATATATATATATATATATATATATATATATATATATAGATATATATATATATATATATATATATATATATATATATATTATATATACACTTGCCACTACTGAGACTAAGCGCCACAGAAGCTAAATAGAGTTGCTTCAATGAGCATTGGATCGATTCAATTTGCGTCGCTTTAGTTTTATCTTTTTGTTCTACTGGCAGTAGTCCCGTTTGTTTTCTTCATCGTGAGATTTCTTTCTCTCTTTGTTTTTGTCATGGCGTGTCAGTTAGGCTTTAGATCTTTCAGGAGTTTATATTATATCAGAGTAGCTTATTGCTCGTGGCCCCTTGCTTAAGTCGAGCAGAGATCAATTCTTTAGACACTAGGCACATTTAGTCTTGCAGTTTCTGCAAGGCCGTACCCAGGCCTTTTTTTTCGAGGGGTGTTTTAGTCAAGGATTTTTTTTTCAGGGGGAGGGGGTTGCAAAAAAAAACTCAAAAAAACATAAAAAGTTTGTTTATAACATTTTTTGTTATTTTTTTACGAGTCAGACAAACATTTCGGGAGGGGGAGAAGGTTCAAAGCCCCTAACACCTCCCCCCCCCTCCTGGGTACGCCCTTGAGTCTCTGCAACTTTTGAGCATTCTCTTATAGACAAACCAGTTTTTCGCATGATGTCAATTGGGAGGATAGCTTGAGTACTATTTAACTACACCTTTTATGGTGAGCAGAAAAAATAAGACTCAAGTTTTTTCACTAGATAGTTAAAAGATAATAATCCAAGATTTTCCTACTTCTTTTATATTGTAGAAACAATTCGGTGAAATTCGACAGCTAAAAACTTGTGGCCAAAAAGCAAAACCTAAAGATTAATGAAGCAAATGGTTAAAAGGACGGAAACTTCTAAATTATGAACTTGCAGTCTCCGTAAACGACCACTATCGAAAGATCAATCTTGAGAAGGGTACAGAACTTGATAAACAATCACAAACTTACCTTAGGGTTACCTCCAAAGGAGATTAATTTATCGAAATCTTCTAATGCCCCAGCTAAATCAAGGGACAACATTCTAAATGTTCCACGCAGAAGACGGATTACTTCGTTTTCGTGAACTTCAAGCACCTCACTACAAGCAGGGATAACCTCATCATATTCTCTTTGGTGAAAGCAGAGTAAAGGTTTATCTTCGGGCCTGGAAATACGTGCATACAGCTATAGATATTTTATACAATTCCATTTTAGAATTCAAAGGGGGAAGGGTTTACACCCCCCACCCTAACTTCGTGTTCATTATTAGGTTGAAGTTACACTATTTCTACCGTGACTTTAAAGAATGTCATACGAAAAAAAAGACAAAAAAGTGACCAATAAAAAGGTGAATAAATTCTATGTTCATTTCTGCAATAAAAAAAAGAAGCCAAAAAGCTCAAAGATGAAAGTAAAAGCAGGTTGAACTTTAACAAAGTTAAGGTCTTTGTTCATTTCTGCACAGAGCCTCTTTTTTCCGTAAATGTAAAAAGAATATGTGAAGTGGGTACCAATTACAATATAATTATAGCAAGAATGCTCACAATATAATAAGTATGCTACTAGTCTCTTACCTAGTTTCAATTCCAGGTATTCATACATCCTTAACTCCACAGCTTAACACATTTTCAAACTATTTTTTAAGCAAAAATTCAGAAAGAACATTCTCAGTAATATAGCTAAATATTAGAATGTATACCATAGTATCTGATTTTCAGCAATTATTCAGGATATCCTTGTCTACTTTTCACTTTTAACTTTTGTCACTTTTTTTTCACCTTTTCTATGAAAATAGAAATATGTTCCAACTGTTAAGTTCTATTGTTTAACATTGCGTTTAAGCTAATTATACACTAAAAAGAGTCCATGAGTCTGACAAAAGACTGTAATGTGTTTGAGAAGATTATACTACAATTTTTAACGTAACTTATAGTTCTAAATATTAAGTTGCTATTATGTAGCACAATTTTAAGTTAGAGCTTTGCAACACTATGCCCAGTTTTTTTTTTATGAAAAATAGTTTATTTGGTAACTAAAAACAGAGTTCAAAACATTTTGGTAAAATGTCTATGACCCCATTATGAAGAAAGTAAAAAAAAAAAAAAAAAAAAAATGCCCTGTATTGAATTATAGCAACGGCTCAGTGTTATCTTGAAAATTAAAAAAAGGTTTTTTTTTGTTGGTGGTTTTATGGGTAATATTATTGTCTATTATCATGCTAAGAAACAAGGGACACTTCTGAAATTTGTATGGTTTTGTAGAAGAGCAAAGGTAAGAGTTATAAAGTTAGTAACAGTTTTTTCGCCTAACATTTTAAATAAGAAAAATTCGCCAACTAAAGTACGCAACCAAATGTATAATAAAATACAAATTTGACCTAGATTGAGCTAGATGTATATAAACATACAAAACTTTTGTTCCAATCCTGAAGTTGATATTTCCCTCAAATATCCAATAAAGGCAGGCATACCCCAGGGTAGTATATTGGGACCTATGCTTGTCATTCTTTACATAAATTTCACGGGAGATAGCCTAGGGAGCTCTCTACATCACTTTACCGAGGACAACACAACAAATTTAGTCAAAACATGATGACCTGATCAACAATAACTATTCTAAATGTTTTTAATTTTCAAGCAAGCATAATGGATAAGGTGCTCTAACTTCTTCGAAGGCTTGGTAAGATCTCAGACTCAGGGTAACTTACAACCTTTCTCTATTTATAAACTTAAACAATTCAATAAGTGAAGTCTGAAATCACTTTTTTGACGGGTAGCACATCTCTGTATACTCTTTTTCTTTTTTCCCTCAGACAATCGTAAGGGTGTAAATAATTAGAAAAAGGTTCATTTGAACGGACATTAAAAGTTCTACTATATTCTTACGTCACTAAAGAGATCGCGCCACAACAAGTTGTCATTTTCTGCCACAAACAATAATTTTGGCCAAATAGGGAAAAAACCAGTGAGTGACAATTCTGAAATAGCTAATCAATTGAAAACTTTTCAAAAACAGCATATAAAATTCACCCTTATCCTAATTCCCCGCCCCAGAACTCCAAGTTTCTTTTAGAATGTTTTCTAAAATGTGTCCTCCTATGCACTCTCCAGGCAACACTTCGGAACCAACACTTTAGTCTTCTATATGTCTAAGTCCATCCTTTCCCCTCTAAAGGACACTGAAGTTTGGTGAATTTTGACAAAATTTATGTTTTTCAGATATTTTCAGGTTTCTCGAGTTCCATATATTTTAGTATCATTATAAGTATACAAGCGACACTCGAGGGGGGGGAGAGAGTATTAGACAGTAAAGATCCCTAAGGAGATAGCTAAGAAATAAATATATTGTTTGTTTCGTCGTTTGAGGCTCTATCTAAATATAAAAATCATGTTCGTAACAAATATCGATGGGCTGCAAAAAAATTTTCTCTGATGAAACGAATACTAGATGCTTATGTAAAACCGAAATCAAGTGGTCTGATTTTCGGAAACATGATTTAGACAAAGATAGGCAGAATCTGTGCATGTTCACCTAGCCTCCTTTCGAATACTTCCTTTATTATTTTGTTTTCTAGTTTTTTAGATATGTCTTATCTTGGATGAAAATTAAGGATTCTAGTGAATTTTGTCATTTTTATATTTGGGGTAAAATCCTGCTTCTTGGCTCCCTCCCGCACCAGACAAAACTGATTTAATTAAGTGATGACTGTAATCGTCTCTTCAGAATTTATATTTTTATACTTAAAAAACGCTTCAGACCAGATGGATATACCTTTACCGTTTTTTTTTTTTTTTCACAAAAGAAGAGCCAAAAATGAAAGTACCCACATCACACTTTTTTTCAAATGTAACAGAAAAAGAAAAGAATTTGCCTAACAAGGAGTATTTGCAATTGCTCCAAAGACTTTTCAGTAAAGCTCAAGTCGTACTTTAGCCTTAAAAGTTAAGGACTGAGGGACGCCAGTCCATTTATTAAGATAAATAACACTCGCTTTAAATTTAAGATCATCCATTGCTTTTATCAAAAACTTATCTTTGTTTATTATTTTCATTTTGTAACAAGCAGATTCAAGAAACGAGACAATTACAACTTTAATAAAACTTTATAACTTTTTTATACCTAAGAAAATTTGTTGTAATTAAACTGAAATGTTTTTGAAAACGTACAACTGCTTGCAGTTTTTCGATTAATTAGGCGTCTCCCTTTAGATCATCAAAGTGTACTTAATCACACACAATAACCATCAAAAAATAAGCTCCAAGCTTCAACCTACGTTGAGTTCCAAGCTCCAAGAAATCAGCCTACAGGGTTTGTCAGAAAAGTAATAGGATTGAGTCGATATAAAAACATTTATTGAGCCAATCGTTACAATTCTTTAAAAACTTTCAAAATAGGCTCCTTGTGCGTCAATGCAGCGCTGCCAGCGCGATTTCCAAGCCTTGAAGACGTCATGATATGCATTTTCTGGAATAGCCTTGAGAGCCGCGGTGCATGCTCCTTGGATCCCCTCTGTCGTCTCAAATACTTGCCTTTCATCGGCCTTATCAGGCGAGGAAACAAAAAAAAGTCCGAAGGGGGCACATCTGGGCTGTAGGGCGGCTGCAGAATCGTTGGGTACCGGCCTGCAGAATCGTTGGGGTACTTCCAGTCGGCTGCAATGTCTGGTCGGACCCAATTGACCCTTTGTTTTAGTCTCTCGAGCACTTCCAAATAAAAATTGGCGTTGATGGTTTGTTTAGGAGGAACAAATTCATGGTGGACGATGCCTCTGATGTCAAAAAAGACAATGAGCATCGTTTTCACTTTGCATTTGCTCATTCTTTCCTTTTTTGGGCGAGGAAACACCGACGTGTGCCACTCGGAAGATTGCCTCTTTGTCTCAGGATCATACTCAAAGATCCAGGAATCATCACCTGTAATTACGTTATTCAAAAATTGGGAGTCACACTCACACATGTTCAAATTTTCTTGGCATACTTCCACTCGCCACAATCTGGTCGTCAGTGAGCAATTTTGGGACCATCTTCGTGCACACCTTGCGCATGTTCAAATGCACCGTTACAATGCCATGAACGACAAATATTGTCGGTATTTGTCGAAATCAAAAGTTTTCCAGCACGGTCTTCATCAGCGACCGGTTTCCGGCACCCCAAAAACGCTTGGTGCCATCAAACGTCTCTGTCGTAGATTTACCGAGTTTCGGACATAATTTAATGGCGTACTTATACTCTAACAAACGCTGCATTTTCGGTTTGCACCTCTCACAGAAACACGTCAAGCTAAAATGTCTGCCCTGACTCTTCAGGTGCTCGGAGACAACTGGTCAGCCGCTCGTTTGTTAGCTGGGAGCGCCCTCTAGCGAATCTAGTCGGCGCGTGCACGCTCCGAAGTACAGTCATGGCGGAAGAAAATCAGTCCTATTACTTTCCAAGCAAACCCTGTATGTTTGATTGATTGTTTTTTACAGTAACGGTCCTTTAGCCTAACTTAAAACCCTAATCATTATTTTTTATAAAAAAAAAGGAAAAAAAATTAACGCATTACGAATTAAAAGTCTTCTGTGACGGAAAATTGATTTGGAATTCTTTTTATTCAGCTGTCCATTCATATTAAACGAAAGTATAGAATGACAGAGACATTGTGCTTATTTGAAGAATCAGTGGCATCAAGATACCTTCCCATTAAATAATGCTACTCCAAAACACTTTTATCCAATGCATTCCACCAAATAATCAGCACTACATCGCTAATCGAAACGGCGCTGATGCCTATTATAAAACCATTACCTTCTTCCATCTCCTTTGTCAAGTGCTAAATTCACGGCTTCTTGAATGGGATCTTGACTGAAGGAAGCAAAAAATGACTTGATGTAATGTGGTGACGGCAGGTTAGGACTCCGGTTCGCCATCTCCTCTTTGGCATTTTTTTGTCCTAATAACATAAAAATCTGGATAAATAAAACATATCATACACACTTTTGAGAAGTGAAAATACTGAACTACTCTGAGATCACATCCCTGCATTTTTTTTTCTGACGCAAAATGGAGATCACTCATAGCAGAAAGAAAGATTTGATAATCAGTAGGGAGCGAAAATAACGTTATTTTTCTATTTACTCCACATGACAAATCACGATGGTGCTATTCACATTAGATGTCAGGTTAGCTTCGGACTTACGACTAATGATGTTTCTTTTCTTGGGCCTCAACTTACTGATTACTCTTTAGTCTATTTTTTAATCTAAAACTGATGCGTTTTTAATGACTCCGTTAAAAAATTTCGGATGAAGTCTGACCAAAAAGCACAAAACATCCGTTTTCATGCGTACACGTCCCTATTCAAACTCAGCACAAGCTGAATTTCCAAAAGGTTTCAAAACAATTATAGTATTTGCCCAATAGCATATACACCGCTTAGATAATAGGTTCGTATTGTCACTGTTTTCAATTTAAAAAATTTTCAGACAAGACTGATTATTGCTTCCACCCCTGAAACTCAAAGTTAAGCATCTATTCAATAAAATAATAAAAGGAAAAAAAGAACAACGCATTGCAGCTATATTTATGCCCTTTCATGAGATATCAGCTAGTTATTAAAAGTTATATAGTCATTATAGATAATAAAATATCTATAGTTAACAAAAGTTAATAAAATAGTTAATATATAATACAATTAATAAAAGTCATTGTTCTTTTAGCCAAGAAATTTGTCTGGATATTGAAAAATCGGCAGGTCTCTTAAGTACATCAGGATTGGGTTAGATTAGCCAGCCTGCTACACAATGTTGATACTGTATTTTGACAAATCTGAATTTCTAGATAAAATTGAGGACCACCTCACTGACAAGATAATTCTACAACGAGATTTTTTTACGTAAATATATCTGATTATCAGATTATATTACCAGATATGGGATTTATAAGACAGTCGCTTTCGTTCAAGCGACTAAATATTTATTGAGATGGGAAAAAAGAACTCACGAAAAATCCATAGCTTAGGTATAGATAGAAAAAGTAAGAAAAAAAAATTGTCAACTGAATTCAATTACCTTCGCCGTCACTAGTGATCTATAATTAGTTTCAAAAATATTTTTTTTATATTGTGATATTATTTCCTGCAGTGTTCCTAGTGTTTGTTTGGACTTTTTTCTGAATTTCTAGTCATTCCAAGTGCTTGTTATGTTCAATACACAAAAAGTTTTACTTTATATAAATAGACATAAGAAAATTATAAAATTAACACTGTCAATAAAAATATTATGGATGGTTCGGACAAAAAAAACGAGTGAGAATGCGCCTTCAATGTGACTAAATTCCATTTTCTTTTTAAGTAATTTAAGTAATTAAGGCGACACTCTAGTATTGCCTTAATAAAGAGTCAAGTGACTTCAGTGTGTAGTTTTATCGACGATTTCACATGGATGCGATGTTCAGTAGAGAAACTTAAGAGAAGGTTCATTCGATTGGAACACAAAAGTTCTAATGTTTTTTTGCAGGTCAAAAGTCATTAGAGAGCAACCCCCTCCCGTGCCCTTTTTTATGTACCTCCCGAAAGGTCCAAATAAATATACTCCGTGAATATAACAGCCCCTTAGCCCCTGGGGAGAAAGCCATAATTTGTGCAAACTTTTTTTTAAGCTTTATTTGACAATATTTTATTTAGCAGTAGTGCAGTTTATCTTCTTTCCTGTACTACAGAGTAGAGTAACATAATACTTATTTTGTTAGCTCAGAAAATGTCAATTTATAAGTTTTTAATTGTCACTTCCAGTTTAAATGCACCCACCCACCCCCCTCTCCCCCCATGTGTTCATATACCCTTAGGACATACACCCAAGTTTGAGGATTTTGCTTATTTTGTCAATTTGCATTACAAAATTTTACAAAATTCGACACAATATAATCCTAAGATACAGAATAGTTAATTCCTCGGTATACGCCAAAAAGCATTTTTATATCTAACATAATTTCTACAGAATCTGGACTTTCCCCTGAAACAGCTTTCTTACTTTAGGAAGGCTTTCATAGCTATAGTTAAATTTCATATTCTCAGATTTTTGTCAATTACATTTCAGTATGCTGGCTTCAGAAAAGAGGAGTGGGTGTAGGTTGCAAATTTAGACAATCGCTAATATGATTCTGAGAACATAGCAGACTTCATTAAGATAGAAAAATTTCCAGTCATCCAATGAGTCGGCTTCAGAATAAGAAATCACCTTTGGAAATGTTCGTTCAACTTGCCATAGTTCTCAGCCAATCGGCTCATCATCCTATTCCGGTGATACAATCTACTTTTTACCCTCATATCTTCTGCCTTTTCGCATTTTGGTCCAGACGGAAGTAACATACATGCAAAGGAGCAGAGTCAGTTTTCTGTTTAGGTGGAGGGGGAGCCTCTGGTTCTCTTCCTAGACGCCTTCCAAACCCATGCCTAAATCGTATGTCTATGAATTTGACAATACTGCACTATTTTTAACTTAGTATTGCTGTTGTCAAACGGCACCATCTTAGCACCAGAAAGAGCTAACGATGGCCAAAGCAATTTGGGGGGAGGGATCTTTTTGGGTATGGGGAAATTCAGAAAATACAAAAAATGTACATTGCAAGTAAGATACCAAAAAATCCGAAGATTCGAAACCACTTTCCAAGCCCGGCGAAACCATGCTGGCTATACAGACAGCCTATCCACTTGTCTATATGTAGCGATAAGTTTGAGTGCATGCCTTCCTATCGGCTGGAATGATCTGCCAATCAAACAGTTCGTGGTAACGAATTGTAAGTAAGGAGCGACTCAGCCCAATAGCAACAAAATTCTAAAAAACTGAATTTTGATCACAATAGATGCATCAAAAGAATTGGATTTTTATGCGGATTCCAAATACATAAAAGTCATTAAGGTTAAAGTTACCCATAAAAAGCTACAAGCCTGGGAAAATTTGCCTGATTTTTAAAAAAGGGAGGAAACATTCCCCAAAAGTCAAGGAATCTTATTGAAAACTGCACCATCAGATTCAGCGTACCATGGAATTATTACTGTATAATTTTCAAGCTCCCATCTTTTTTACCAGAAGAAGCACCATGGATGCGTTTTTTCCAAAAAAAAATCGAGAACTAGCCCCCCTCCCACATCTTTGTTTTCCCCAAAATCATCTGTTCAAAGCCATTAGCCATTTTGTTCAGTATAGTTGCAAAGTCCAATGTCATCTTTGGGGATGACATGATCCCCAAAGCTCCCAGAGGAAGGGCCACAAGTTATGAAATTTGTCCATTGTTTACATATAGTATCTGTTTTTGGAATGTATACCGACATTTTTCAGGGGGGAGGGGATTTTCACTGGCTACCCCATTTTGCATGTGGAGATGGTCTGGGAGAATTGTCCGGCGGGAATTCTCAGCGCAGTTGGAATTTCCTGGTGAATTTTAACGTGGGGGGATTTTCAGCGGAAGAAATTCTCCATGGGGGAATTTTCACCAGGAGAAATGCTCCATTGGGATATTCTCCGCGAAAGAAACTATCCATTGGAGAGCGAGAAATCCGGGAAAGATTTTCCTCGCAGGAGGGATTCCGCCATGACAAAAGTAACGATCAGAAATCAAATAAAAAACAAGTCTTTCTTCAAATGAAACTAGGCTACGGAGTATTTTTCAGGCGGAATTATATGCAAGAAATTTTCTGGGGGAATTCGCAGTGAGGATGGAATTGTCTGGGGGTAATTTCTCAAGGGAAGAATTTTACTTCAGGGGAACTTTGTACGGAATTTTTAGTGGGAGGGGGATTTTCCACGGAGATGGGGGCGGATTTCCGGGGATTATTTGAAAAATATCAGAAATCAAATAAAAAAAAAAACAGATTTTTCTACTGAAAGAAAGGAGCAACATTAAAACTTAAAACGACCAGAAATTATTCCATATACAAGGGGGCTGCCCCCTCTTTAATACCGTGCTCTTTACGCTAAAGTTCAACGTTTTGTCCCAATTCTTTAAGAGCGATCCCTGAAACACAAAAGCCGTGAAATTAGAATCAGAGCCTTTTTTTAAAGTGCTTGAAAACTTTAGTGTGAAGAGAGAGGTATTGAGGAGGGGGGTAGCCCCCCTTATATACAGAATATTTTATGTTCATTTTAAATTTTAATGTTGCTCCTTATTTTCACTACAAAAAACTTGCCTTTTTTATTTTATTTAACAAAGTAACGAATTGATTCAACAACCAGGCTGGACGCAACATGCTTCGCTGCTACAATCCATTTCAGCTTAGGTTTGCTTTGACGAAAAAGGGCGTTCTGATGCTAACATTAGTCAAATGTACTCTGATGCGAGCGCATTAAATGTACCAACACCTACCAAACACTTTATTTATACTCGGTTGGTCCAAAAACCCGACACACCATGTTGTTTTGTTAATTTGTTCTTGCTTTTGGTTGTTTTTTTTTGTTTTTTTTGCACTTAAAATCAAAAATTTAACTGACCCTAAAATTACACTAGCTCATTTCTCCAACAGTTGTTACCGAAGCTTCCAAACCAAATTTTCATAGAACCACCCATTGCTTTCGGCCAGCGAAACTGCTATAATTACTGAGCATTAACAAGACAGGCTAGATGTTCTGTCAGTATTATCGTCTATTTTCATTAGTCCTATCGCTCTATCTATTTTGTTCCTGTTTTTACCTAATTTTGAAATCAAGCTGATAAAACTGCTGCATTTACCAAATGAGATCAGCAAATCAGCAAATCGAGAATTCAATGGTTGTTATGGCAGCATTTTATCCTTTTTTTCATTTATCTTATTACCTTAGTGAATTTATTCTTCTCGTACATTGAATCTAAATAATGAGCCGATAAACAGCGGTGCTTTGCACCAGGATTTTATTGACTAAATTTTTGTTTGTCAAAATCACCAAAAATAATGCAAGGGAGGGGCACACAAAACCTGTTTATTCTGACTGCCGAGTTAGTGCTTTTGTAGCAAAATTGCTCCTTACCTAAGTTTTTCAAAACTCTATCAGCAATCCCGAGCGTACTTTGATTTTGAAAGCCCTCCAGAAGGCATGTTGTTGTCACATCTTCAAGGGCTTCTTCTAGCTTATATAAATGTTCATAAGCCTTACCTCTTCGCAAATAGGCTTTCACATATTTTTCATTTAGAGAAATTGCTTGAGAACAATCCTCAGCTACCTTTGGATAGTCTTTCTAAAAGTAAATCAATGTTTAGCAACAAATTAACAAAAAATTAAATTTCAAAATTAGTTTTTCTTAATTAAATTTGCGAATTAAAAAAGTATAAATAATCAAAAACGTAAACCAACCGAAGATCTAATCATACTTTTGCAACTATTGTCTCGTAACTGGCAAACACTTTTAAGTAAAGGGAAAGACAGTTTCCCAATGAAATGAAGGCTTAAGACCAATGTTCCCAAAGCCAACTGTACAGTAGAGACTGGTTCAGAATAGGATGAGATTCAACTCCCAAATTAAATCTTTTTCAGTGCTTAAGGACACCTGTATACCAAAAAAGAAACAGCCAAGATCAAACACGTATCCAGGATTTTCATACGGCGGGGGGGGGGGGGTGGGGGTATTTTCTCGAAGAGGTCACAAAAAAACTTTAAAAAAACGCATCAAAATTAGTTTACATACATTTTTGTTGTTTTCACTACTCGGACACAAATTTCAGGAGGGGGAGGGTCAAAATTAAGCTTTAAAATTTATTCTTTTCAACGAGGGGTTGGTGTTCTCTTCTATGCTTAATCACAGATTTATGGCCTGAATAGATACCACGTAATACAGAAAAGAATTGAAATGTGAGATGAGGTAAACAACAACCACGCTATCAACTAACGAGAATTATGGAATCACTGGTGGAATCAATCAGGTTAGATTACCAGACTTAAGAAGTAGACATGCTCCTGTGTCAATTGCTTACAAACATCTTTGGAAAAACTTTTTTGATGCCATGGAAGAAAAAGCGCAAGGAGATCACAAATACACCTTCTGTTGTCTCAGAATCATTTACTAACAAAACAACATAGTCATGGCTAAATTTAGACTAAATGCCTTTGTTTTTACAGGTAAAATAAACAAACATACTGATTATTATTGGTTAATAGCACTAAAAACTAACTTCACAAAAGAATTTATATGAAGGCTTGTCCTACGTTTTGATGACATATGTCGAAAGGTTTTGGTTTGCAATCAGATACTAAAAAAGGCAAAGTCAATCGCGAATTTCCCGAACAACTTCTTTTCCTCTGCACCTCTGCTGTGATCTTTTTCAAAATGCGCTTTTATATTTAATCAAAGGTCCCAAGCAGCTCTAGCTAAGAACCAAAAACCACACAGAACTTCATCTAGATACATCCACATTATCAGTGATAATTTTATCTTCACCATCATTAAAAACAGACAGTAAGAGGTCCTACATAAGTTTTACGACGACACATTTTCAACAGAGTTTAACAGAAAGCACTACATTCATTGAAGCTAATACAAAGAAAAAATTGCATTATAAGAAAAGTAAATGAAAATACACTTATAAAAAATAAATAAATACGGGCTTCATTAAATATCAAGTCGGTTAACGAATCCCTTTTATAACGTAAACTTCAAAAATTAAAAATATATTCGAAGTTGAAGTTTCAAAGAAGCTATCCAAAATTTCTTTATATCAAAAAGTAAATTTTCTGTGGAAACAGGATTAGCGTTTTTTTTTTTTTTTTTCACTAAAAAACAAAATAGCACTTATTCTTAAGGGGATTTAGACAGTGGCAAATCCACACTTATGTGGTGACTTTTCTTGGTTCAAAGTTTAACTTTATTATTCATTGTATTATTCAGAGCAGTCAATAGACTGCTCCAAACATTATCCATCGATGTTCCATTGAAAGTCTTATGAAACTAAAAAAAAAAACTATTATACATTTGAACTTAAATAAAACGAAGTATGAAAAATAATATAACTAAGTTATCGTCAGAACATTGTTCATATCGATAGATTTTTTTTCTTAGAGTCTGACCATTTTGGGCAATATTGAATTTCAAATTAATATTTTTTTCACAACAAATAAAAAAGAAATTTATTCAAAATATATATTATTTTCAGCAAAACTCAAATTATGCTCTATGCTTTTGGAGGGTTCTAGGGAGTTGGGAACACGACGCTTATTTCTGCTGACTTCTATTTGTTTAATCTTTGTTTCATTGCTACTTTACGTTTATTCTGTTTTAGGTTTCATTTCTTCATTGAATGCAATTTCTGCTCCTTTTAAGCTTGGTCAAACTGTTCACGGAAAGGAGTAGCCTAACCTTTGTCAATAGAAGTTCAAAATTTATAATTACCAGTGAAAAGTTATCAGCATAAGGTAACTTGCACAAGAAAAGGAGAGAAAAATTTCCAAAAAGGGGAGTGGTCCAGATCAAAACAATCCCGTCCAATGTAACACGTCCGAGATCTCTGTAGCGGAGGTGTAGCGGTGTAGCTCATATATCCAAAATTAGGGAATTTTTCACCTTCCAGGATGAACAGCCATACAGGCGTTCTTTAATATACAAGAATGATCTTTTTTTACACCAGGATGATCATGTCGAACCAGTTGTCGTTGTATAATAGACAATCATTTTCAGCTTTTTTAAGGCTCCTCTCCCTGCAGCCAATTGCATGAAGCCTCAAAAGCACACGTCTGCCGTAGGTCTACTTTTTTCAAACTAAACAATTGCTTGTTCGACGCATTTTGATAAAAAACAAAAGTTAAAACTTGGAGCACAGACCTAGGGGTAGAGAGGAGAAGTAACACCTTCTACCCTATATACATAACCCTAAGTACAATAATAGAAAGAGATGGCAAATAAAAAATATACGATGTACTGAAAAAAATTGATTGAATTGCAGTGTCGGGATATAGCATTAAACAGAAATAACTGGGATGTGGAGCTAGAAAGAGCAATAACATAAAAATTGAAAATAGCATACTAATTGTTCAAAAGCGGCCGCTCTATTTTGGTAGTATGTTGCTAGCTCTGATGAATCTGCGCCTCCAGTTTCAATGGCTTTTGTGTAATAATCTATAGCATTAGAATATTTACCAGCCTTGAAAGCATGATTGCCCTTCGCCTTCCATTCTTCACGGAGGTGTAGCGGTGTAGCTCATATATCCAAAATTGGGAATTTTTTTACCTTCCAGGATGAACAGCCATACAGGCGTTCTTTAATATACAAGAATGATCTTTTTTACACCAGGATGATCATGTCGAACCAGTTGTCGTTGTATAATAGACAATCATTTTCAGCTTTTTTAAGGCTCCTCTCCCTGCAGCCAATTGCATGAAGCCTCAAAAGCACACGTCTGCCGTAGGTCTACTTTTTTCAAACTAAACAATTGCTTGTTCGACGCATTTTGATAAAAAACAAAAGTTAAAACTTGGAGCACAGACCTAGGGGTAGAGAGGAGAAGTAACACCTTCTACCCTATATACATAACCCTAAGTACAATAATAGAAAAGAGATGGCAAATAAAAATATACGATGTACTGAAAGAAAAAAAAATTATTGAATTGCAGTGTTGGGATATAGCATTAAACAGAAATAGCTTGGATGTGGAGCTAGAAAGAGCAATAACATAAAAATTGAAAATAGCATACTAATTGTTCAAAAGCGGCCGCTCTATTTTGGTAGTATGTTGCTAGCTCTGATGAATCTGCGCCTCCAGTTTCAATGGCTTTTGTGTAATAATCTATAGCATTAGAATATTTACCAGCCTTGAAAGCATGATTGCCCTTCGCCTTCCATTCTTCACTTGTTAAAGGTTTCTTTTCCTTGAAAAAAAAGGTACTGGTAAATAAGGTTTTTATTAACTCTTAAACTAATTCTAATATCACCAAACTAAAAAAAAAATTATTTTCAGAAATTTATAGCCGTGGTTAGGCACGTAAGCAGTGGACGGGGGGGGGGCGTGCACTAACACAAATGCTAAATATAAACTGGGGAAACGTTAAAATAAAACATAAACTACAAACATGGTAAATAAGGAAGAAAGAGAAGTAAAAATAGAGAAAATTTTATAGAAGAGAAAAATTAATAAAAATAAAGAAAAAATGACAAGAAAAAATTCTTCAAAGAAGACAAAAGGGAATCGATACATTTTACAATAGCAGAAAACCGGAGGATCAGACTGGAATGAAAAGAGTATATAATTGGACACCAAATACTAAAATTCCACATATCAAGATCGATTTCTCTCATTTGATTTGACAGTACGAGTTTCCTGTTTAAAGATGTTCAGAACACACCTGAAACTGCCACTTCAGAAACTATACATAATGATTAACTTGATCAACCCACATGATTCAAAGCCCCATTAATTTGGCCCAAAAAACCTTTATTTTGTTTCCCGATACGTAAAATTTTCATTTTAATGTTACCCACCAAAGTTACTGGTATTAGTAAATTTGCGGAATCAAACAGTTAGTGACAACAAACTGTATGAACTGTGTCAATAGTATACGAAACTTTTTAACAAGATATTTTAAAAACGTATGTAAAAAATCACTTTTCATGGTGATTCCGAATTTACAATTCATTCAATTTAAAGTTAAGCATCATAAAAAATTTGCATATTTTTAAAAGAGGGAGAAACATCCCCAAATAAAGGATAATCTAGATCAAAATATGCCGCTAAATTCAACGTGTTCAAGACTCTCTTATACTGGAGGCTTCAAGTTAACATAAAAAAATCTTAGGTAATGAAAATACCTTAGGTAATCACAGTTTTAGAATTAAATTCACCTATTTTCAATTAGTGAATATACCTAGAAATCGTAAATACCGATGAAGGTTTTTCTGGAGGAAAAAACCTGCATTTTGTTCCTTCAAACCTCCAAACTGTTCAACCAAGCAATATTACTATATTGTGTTTTCACTTTAGTACTTTAAAGTAAACATAGATTAACTTACATTTTTCACAGAAAAGGATTCAGGAATGGATGAGCTTGTGTCCTCTCCTACACTTGTACCTGCACCTGAAATGATAATAATCAAAATCATCTTATGACTGCAAATCACCAAATATCTCAGGAAACCTAGCCTTATCACCAAAATCTGCAATAACTGTTTAACTGTTTATTTGATTAAATCAACACAACAAAAAACATATACCCCCAACAGAGAGCAAAGCTCGTAAAATTGGGTAAAAAACAAAAAAAAACAAAACAAAAAACATTTCCTCATCATAACAAAAGAGAGAAAGAAAAAAAAAAAAAAACCTGGTTAAAGAAAAAAACAAAAAACATAACAAATATAAAGAAAACAAACGCTGGACAAGTGAGGCACGGAAGGCTATCCCAACATGGGTAACAAATATAAACAAAAAAAAATAAAAATAATAATAAAAAATTTCTATTCCACCATCACAGGTCAATACATAATTTTAATATTTTCTTCCTTAGAACTGATATTTGCCGAAATGATGCCTCAATTTGAATTCTATCTTTCAGGCTATATTTATTTGAAATAAATGGTATTTGGTATCTAATTGAAAATCTAGATCTTTCACAATTAACAAAGGGAATTCGATATGTTCCAGAACACCTAAGAGCCGAAGGAGGGGGCAGAATCAACAGAGATTTTTCATAAAAATAACTACTAGGATCTTGTATTTTAAAATGCCATATTGATATATTAAGTTCTCTTATATGTTTCAGATCTAATAAATTCAAGAAAAGAAATAATGTTTCATTTTCCGATGCATCTCTAAGTTTTGATGGACGATGTAAAAAATTTCCAAGTATTCTCACTGCTTTATTTTGAAGGATCTGTAGGGGTTTTATATGCGTCCAAAAAGTATTTAAATAAATAATTGTGCAATAATTTAAATAAGGAGCAATCAAAGAATGATAAATTATTTTTAAAATTGAAAATGGAAAAACATGTTGCAAACGATACATAGACCCAATATTTTGCGAAAGTTTCACCCTTAAATGATCAATATGAGTTTGAAATGACAAAAGGGGATCAATAAAAACTCCTAAATAACGATACGATTGAACTCTACGTATTTTATGCTCACCAACTTGAAGCTCCTGACATGAAATTTTTTTAGTAGCACGTTTTGAATGACCAAAAACCATAAATTCAGTCTTCTTAAAATTCGGTACTAAATAATTAGAAACAAACCATCGATTAACTGAACTAACAGTGTTAAACAAATTTTGAATCAATGTAGATGAATCCTTCGCTTTAACAGAAACAGCTGTGTCATCTGCAAATAAAATTGCAAGACCATTATTTCCCTGCAAACATCGTGGAAGATCATTAATATACATCAAAAATAAAAGCGGACCTAATACCGATCCTTGTGGGACACCAATATCATCAAGATCATTTAAACTAGACAAATGTCCATCAACATCTACCACGATTTTACGTCCATAAAGGTATGATCTTATAATTTCTAGTCCTTTCCCTCTTATACCGGAATTTTCCATTTTATCAAAAAGAATTTCATGGTTTAAAGTGTCAAATGCTTTTTTAACATCATAAAAAACAGTAGATACATGATAATTACTATCTAAGCAGTCATTTATTTCTAATACAAGAGCTGCAACTGCTTGTTCCGTCGAATGGCCTGCCCTAAATCCAAACTGATATTTGGTAAAAAAATTTATTTTATCTAGATAATTAGTAATCCTTCCTTTTAAAATTTTTTCCAATACTTTAGACAATGGTGATAAAATTGCAATAGGACGATAATTATTTGTATCAGATTTATCTCCTTTTTTATGCAATGGTATTACACGTGCAATTTTCCATCTTTTAGGAAATGTACCTGAGAAAATACATAAATTTAAAATATGAAGCAATGGTTCAAAAATTACACCTGCAATATTTTTTAGCAAATTAGTTGAAAGTTCATCATATCCCAATGAATTACCATTTTTTAAATTCTTAATGACCTTTTGAAATTCTGCAAAAGTAACCGGGGCCATAAATATGCTCGTATCTTCAGTGGGCGGTAGATATTTTTTATGCGACCTTGGGGAAGAAAGGTCAACTTCTCCTGAAACAACAGATGATCCAATACTAGCAAAATATTCACTAAACTTCTTAGCAACAGCTTGTGGTCCTCTAAATTCTTTACCATTAATATCAAATAACACTTCAGGGTGTAACAACTTTTTATTTCTTCCAATTTTATCATTAATCAAACTCCAAGTTTTTCTAGGGGAATCTGAATTTCGAAAAGAATTTTCATAATAAAGTCTTTCACTTACTCTAAGGATCCTTACCAGCATATTCTTATAATTTTTAAAACGCGTTATATTTATTTCCGTGGGATATTTTATTCTAATTTTATATAAACGATTTTTCTCATTAATAGATCTCAAAAGTGATTCATTTATCCAAGGTTTTTTGGGGTAAGTTTCTTTCCTCTCGGGCTCTTATATGGGCAAAAAAGATCAAGCTTTTCATTCATAATATAATAAAATTTATCTAATGATTGGTTCGGATCCTTCTCATCAATTACAGGACTCCAATCAACATCACCAAGCCCTTCTTTTAACCTTAACACATTTTTATGTGAAAAATCTCTACGCTTGGTTTGATTTTTTTTATTATGCGGAAAATTTATAAGAAAATCAGACATAATTATACAGTGGTCAGATGAATCATCAGGAATAATAAATGTATTAACAGCACTATAAGGTGAAAAAATATTATCAATAAGTGAAAATGATGTATCAGCTATTCTAGAGGGCACAAAACATACGGGGTTTAGTCCATAAGATAGTGGGCCCTCCAAAAACTGCAAAATATTTCTATCTATTCTATTCTGATCTGCAGATAGGAGTTTCATTAAATCAATATTAAAAACACCCATAACTAAATAAGGAGTATTAAGACTAGCTAATTTATCCAACATACTTTCAAAATAATTTTTAAATTCTATCTGGCTGGATGACGGAGTACGGTAAATAACTGCAATTAAAAACTTCCGATTATTTGGAAAAGAGCATTCAACTACACAAGATTCAAAAATCATTTCAATATTCATTGGCAAAAAATCAATCCTTATACGTGCTGGTATGCAATTTTTAATCAAAACACCTAGACCCCCTTGTTTTTGTCTTTTCCGACCGATGTGAAAAAATTGGTAATCTTTTACATGTATATTTTCAATTGAAAAATCATCTAAAAAAGTTTCACATAGGCCTAATATATCTGTATCTGAATCCGACAAAAAAGTTTCAATCACATCCTGCGCAGTCCTCCAACCCCGGCAATTCCAAAACGACATCCTACTTGTATTTACATTTTTTCTTACCAGCTCATTCATAAATATATATTGATTTTTTGGGATATCAAAATTACTAGAAGTATCTTCATCATCACCAGCTACGATAGTTTGAAAAATTGACTGAAATGAAAGAGAATTCCGCTCAAATTCTTTTAACCTTGACGATGGAATTTCACGATTATCTCTATCCATTATCAAATATTAATCCCACGTTAAGAGAAACCCCACCATGCCCCAAAAGACCAGCAAACCATAATAAAAAATAACAATTAAAAAAACAAAAAAAAATAATCTCCATTCCAAGTCGTTTTCCCTCAGTACGACTAATCTGCGCAACTTTTAATTTAACCTCTATGTGGCTATAAACAAAAAAAAAAGGAAAAAATAAATAAAAAAAAAACATAAAAAAACACTTTCAATTTAAATGTTTTCATTCATATTACTTGGGCACATGAACTATTACTGCAACCCACGACATTACGACATTTGAACATCGACAGGGAATATAACAGGCACTCCCCTTCGGGCGATGGAAAATTTTTTATGAAAATCGTCAATCTCCGGTATGGCATCATTGAATGTGTATTTGGTAATCGAGCCGTCTGGTCTTTTCACTAGCAGATTCGGCTGAAACCCCTTCGATATCCAGGCATCACATCCATGATCTTTTCGTAATTTGTCACGTTTCACTAGAAGCAGCTTTCGCAATTTACGGATTTCAGTTGGGACATCATCACTGATGAACAGGTTGCTGTTGTTTCCAGGGAATGTCTTATCCTTAAGCTTGCTAGCGTTCTTCAATATGGCAAACTTATCGTCTTTTTTATTCAGTGTCACCTTCAAAAATTTACGGTTGCTATCATAATGAGTAACTGTGAAATTTACTTCGGGCATTTCCAGCCCGTGACGAACTACCTCTGTGAATAGAACTTGAGCGTGGTTATTATCCTTACAAGCTGCGTTCCATATGATGACATTATTTTCTAGCTTTGCAGCTTCCATTCTCACAATCCGAAACATATAATCTTCATTTTCCTTCTTAATTCCATTATTTCATCCGTGCAAGTTTTTATTTGCATTTTGAGGCTAGAGGTTTCATTCTCAATCTTTCCAATTTTCGATTCAGTATTGTTTATCTTATTCGTTTGTAGCGATTGTTCTTTTTCCAAGTTATCCACCCTTGCGGTAAGAGTTCCTAATTGATTGTTGATATTGTCCAACTTATTTCCATTTTCTTTCACAACATCAAGAATTTGCTTAAAATCTGCAGCTAGTATCGATATTTCCGGTTTCGAGCTAGAACTGAGTCCTGAGGTGTCAAATGAACTGTCCATGCCTTCATGCTTAGCATTTTTCCTTTTACGTCCCATCTAATCACAAATATATCAATAATCCTTGATATAATATTGTCACATAAATTCACGCCACACAGAGGTCTTAACTACATCTTATTCTGACGAGACCATTGAATGGTGAATAATAGTCTTTATTATTGCCAAACTGGAATACCTCACTTGGGTATTGCGAAATCTAACTAACTTCACTGAGATTATAATTCAATGAAAAAGCTTAACTGGTTTGACAATGATAATAAAATATCCAATTTATGAGAGGTCCGTTCACTTTGAACTCTGAATCAATACTGATTCATAAAATGATTAGTTCAGAGTTAAAGTTGGCTATAAACACTTTTGGTCCGATTGTGGATGATTCAAAAATAGCAATAAACGTGTTAAGAAAGATTCTG
The DNA here is from genome assembly GCA_027921565.1 of Artemia sinica. Lineage (NCBI taxonomy): Eukaryota > Metazoa > Arthropoda > Branchiopoda > Anostraca > Artemiidae > Artemia > Artemia sinica. The sequence continues at coordinate 38,362,648 of CM051260.1, read as the reverse complement.
CTATAAATGAATTTTAAGAGAAATTGTTAAATGTGCATTTTCAAGTTCCAATATAACAGCTGGATTTTATAGCTTACCAATGACAACAATAATTGTACCCGAATTATTAAACTACCTCAAAACCAAAGTAAACACACAAAAATTATTTTTAAGAGAGCACATCTGCTTTTCATATGATTGCCTTTGCTGGCAAATATTACTACCTTTAAAAAATAGGAACATCCAGGATCGTTACTAGCCAAAATGTTTGGAGGAAGGGGCAAGAGATTTTACTGACTGGGTGGTCATTTTTACCGACTATTTTTTGTCAATAATTAGCATGATGTCCGTTTCGAATACAATACGTAAGATCACTGCACAAGTCGGTAAAAACCGCTGCATTTACCGCCCGAGATTCAGAGATTACCGCCCGGGATCATGCTCCTTTTTTTTAACCAAATGGAAAACTGTGACACCATGGAAAAACTCACGGCAGGATTCGGTAAAACTGCTGCGTTTACCAACCAAGTCGAACTTTCTGTAGATGACATGTAACTATTTTCATGGTCTTTATTTACCTGAACAAAGAATTTTAGCGGCGTCGGAAAAATCATGGCGCTTCGCCTCAACATTTTACCGGCTTATTTTTTTTACCGATTGACCAAAATAATGGGAGGGGGCGAACCCCCTTCCATACGGGACGGCCCTGGTAACATCCTAAACTAGAATTTTAGTGTTATAGCAACAGCAGACCTCCATAAAAACTAATTCCTCCTTAAATTCATGGCCTAAAAATGATTTGACTTCCAAGGTTGGAGCAAAATGGTGCCAAATTAAACATTAGCTCATGCTCAGAAAACTAGATATTAGCATTTAATGATTATATTCAGACAAAAAGAATAACCGTAGCATCATACCACCTTCCATCAAAAATGTTAATTATACCTAATGACTTCTTCCTCTTAGAGATACCATTTAATTCATCCTCTGCCCGTTTTTCTTTTCGTTTGTCCCAGTTTATAATAGCGTAGACTTTTATTTCTTGCAACACCTTTCATGTTTTAAGCTTTTCTGATTTTTATTAGCATCACTTTAGCAGTTTTACGACAAAAAAAAGCACAAAATAGGTATAATTTTCAGATGTTTAGTTATAGTCATTTTGCAGATAAGATCTTATCAATTTAGTTTTCTATGAACAAATACAAAAAGAATTCAAGGAAAAACTGAAACGGAATCATCTATAACGACAGTTGAAAACATTAGGTAGCTTACAGAAGCAAATTTGAAAATGTTTACCTGCACAAGTTTATTGACAAGAAATTTGTTTTATAATTTTAGTGTTTGTAAAAATTGGTGTTTCTTCATCTTTCTTGACTAATTTGTTTTAATGAAAGTAAAGAGCAACATTAAAACTTAAACAACACAAACTATTCTAAATACGGGGAGGACTAATACTCCCTCGACCCCTTAGTTTGTAACTTCAGTCGTTTTACATATTGACAGACTTTCAGTATATTTAAAAAAAATGTTATCCAAAGAAAATGTGAACCAAGAAGTTCTTTCAAATTCAAAGCAGTGCAAAACAAACTGTACCTTTTTATCATATTGCTCTTAAGTAAAAAGCATCGATTCTTTAACCGCTGAGAAAAAAAAATCACTTTAGTGTAAAGAGTCAGGGTGAAGGATGGGCATCCTTTCTAATATATTAGCCTATTCTGGTTGTTTTAAGTTTTAATGAAGCTCTTAACAGTCATTTTGAACAAAAACTATTTATTTTTTATTAATTTGTATGGATTTTTTAGATCATCCTAAGGGTAATCTAAATACTAGGGGAGCTACTAACCTCCCCCAGGTACCATATCAAGGAATAACTCACATATGTTTCCTTTACACATTCAATCAGAAGTTTCAATATATTAGGTAAGAAGTCTCTTTATATTTGAGTTTGGCATGAAAAGGGAGAAGTGCATGAAAAGGGGAGAGGGGAAGTATGTGAAGAGGAGAGATAGGTAGTACACAAAAAGAATTGACATTTTGAATGAACTAATAACTTTTATTTCTCATTATAAACAGCAAACATTTGTACACTTAAGTATAAGGAAAAAGGAACACTAAGCTTGTACTCAAATTACCCTGCAATAGCATTATTACCTATATATTCTAATTAGGGTTCAATGAATTCAATACCAAAACCTGATAATCCACTCAATAACTGCATTGAACAGGCCATACAATTCTATATTTTCTATGCCTTGAGTTTTTCCCCCATGGCAGATCACCAACAAGATTTTTTTTACACATTTAACAGACCGGGAATACAGATCTGCCTGGCAGAGAAAAATCAAAACAGAGACAGTGATAGAACAGAGCCATTCCATAAATATTTACAAAGTAAAAGTAATCTATATGCTCCACAGCCTTTTCAGGAAAATGCTCAACCATTGCTGTGCATGTATACATCAGATTGATAGCAAATGGCAGTCAAAGGTAGGTAAGAGATATGTCACTATAGATTATTTTGCCTTTAAGGTTATACAGTATCACTTAGCATACCAATTGGGGCAGAAATGTTTGTAATTGAACAAGAAATAACTAATTCGTCAATGCTTTGTTAAAAATTAATCCATTCTTAGCATATTCATCACTCAATACGCTAAAATTAGCCCTAATCCTTGGAACCATAGCAAGCAGATATTTGAATCTCAGTCTCACAACCATGCTCCTTTACACAACAGCAACCAAAAGGTCAGCGCGACAGTTAAGGGCAGAGCTAGGTATATGTGTAGAACCAACAAAGTTGAATACTCTACTGACATCACAGAACCAGTGCATCAATATCATCATGAGCCTTGAGCAAAGTTTAGCTATTAACTAATGAACAAACTTGCCATTATTAGGAATTCAAACCCAAATTAGAAATTTGATAAACTTTGCTTAGGCTAACAAAAACAAGCATTTTCCTAAATTTACAGAATGCCAGCGCAACAGTTATTCTCCAACAAGAAGAGCAGCTCCTAGGGCCATTCTTTTTCTGAAAACTGGTGTAACAAAACATATACATTAAATATTGGGTACAAGACTGCAGTTAAAATCACCTGATACATTAAACCTGTGATTCCCAACGTAGGGCGCAGGCCCCATTGGTGGGTATGACAATATTTTAGTGGGTCATGGGCAGGATGTGCACCCTTCAGCTCACTATACTACAGAACCTTAATTTTGAAAGTAAGGCTACAAGTTTTTATGTAAATAATGTCCATCCAAATACATTCAAAGAGCAAAAAACATCCATGGTAGTATTACAATGATGGTTCTGTTGTTGTTGTTTAGTTGACATTCAAGCAAATCAATTACTCATATACCAGCAATCCTTTTTTTAAATCTTGGGCTTTAGTGAAGTCATGCCATTTTGAAAATTACCCACATAAAATTTTGGCAAAGGTTACGACAACACTTAAAATATCTTGGAGTTGTACAGAGTGCTCTTATATATCACTAACATTCGCCTGTATATCACATCACTATCCTGCTTTGGGCATATAACATATCTAAAAAACAAACTCAAATTTAAATACACCTAAAATACATAAAAATAAAAATATATATAATAAAATAAAATAGGTCACATGAAAATACAAATAAAGACACAAAAATCATAGAATATTATGGCGATTACAATTTGTTATATACTTAGTCAACAAGGACATAGGCTTTCTAAGGGCCAACATAGGGGACTTTGCCTGACCTAGGATTGCTCTCATTGTAAGTGCACCAAAATACTTTATATTTAGGTTTCTAAACACATTTCTTTGTACATCATAGTTACTTCACTTCATGAGAATATGTCTAACATCATCATCCTCATTGCAAATATCACAATAAGGGGAGCTAACTCTCCCCCATTTATGCAAAACTGAATGGGTTTTGGTATGACCTGTCCTCAGCCTGGAAGTAGTAACAGCAACAGATCTAATATTATGTACCAGTCCATCAGGTGGTACCTTATAATCATAAAGCTCAAAAATTGGATTTACACAATTTCTAATGTAAAAATTCGTCCCCCTATCACAGAATCAAGGAGGCACACTTGTGCCTCTATAAAGAGGCGACCCACCACAATGTTAAGCGATTTCAGGTCCTAGAGGTCGCAGAGAGACGGCGGTAATCGCATTTTGTAGCCCAAGCTCAAACTAAGAAACTTGCAAAATTTCATTCTCCTCCGACTTTATCTTCATGGGGTAAACTGGGCCGGAAGTTTCGACCCTCCCACCACAGCCCCCTTTAACGTTGTCCGATTGGGCTGAAATTTAGAGGTTAAGCTTTCCTAGGGCCCGGGAGCTTATCCTCGAAATTTCAGCTCAATCCGATCACTCCTTCCCTGTTTTCAAAAAACCAAATATAGCCACTTAAAATTCATCATTTCTTTTTTTTTCTTAGCCACGCCTACAGGCCACAGTTGGCAACTGATCCGGGTGAATGAGGACTCATTCGAAGCAGAATTCGACCTGTTAGGGCCTTTTGATATTTTCAGACCGAAAAAATTATCCCCCGAATTTACATTTACGAAAAACCTCGTTTTCCTATAAGAACCCGCTATAAGCGGGCTAGCCCGCGAAAACGCGGGCTCGTTTTCCTATAAGAGCCCGCAAGCGATTTCCGGTCCTAGCGGTCGCAGAGAGACAGCGGTAATCGCATTTTGTAGCCCAAGCTCAAACTAAGAAACGTGCAAAATTTCACCCCCCTCAGACTTTATCAAGGAGGCACACTTGTGCCTCTATAAAGAGGCGACCCACCACAATGTTAAGCGATTTCAGGTCCTAGAGGCCGCAGAGAGACGGCGATGATCGCATTTTGTAGCCCAAGCTCAAACTAAGAAACGTGCAAAATTTCATCCTCCTCCGACTTTGTCTTCATGGGGTAAACTGGGCCGGAAGTTTCGACCCTCCCACCACAGCCCCCCTTTGACGTTGTCCGATTGGGCTGAAATTTAGAGGTTAAGCTTTCCTGGGGCCCGGGAGCTTGTCCTCGAAATTTCAGCTCAATCCGACCACTCCTTCCCTGTTTTCAAAAAACCAAATATAGCCACTTAAAATTCATTTCTCTTTTTTTTTTGTTATCCACGCCTACAGGCCACAGTTGGCAACTGATCCGGGTGAATGAGGACTCATTCGAAGCAGAATTCGACCTGTTAGGGCCTTTTGATATTTTCAGACCGAAAAAATTATCCCCCGAATTTACATTTACGAAAAACCTCGTTTTCCTATAATAGCCCATGTTAATTTTTCCCACCACAACCCCCCTTTAACGTTGTCTGATCGGGCTGAAATTTAGAGGTTAAGCTTTCCTGGGGCCCGGGAGCTTGTCCTCGAAATTTCAGCTCAATCTGATCACTCCTTCCCTGTTTTCCAAAAACCAAATATCAAGTTTTGTGGGAATTTGCTTTGCGAAAATAGATTACTTTTACTAAAAAACAATTACAGTTGTGTCTCACTAGTCCAGCGGTTGATACTTCAGACTGTCAGGCGGAAAACCCGGGTTCGATTCACCGTCAGAGCAAATTTTTTATATACTGAATTTAAACTTTAAAAAAGAAACTCAGTTTCTTTTTTAAATTATTTGAAAAAAATTACGTTTTCTAAAGAGTTAAAGAGGCTGAGTTACAAGGTCGACCCTTAAAACGTACAGGGATTAGGAGGCACAGTTGGGGGGCTGTTAAAGAGGCTGAGTCACAAGTTCGAACCTTAAAACGTACAGGGATTAGGAGGCACCCTGTACGACGTGATTTGAGTATTCAGGAATTAAAAGCCTTAACACAAGAATGTTCAAGAGCGGGGGGTTTGGGGGGGGCGGCAGTCCCCCAACTTTAACTCCTGACACGATCAGCTAACAGTTAGTCAAGCAATAATAAGTAATAAACTGTACCAAAACGTGCAGAAATTATTTGAAAAAACTACGTTTTCTAAAGAGTTAAAGAGGCTGAGTTACAAGGTCGAACCTTAAAACGTACAGGGATTAGAGGCACAGTTGGGGGGCTGCCGCCCCCCAAAACCCCCCGCTTTCGCAGCCTTTAAATAAAAAAAAAAGTTTTTTAAACTGAAAGTAAGGAGCGACATTAAATCTTAAAAGGAACAGAAATTATTCCGTATATGAAAGAGGCTGTGCCCTCCTCAACAACTCGCTCTTTACGCTAAAGTTTGACTCTGTCTCACAACTTTATTTTTTAAAACAATAAAAAACTTTAGCGTAAAGAGCGAGGCGTTGAGGAGGGCACAGCCTCTTTCATATACGGAATAATTTCTGTTCGTTTTAAGATTTAATGTCGCTCCTTACTTTCAGTTTAAAAAAACTTTTTTTTTAATTTAAAGGCTGCGAAAGCGCGGGGTTTGGGGGGAGGGCAGCCCCCCAACTGTACCTCCTAATCCCTGTACGTTTTAAGGTTCGACCTTGTAACTCAGCCTCTTTAACTCTTTAGAAAACGTAGTTTTTTTCAAATAATACATAATATAAATAGATGTAAAATATTCACTTTGTGTGTGTGATTTTTTGTTGGTTTTTTTTTGGCAATTCCAACATGTGCTGGGACCCAGACCAGAAGTATATCATTTCCCACACACTCTAGTGACTTAAAAATTTGATGGATACTATAAAATATATCACGACTAGGCTCATGCTATTCATCAGGTACTTAAGGGCTGGTGCAGAGTCAGGGAAAATAATCCAACTTTGAGTATCCAGTGAAAATCCAGTGATGCTCTAATGCTTTCAAATATGCACTCCAGTGACTTTCACTGGGGATAATTTCCTCTTCTGCAAGATTTAAGACTACTCTCTGTTAAAAATATACTTCCAGACTATAATTGGGTTACCTTCAAGCACTTTGTAACTCAGGTTGATTAAATAAGCTCTGTGTTTGGCAAGAGAATAAATGAACTTCTGCTTGGTGTACAGCCTGATTTCATTCAAGAGATCTTGTCAGTGGCCCACACTCATTCTAGAATGTAAGTTCCATGCTGGAACGGCAGCCTTTTTGGCAGAGTGTAAGACATGAGTAATTTCTGCACAGTAAATACTCAGGGGTATCTTTTTTTTTTGCATAGCTTTTTATGTTCTAGATCATTCCCATGAAGTTTTCATCCACCTAACTCAACAACTTTCCAGGAGAGGTTAGTCTTGGTTAGTTGGTAGAACAGGATTGAGAAAAACTTTAGCTTTTTTATTGCTCAATAATGCTTATTTTGGCCAGCATTGGAGGCATGCCACACAGAATGTAAAAAAGGAAAAAATTATTCATAAATGTCAAGTAAATAGTCATGGATTCCAATAAGAGCCAGTCTTATAATTTTCTCGTAAAACATGTAAGACATAAGTGATTTCTGAACAGTAAATGTTCAGGAATATCTTTTTCTTACTTTTGGGAATATTTTTTTTTTTACATAACTTTTTTACATTCTGGATCCATTCCATGAAGTTTTCGTCCACCTAACTCAACAACTTTCCAAGATAGGTTAATGTTCATTGATTGGTAGCAAAGCATTGAGTAATACTTTATCTTTTTTATTGCTCAGGGATGTTTAGTTTGGCATGTATTGGAGGAATACCACACAAAATGTAAAATCAGGAAAAAATGCTTCATAAATATGAACTAAACAGTCATAGTTTTCAATAAGAGCCAGGCTTCTAATTTTATCATGAAACTATGTTCTGTCTCGAAGCTTCTGGGTATGTTATTTGCAAAGGGGTTAAGTCACTAAAGGTGGAATATTTTCCACAAGACTAGAAAGATGCTTGCATTACAACTGTTCACAAAAGGGCAATAATACGAAGCCAGCAATTATTAACCAATTAGTCTTACATCAAGTAAGACTACTGGAAAGCATAGTAAATTCGGCTTTTGCAAAACATGCAAGTGTTAACAACCTTCTATTACTTAACCAGCATGACTTTTGTCCTAATTGATCAGTTGATACCAACCTTGTTGATGCATATGAGTATGTTACGAAACCTATCAATAATGCATCTCTAGTTGACATGATATTACTAGGCCTAGCCAAAACATCTGATGAAGTAGTATATAATAGGAAACTACATTCTAAACTCTGTGAAACGGGCCTTCATGACAATATTATCAATTGGACAGCCCAAATTATTGCTAACAGGAAACAGATGGTAAAAGTATTTAGAAACAGTGGATCTATTTTCTTTTCTGAATCTGCAGATGTTGAAAGTGGAGTTTGGGCCCAACATTTACATCAATGATGAATCCTCAAGCATAAAGAATAAGGTTTGCCTACATGCATATGATACCAAAATAATTGGTCCTATTTCTGACCCACAAAGTAACGACGACATCCAAGCTGATCTGGATGTATTTTCAATGTGGGCAAAAACCTGGTGGCTGGAATTTAACATCCAGAAATGTTGGAAATAATGTCCAGAAATGTACTACACAGTAATACACAACAGGAGTTTGGCCACTGCCCTCCCCCCCCCTTCCCTAATCGTAAAAGGCAAACCCTAGTTGCATCAGTTGTGCTTTACTAAAAACGATGTATATTGCAAATATTTTTTTTTATTTAAAACATTAAAAAATAAAATAGAAACTGTAGTGAAATAAAAATTTGAACAGCTGACTTCCCAAGAATTAGTAAAATTATAAATCAAATATTAAGTTTATTTTCATTTATTATTTCCAGTCATCTTGATTATTATAATAAGTTTATATTATTTTTTGTCAATGTTTCGAAAAACAGAAGCATCAAACAGTTTGTGGTACCAAACTGTAAGTAAGGAGCGACCCGGCTCAATAGTAACCGAAGCTCTAAAAAACGGAAACCAATTGCATCAGAAGAATCAGATTGTTATGCTGATTTCAAATATATAAGTTTCATCAAGTTTAGTCTTACCCATCAAAAGTTACGCGCCTGAGAAAATGTGCCTTATTTTTGAAAAAAAAGGGGAAACACCTCCTAAAAGTCATAGAACTTTAATGAAAATCACACCATCAGATTCAGCGTATCAGAGAACCCTACTATAGAAATTACAAGCTCCTATCTGCAAAAATGTGGAATTTTGTATTTTTTGCCAGGAGGAAGATCATGGATGCATTTTTTTTTTTTGTGTGTGTTTTTTTTTTTTAGAGTGATTGCATCAACCCAGTAATCCTAGAAAATCGCGGGAGGGCTCATTCGAACGGAAATTAAAAGTTCTAGTGCCCTTTTTAAGTGACCAAAAAAATGGAGGGCAACTAGGCCCCCTCCCATGCTCATTTTTTTTCGTGATCAAAGTCACCAGATCAAAATTCTGAGACAGCCATTTTGTTCAGCATGGTCGAAAAATACAATAACTGTGTCTTTGAGGATGACTTAATCCCCCAAAGTCCCTAGGGGAAGGTCTGCAAGTTGCCAAAAAAAAAATAAAATTAATATGCACATTTCGTTTTAATTATTCATGTACAGTGACCCAAAATCAAAGCTGCATTAATTCAAAGACGTTCAGAAATTAAATTAAAAAAAGCAGTTTTTTTAACTGAAAGTAAGGAGCGGCATTAAAATTTCAAACGAACAGAAATTATTCCATATTAGAAAACGTCTGTCTCCTCCTCAACGCCTCGCTCTTTACGCTAAGTTTGACCCCGTCTCACAGCTTTATTTTTTTAAACAATAAAAAACTTCAGCGTAAAGAGCGAGGCGTCGAGGATAGCTCCTTTCATATACGAAATAATTTCTGTTCGTTTTAAGTTTTAATGTCGCTCCTTACTTTCAGTTAAAAAAAAACTTGTTTTTTTTTATTTAATAGTGTTCAAGAAACATAAGAGTTTTCAATAAAAAGCAAATGATGCAACAAGCTTTAGACTTTTACAATTAGGGAAGGGGAAAAAGGGCAGTGCCCAAACATCTGTTTGTAATAATTTTTACCTGTTTAAGATTTATTTATTCATCTATAATAGTACCTGTTATCTCTATGATTGTTTATTTTACTTTCTGTTTGTTTTGGGTTTTATTTATCCTTTAATAGTAATTGTTGGTCGTTTTGAGTCTGAGTTACATTAGGAATTTATTTCTGTGAGTCCGAAGTTTAATATGGCTCTTTACTTTTCTTTGAAAAAATTCTTCTTTGGATTTTTTTTAGTAAATAAATTATATATCAAATATTCAGTTTATTTTCATTAGTTATTTCAAGTTGTCTTGATTATGATGTTTTCAATAAAAAGCAAATGATGCAACAAGCTTTAGACTTTTACAATTAGGGAAGGGGAAAAAGGGCAGTGCCCAAACATCTGTTTCTATTAATTTTTGTTTGTTTTAAGCTTGACTTGAACATTAAATTTAATTTTTACTCGTTTTAAAATTTATTCATTCATCTACATCAGTACCTGTTGTCTGTATGGAAAGTTTTTTTTAATTAATTGTGAACAACAATGATGCCAATATCTCTTTCAGAGTCAACAAATTTTAATGGTATTTTGCAGCCCGCTTTGTCATTTATTGTTAGTTGAGGAACAGAAGCAGTCTTTTTCTTCTCTATCCATAGGACCTTAGTTTTAGACGCAGCTAAGTTGAGACCTAAGTTTTGAAGGTTTTCAGTTAAAGAATCAATGTATTTTTTTAATGTCCTTATGTCTTAGGATGATAAGAGCTTCCTATAGAGCTTTGTGTCATCTGCATAGAGTTTGGTAGTGGTGGTGATATTTCTATTGATCCAGTTGATGAAGAAACTTTGAAATCAAACAACTAAAAATTTTCCAAATGAAATGAAGTAACAAGTTTGTTCTTGTAATGTTCAGTTTAGGAGGGGCTGTAAACTAAACTGTTAATAATTTCCGTATTAGTTTTCAGTTTAATTCATAATTCACATTTTTTTTTTTTAATTTATCATTTCCATAAGGATATTTATTCTGGTGCTTTGTCAAGGTGACAAAATCAAACTATCACCTTAAAGTACAATTGCTAGGAAATCCTGTTGACGTTGGTCAGTGAAGATGATTGCTCTGCTCATTAAGTGCAATCCAAACTGTGAGCCATGGCTTGCTGTAGCAATTTATGTTGACTGCTGACTTGAAGGCTTCAGTGCTGGCAGATATAACAGAAGTCTGGCTAAAGGAATTCCATAATTTAGCTCTATGGTGAGAATAGACTTTTTTGCAGTCTGATATTAGCAGGCATCCAGTAGAACTTGAAGAGGTGTCCAATTGTTCTAGAGGCACTATCTATCTGTCATTAATACATCCTTTTGCTTGCATTGGTAAGCAAGTGATGGTACTATGTTTTCGAGTCAGGTAGAGTTTGACAGATATTGGGAGTTCCTTAAACATTTAGTTGCTAGTTGTTGCACTGATTCTAGAATATACTGATCAATTTTTATTGGCTGGAGTTGAGAACTGCATTATGAATTCTAATTTTGGTGAATTAGGCCCTTCAGAAGCTTAGTCATCACAGCTGAAGATCAACTGTGGAATGTTCTTTTTATTATACTAAGAGTTTGATTGGTCCTGACTGCTACAGATTGTGCATTTAAATTAAATTTGAGCTTATTATTGATCCAAACTCCCATATTTTCTCATTGTTACTAATTATGATTGGCTGTCTTGAACCATCATTAGATTTCATGGACTATTTATTCTGGGGATTATTTGTTCCAAAATAAATGGCCCAACATTTCTGGATATTAAATTCAAGCCACCAGGTTTTGCCCATATTGAAAATGCATCCAGATCAGCTTGGATGTCATTGTTACTTTGTGAATCACAAACAGGCAGGGCCGTCACGCATGGGGGGAAAGAGTTCCCCCCTCCCCCAATGTTTTGGTCACTTCGTAAAAAAAAAGGTCAGTAAAATCGTGAAGCAAAGCGCCATGATTTTTCTGATGCTGCTAAAATTCTTTGTTTGGTTAAATAAAGACCATGAAAATACTGACATGTCATCTACAGAAAGTTTGAACTTGTTGGTAAATGCAGCAGTTTTACCAACTCCTGCCGTGAGTTTACAGATGGTGCCATAATTTTCCATTGGTTAAATAAAGAGCATTAAAATAGTGAAATGATATGCACCCAAATCTGAATCCTGGTTGGTAAATGCAGTGGTTTTACTGACTTGTGCAGTGATTTTATGCATTGTATTCAAAATGGATATTATGCTAATTATTGACAAAAAAAAACAGTTGGTAAAAATGACCACCCAATTGGTAAAATACCTTGCCCCCCCCCCACATTTTGACTAGTAATGATCCTGCAAAAAGGACCAATTATTTTGGTGTCATCTGCCTATAGGCAAACCTTATTCTTTATGTTTGAGGATTCATCACTGATTTATTGCTGAGCCTAAACTTTACTTTTGACCTCTGCTGATTCAGAAAAGAAAATAAATCCACTCTTTCTAGATACTTTTATCATCTTGTGACATACTGATATGCAACAACAAGGTTGGTATCAACTGATCAATTAGAACAGAAGCCATGCTGGTTATGTAGTAATAGTTTGTTAACACTTACATATTTTGCAATGAATGAATTTATTATGCTTTCCAGTAGACTTACTTGATTTAAGACTAATTTGTTAATAATTGCTTGGTTTATATTACTGCTCCCCTTGTGAACAGGTGCAATGTAAACATCCTTCCATTCTTGTGGAATAAATTCTATAATTGGGACATAATATAAGATGAGTGACAAGCCTTATGATGAATGTTTAAAGGAGCTTGAATTATCTACACTGGTTTACCAACAATGAAGAGCTGATATGCTTATGACATATAAGCTTACTTCACAAGAACCCCCCCCCCTGCCAATTCATTTGCCAATTTCTCGAAATATTGGCACTGACAGGAGGGGACATTCAAAGAAGCTGTTCAAACTTGACATCAACAACAGTTTTTCTCCTGTCATGTAATAAACCAATGGAATAGTCTATCAAATAACACAGTCTCAGCACCCCATCATGAAGTGTTCAAGAAGTCATTGGTATCCAGAAACTTAGAGACAAAACATAGTTCTATGAAAGAATTAGAAGCCTGGCTCTTAAGAAGAAGTATATTTCAATCCTGTTCTACCAATCAAGCAAGATTAACCTATCTTGGAAAGTTTTTGAGTTAGGAGGATGAAAACTTCATGGAATGGATCCAGAATGTAAAATAAAGTATCTTCCTTTACCCCCTTTCCTTTCAAAGGGCACTGACCTTTGTTGAACTTGGCCAAGCTTTATGGGAAAAAAGCAAAGCTTCGAGAAGCAGGTCTACATCACAAATGAGGCTCAAAGGAAGTGTTAGGTAAATTTTTTGAAGTTTTGATTAGAAATGAGACACATTTATTGATGAAGCAAACACTATATATATTTTTTCCTAAAATTACCTAAAACCCTGGAGCTGGCTACCACAGTATATATAATTAGCAGTATGATCTTTCCCTATCTCACCCATTATAAAAACCCGGACCGAGGTGCGAGTGCTCCAGAGAACGTATAAACATAAGCGAAATTAGATCTTTTCACGGGTAGACAAGTCAGATCTCTCTTGAACGCGAAACTTGGCTTTGCGTTCATGAATAAGTTCATGAAAAAGTGGATTCATGAATACATCCACATGAATAAGTGGATTCCGCTAATGCATGAATAAGTGGGAGGAGCTTTTTGTTCGCACCGAGAATGAAGAGCCAGAAATAATCTGCGGTAAACTTACTGCCTAATTATATAAACTGTGCTGGCTACTCACTAAAATTAGTCCCTATATAAAAGGAACTTATTTGACGCACACTTGAAAGCAGGAAGACCAGGATCATTTTTTGCAGAGTTTTGAAGAAAAGGGAATAATTTTCAAAGACAAACAAATCATTCAATTTACCATTCAACATTCTTTCCAAATAGAATAATTTCTATTGTTACAACTGTTTCCTAGCATTATCTCCCTCCCTACCCTAATGCCTGGTTATAATCCTAGGCTGCATAAATTTGCTGGTGAGGAATAAGTACAAAGAATAATGTAAATAAAGAAAACAAACGGTTTTTTCTACATAGCAAAGAGCTACAGACAGGCATTAGGAGGGGGTAGGGCTGTGATCAGTTGCAGCATGGGCAATTATTAAATTTTGAAAGAATAGTACTTAAAAATCAAATTATATGCTTGTCTTTCATCAACTTAATTGGTCAAAGCTTCAAAAAGTTTGAAGTGTTTTGAGATTACACTGTTGCTAAATCCTAGTTTATACAATTTAAAAGATTTTGAAAAACATTTCTTAAACTTGAAAGAACAAACCTTAAATATGGCTTAAAACCCTAGACCCAGTAGTTGACAAGCTATTCCACTCTTTAACAGCTAAATCATTGTAAAATCTTTATCATACCACATAGAGATTGACTTTTTCACTACTGGATATGTCAAAATCTTTTTAACAAGTAAGTGACCAGCATGAATATTTTAACCATAAACAACACCTACAATTTCAAATATACTGATAGACAGCAGTGGAGCCTAATCTTGGCTGCACATTCAAAGCTTGGGCCTAAAATTAGAAAAGGCTGTTTAATCTTTGACACAGGATCTTGAAGTTTGAAAAACATATCCTAATGGCAGACACAGTCAACCTTGGATGGACCTAATCTATGGCAAGTGTTGTGAAACAGAATAACTGCATTTATTTAAACTAGAGTGAAGAGTTAATTTTTTTCTAAATTAAAATTTTTAAAGACCAGATGTTTTCCAAGATTATAGTCCACCAATCCCAAATGGTCTAGCCCTAGTCATCAGCCAATCGCAACTATATGGCCCTATACACATAATGTCCAAGATTAAAAGCCTGCTGTCTTTGTTCAGGAAAGATAATTTTTAATAATAGTATGTGGCCAAGATTAGGCACTGGCCAAATACTGGGGGTCTTACTTTACTTAGATCCTTGGAATTGTGTTTTCAAAATTTAGAATCAAAGATCATTATACTAAAGCAATTTTTTTTAACCTTTTTCAATTAAAATGGGCTTTGATTTTCTTGTTTCAATTTAGCTAGGCTTTATTTGGCACTATGAACTAATTCTTAATCTGATATAACCTCAAAAAAATAATGTAAACCTAAAAAATAACTAACTTTGTATATAGCCTAGGATTATATCTAACCTAATAGCAGGATTGGGGTGGGTTCTGAAAGCCACTTTTGATGGCAAAATTTAACCTATATAAATATATATATATATAATATATATATATATATATATATATATATATATATATATTATATATATATATATATATATATTATATATATATATATATAATATATATATATATATATATATATATATATATATATATATATATATATATATATATATATATATAAATATATATATATATATCTGGAAGAGCATTGAAAGTTGTATCTTTTACCAAGATGTATCTTTTTACCATCTTTTACCAAGCAAGTTAAGATAAAAAAAAAAAAAAAAATAATAACCCTGTCTTCTCTGCAGTTTCCTAAGTACTTAAAATAGAAAAGGAGTAGATATAGGTGCTTGAAACCACCTTCCTAGACCATAATTTAGCCTAGGCTCTGAATTCATTCTTGATGGCTTGATTCTTTATACTTAACCATTTTCTAATATAGCAAAAAGTCCTTTATCTATAATTTCATTTGAATTTTATACTACAAATTTTAGTAAATTCTTTGTTATCCATATTATTGACTTACAAATAAAGTAAACATACCACTTGATGCCTTTTTTTATGCTCTTTCTAAATATAATAATCATTTTTGTCGGAAATGAATTTTTTCCCCACCCCTATAAATAGCCTACCAATTCAGGGTATATATTTGCGCATTAGGGGGGTGGGGGTAAATTTTATTTCTAATGTAAATGAGAGGTAAATTTAAACTTTCCCCCCACCTCCTAATGTGCAAATATATACCCTTAATTGGTATATATAGGGGTTGGGGTAAAATCCATTTCCAACAAAAATGATTATTATATTTGGAAAGAGCATAAAAAAAGGCATCAAGTGGTATGTTTAGGGATACCACCAGATGGCTAATAGAAAATAGTACAGTTTATATATAGAGAAAAAAACCCTTGGCCAAACATTATATATAGGAAAAAAATGTTTAGCCAACTAGGTGGCTAATATGAATGACAGTGTATATATATATATATATATATATATATATATATATAATATATATAATATATATATATATATAATATATATATATATATATATATATATATATATATATATATTATATATATATATATATATATATATGTATCTATGTATATATGGAATCTTTAAATTAGCCAAGCAGTTGGCTATTAGATCTCATATGTACATACATTTCAGTCTTAATTAGCCAACTAATAAGCTAATATTAGAATTGTATACTGTATACACTTTTAAATTAGCTAGCTAGTTGGCTATTAATATCCTAGGTATACATAAACTTTATTTTAAAATAGCCAACTAGTCAGCTATCAATAAAGTTTCTAATACACTTGTGGAATTAGCTAACTAGTTGGCTACTAAGATCTCTGGTATATATAAGCTTTAGTTTAAAATAGCCAACTAGTCAGCTATCAATAAAGCTTCTAATACACAATAGAATTAGCTAACTAGTTTGCTATTGAAGTCTCAGCTATATACACATGTTTAGATTAGCCCACCAGTTGGCTATTAGATCTAACCTATATATACACTTCAGCCGGAATTAGCCAACTAGTCAGCTAATAAGAGAAATATATTTATTTTATAGAATTAGCTAACTAGTTGGCTATTAATATCCCATGTATATATAAACTTTAGTTTAAAATAGCAAACTAGTCAGCTACCAATAGTTTCTAAAGTTTCACATGTTTAGATTAGCCAACTAGTTGGTTATTAGATCTCACCTATATATATACAGTTCAACCTGAATTAGCCAACTAGTCAGCTAATAAGAGAAATGTAGATACTTTATAGAATTAGCTGACTATTTGGCTCTTAATATCCTTGTTTATATATAAACTTCAGTTTAAAATAGCCAACTAGTCAGCTATCAATAAAGTTTGACAAATCACAGTGATTTGTCAAAGTCAGCTATCAAAGAAATCAAAGTCAGCTATCAAAGTGATTTGAAGTACCAATTAATTTAGATTTTATCTTCCCCATCATTGTACTATGAGTGGCTGGGAGGAGTCAGGGGTGGGGATGTGGAATTTCTTGTTTTCTGTTCATCATCTCTACATAATATTTAGACTATTTGGCTAATATCAAACTGCTTTGTGCATAAATGTCCTAAATATAGCCAACCAGTTGGCTATTAAAAAGCAGGTTAAGTATACAGAAAAATGTAAAAGAGTGAACCAGTTGGCTACTGAATTGAGTCTATGTATATACAGGAAAAGAAATTAGCAAAATAGAATCGTCTGCCAACAAGTGCTTACAATTCCTCTTTTAATGGGGGAGGGGGTAGGGACAAGGTTGTTGACTTAACTTTATTACAGGAAAAGGGGATAAGAAGAGGGTTGGGGAAATTTTGGTTTAGAAAAGAGATGGCCAGATTTAAGGAAAAATATGATTATTTTAGCAGAGTGCACATTATAATTGATTTGAAGTGCTAATTAATTTAGATTTTCTCTTTCCCATAATTTTACTATGATTGGGCAGGAGGGTTGGGGGTGTGGAATATCTTGCTTTCTGCTCATCATCTCTACATATTATTTAGAATACTTTCCTAATATCAAACTGCTTTATGTATAAACATCCTAAAAATAGCCAACCAGTGAGCAATTGAAAAACAGTTAAAGTACACACAAGAAGATAAAATAGTGAACTGGTTGGCTACTGAATTGAGTCTATGTATATATAAGAAAAGAAATTAGCAAAGTATGATTGTCTCCCAACAAGAACTAACATTTTTTTAATGTAGGGGGGAGGGGTAGGCACAAGGGTGTTGACTGGATTTTATTTAAGGAAAAGGACATAAGAGAAGGATTAGGGAAAATAAGAAAAAGTGTGATTATTTTACCAGAGTGCACATTATAATTGATTTGAAGTGCTAATTAATTTAGATTTTCTCTTTCCCATAATTTTACTATGATTGGGCAGGAGGGGTCAGGGATATAGAATATCTTGCTTTCTTTTCATCATCTACAACTACTACTACTACTACTAACAACTCACCGCAGCACCAAGCCGCCTGAGGCCAACACAGCTACGCACGCTCCTCCTCCACTCCAATCTATTCAAAGCCTCCTTTTTTACACCCGCCCACGAAGTTGCCATTTCCTTTAAATCTTTCTTTATGACGTCCTCCCACCCCAGATGGGGACGACCTGCTTTCCGTTTAGCCCTAGATGGTTGGCCGAAAAGAACAATCTTTGGCAATCTGTCATCCTTCATCCGCATAATGTGCCCTAGCCACCTCAACCTTTCTTTCATTATAGCCCTAGAGAGTGGTATTGAACCACATTTTTCGTATAGCCTATTGTTTGAAATACAGTCAGTCAGCTGGGTACCCAGAACAATCCTTAAGCAATTTCTCTGAAAAACATCAAACAAATCTTCATCCGCTTTTGGAGCGTCCATGCTTCAGAGCCATATTTGAACACTGTCATCACAGTAGCTTCTAATATTCCAATCTTGGTTTGCAGACTTATCTTCCTATTCTTCCAGACTTTTTTTAACTGTGAAAAAACACCCTGAGCCTTGGCTATTCTATATTCAACATCTTCACTGCTCCCACCATCTGTACTAATAATACTACCAAGGTAAGTGAAGCTGCCCACTTGATCAATCTTTTCATTACCCAACGTCACCTTTTCATCTTCACTTATTCCTAGCCTTAGTGACTTAGTCTTCCTAACATTAATTTTCAAACCAATTCTAGCACCCTGAACTCGCAAAACCTCTAAAACTTCATTCATTTTGCTCACACTTTCATCTAGGATGCTTAAATCAGCATCTAGGATGCTTAAATCAGCATCCAGGATGCTTAAATCAGCATCTAGGATGCTTAAATCAGCATAATCCAAGTCCAGGAGACTTTTCCTCTCCATTTGATTGCGTGGTCTCCCATTGCCTTTCCTGTGCTCCTTAAAACAAAGTCCATCAAAATAATCCATACAAGGGGGGATATAACACAACCCTGCTTAACTCCTGATTTAATACAAAACCAGCTGCTAACCTCATTTCCTACCTTAAACGCAGCAGTGTTATTCTTGTACATAACACTAATCACTTTAATGTATTTGTCTGGTATACCATACAAGGATAAAACCTTTACTAAAGCTCTTCTATCACCAGAATCGAACGCTTGCTCATAATCTATGAAACTGAGGACCAAAGGTGTTTGAAAACTCAGGCACTTCTCAATTATTAGCCTAAGAGTGAAAATTTGATCGACACATCCTCTACCTTTTCTAAAACCGCACTGCTCTTCTCTTAAAACTTTGTCTACTGCATCTCTCAGTCTAAAAAGTATCATATTACTTAGTAACTTACTACCTACAGAGACCAGACTACAGAGACCTTGATAATTACCACACTCACTTTTATCACCTTTCTTATAAAGTGGCTTAATTAAGGTTTTCCTAAAATCGTTAGGTACTTCTCCTTTTTCAAAAATCATATTCATAATCTTCAGTAACTGATTTCTAACCTCAGAGCCACCATATTTAAGAAACTCATTTACCACCCTATCAGCACCTGGAGCCTTATTATTCTTTAATCATTTTAGTGCTGTTGCTAATTCCTCCTCACAAAACAAATCTTCCTTCACATCCAAGGTAGCACAAACTTTTTCATTTTCCTCTATATTTTTTCCTGCAACTCTATCTTGGTTAAGCAAATTCTCAAAATGTTTGGCCCATCTCTTTTATTTTTTTTCCTTATCGCTAATTGCGACCCCATTCCTATCTTTAACTGGGCCAAGTCTGGATTGACTACTCCCTCTCAATCTGTTAACGTGCCAGTACAATATTTTACTATTATGCTGTCTAGCTGCATCTTCAAGATCCTTGGCAGTTTTATCCATGGCCTCCACTTCACACCTCCTTAGTTCATATTTTAATGCTTTCTCCACTTTCTTTACACTTCTTTTGTTTTCATACAATCTATCACTCAGATAATTCTTGTACAAGCCCTTTCTCCTTTCTATTAAACATAAAGCTTTTTCACTAATATTCTTAGCTGCAGTTCTAGCTTTCTTCCCCAATACACCTTCAGCAACTTCACAAATTATTTTTTAAAATTATTCCAACCATCTTCCACATTATCAAATTTCAAACTCTCAAGTTTAGTATTCAACTGTTCCTGGAAAGTTTCCCTCAAATTCTCATGCTGGAGTCTACCAACATCATAACTTCCCGGGAGGTAGTTACTCTTCTGATATTTCAGCTTTAAATTAACCCTTGACACTACTAGATGGTGATCTTTACTTTTAACATCAATAACAGCACTCCTATATACCCTAGTATCTTGTATTGATCCTGCCAGTCTTTGGTTTACTATAACATAATCAATAAGGTTTGCTGTCTTACCATCATGTGAATACCATGTTAACTTTTGAGCCATTTTATGACCAAACACTGTATTGGTTATAACTAGATTGTTATACCTACAAAATTGCAAAAGTCTGTATCCATTACTGTTTTCTTTTCCTACACCAAATTTACCTAGGCTGGGATACCATCTATCCCTATTTCTACCAACCTGGACATTAAAATCTCCCAGTAATAACATCATATTTCTACCTGGGACCCTGTCTATTTGCTCTTGTAACTGTAAGTAAAATTCATCTGAGTCACTATTATCTCTGTCAGTTGGTTCTACAGGGGTGTATACTACTATAACTGATACCCTCGATAATATTTAGACTACTTGACCAATATAAAGACAGAGATCCACCACAGAGCTATATAAAAAAGTATAGGTTATGTATAGAAAAAACATGATTTTTCTAGGGGGGGGGGTGGACAAGTTAGCAGAATTTAGTTTTGGAAAAGAAAGCTGTAAAAGGGTATTAGCAAGATTGCCTGCCATAAAGAGCAAGTACACTTGCAAATAGTTTTCTTTTTGAAGGGAAGGGGGTATCTGGTGGTATCTCCATTGATAAGCCACTTCTGGTACTTAAATCAATAAATTCAGCAAGAATGCATCTTCAAATCCATCATGCTGAGGTATGTAACACTCTAAAAAATTTATTGAGGACAATTGAATAAAACGCAATAATGCACTTTTTACTCAAACAAAACAAGAATGCACAATATCTTGAGATTCTTGTAAACAAATAGCATGTTGGGAGTAATGGGGTAAATATTGTGCTTGTCTTTTTCTATTCAGCAAAACAAATATATTGTTGGTAAAGTTTCTTTCTCTTATATTAGGTCTTCAAACGGGCAAGACTTTCTTTTCACCACTTAATTTAAAAGCTAAGAAAGCCGGGTAATAGTTTTTGTTAGTATAGCGGAAATAGAATTGTTGAACACTACAAGTCTAGAGGACCTTAAAGCTCTCAAACAGATTAAGGTGATTAAGGTAAGGTGAACAAAACATTGCCAAAAAACAATGTTAGCTAACAAATCACAGAAATATAATAATCTTAACCAACTAGTGAGATAACCAACTAGTTGGCTAATTCTGCTATATAGGCTATTAGAAACTGTATTGATAGCTAACTATTTGACTACTTCTGGCTGAAAAGTATGTATAGGTGAGATCTTAACAGCCAACTACTTAGCTAATTCCTCAAGTATATTAGAAATTTTACTAATAGCTGACTAGTTTGCTATTTTAAACTAAAGTTTATACAGTTTTCTTATTAGCTGACTAGTTGGCTAATTCAGGCTGAAGTGTATATATAGGTAAGATCTAGTAGCCAACTGGTTGGCTAATCTGAACA
This sequence comes from Artemia sinica, assembly GCA_027921565.1. Lineage (NCBI taxonomy): Eukaryota > Metazoa > Arthropoda > Branchiopoda > Anostraca > Artemiidae > Artemia > Artemia sinica. Next base: position 38,340,821 of record CM051260.1, on the reverse strand, counting down.
TGTGTATATAGCTGAGACTTTAATAGCTAACTAGTTAGCTAATTCTAAAGTGTATTAAAAACTTTATTGATAGCTGACTAGTTGGCTATTTTAAACCAAGCTTTATAATAGTTACCTAGATACTAGTAGGCTAATTCAGGCTGAAATTTAAATAGAGATGAGATCTAGGACTAATAGCCAGCTGGCTGGCAAATCTCAAGTTTCCTATATGTACACTTTTATCAATTCTAGCCACCTAGTCAGCTAAAAAAAAAAAATTCTATAAAAACACACACAAACAGCAGTTGCCAAAGCATCTCAGACCCTTGGAATAATTAAGCATACAGTATGTAGCAAATCATCTAAAGTCATGACAAAGCTGCACAAGGGTCTCGTGCAACCATTGCTGGAGTTTGAGATGTGTGTTGCCATGCTTCTGAATAAGAGTGACCAACAGAAAATAGAGTCTGTTCAAAGGTGCACAACCAAAACTGTTGATGAATGCAAGAACCTTGACTATCCATCTTGCCTGAACAAACTACAGCTCTCAACACTTGTCTACAGATGGCAGAGGGGCAATGTCATTATGGCTTACAAGCTACTGCATTCTGATTCCTCTTCTCAGAGTCCTTTCCAACTTGACAAATCATCCAGGACAATAGGGCATAGTAAGAAGCTGCTCAGGAAGAGAGCTCACAGCAGACTCTGCAACCACTACTTCTCCAATAGAGTGGTGGGCCCCTGGAACAGTCTTCCCAATGCAGCTGTCACTGCTCCCTCTGTCAATGCATTCAAAATCGCCATTGATAAGAATTGGTCCACCAAACCATGGAAAACAGAGTGGGACACTGCCAAACCAGTGGCTCCCCATCATCACTGACCAGCAACTCTACAGGATCTTTCCTTATTTTGCTGGACAATGCAATTTAAGGTAATTTTTAAGGTAATGATTGGCTAAGATTTGTATCTCTATATATAAACAAAACTATTTTATATTAGCTGTAGCCTATGGTGGATAGCCTATCTGTAGCCTATGTTTACTTTATTCATAAGTCAATAATATGAATAATGAAAAACTTTCCTCAAATTTTTATTGAAGCTCATCAAAATTTATTGCTCATTTGGAGGGGTAAATACCTCAATGACCTAAAAGCCTATAGGCTATAGATCTAGCCTAATTTAGCCCAGTATCAGGACCCATTCCTGAGTTTTATTCAACTAGCTAAACAACTATCAAAGGTAGTGAAAATCTATTTGTCTATTACTGTACACAAGCATTGATAGAATAAGCTTCTCTGCAATCTAACCTTTGACATTTGTTTTTCTGCTTGACCTTGAGGGATCCTTTTGGTTGTTCTTGTTATAAACATAGTAGACTGAGCCAACACCAACAATAGCAGCTAATGCCATGCCTAATTTCCATTTATGATCTTCCACTGTAGAAGAAAGCCTTTGTATAAATCCAGTACTGCTATTTTCACCCATTTTCTATATTTTTTTTCAGAACCACGTTAAATCTTTTTGAAATGTAAATTTTTCAAACGACATCTATTCAAATCGGTTCAGAAGAACGGAAAGTTGGCAAAATGAACATGTAATTTGGTCGCATTTAACTAATGCAATTTTGACAAAATATTTCAGAGTCATTGTATGATTTAAGGTAAAAACTGAGCCTACAGCCATTTTCAGCCAGTGAGTATTTTAGCAGAATAATGGAGGCTATGCATGTTTATGTTGTTCAAAGCAACCTCAAGGATTCTATATCTGTGTTACCGGAGGCAGAAAGTAGGCCCTTGGCAGTAGCGAATCCAGGGCGGGGGATGTTCTCTCCTCGGCCTGGTAAAAAATTTCTATCATTAGATTCTCTGTGACTTGATTGCGATATCAACGCTTGGATCAACGCATGTTTGAAAAGGATTTGACGACGCTTGGCCTGCCTGCACGGTCTTATGTCAATTTTAAATTCTTGGTCAACATGCCTGAGACTCTAGGCAGGCATGCCTTTCCAAAAACTTACAAACAAGTATTTGTCCAATAAGAGAGTCATGCATACTCCCGCCATTTACCCGTGTCCCAGCCATTTAAATATTTGCCTCTCAATTATTTGGACTATCTGTCTTGGCTTTTCTCTGTCTACAATTAGCCATGTCTTGATGCCACCTATGCCACCTACTGCAAAATACTTGATAACTTCAGTTCAAAACTTGGACCGTTGATTTCGAATTGAAGTTATCAAGTATTTTGAAGTAGGTTACATAAGTTGCATCAAAACATGGCTAACTGTAGACAGAGAAAAGCCAACACAGACAGTCTTTGGGGAATTTTCTAGAGCGTTTGGTGTCACCCGAAATTACAGTACATTTTGTAGTTGTCATCATGTAAATTGTTGAAGCTTCAATAAGTGTGCGTGTCAAACCTATTTCTTATTCAATAACTAAGCAAAAATCTTGAAATGACACCAATAACACATACGACTTAGGGCTGTCTCTATTCTAGAAGAGTTTGAAAAATACTCAATTTTTGGATAATATTAACCAATTATGATGTCGAAGCGTAAGCAGATAACTCTCGACAACTTTTTCGGTTCTAAAGCTAAGACTAGGTGAGTGGACGCCATAACCAAAAATAGAAATAATGAGAGTTTCAGTGTTAGTATTAATTCCAGCGCTTCGACTAATAGTGAGATTGTGCATGATTCGTTAGCATCAATTGAAGAGTGTAGCCCCAATGCTAACACAAGCATCGGGAATATAACCACTTTACGTGAAAATGATATCGGAAGCTATATCGATAGAATTAAAAAACTGGATGAACATACGCGATATCAATTGCTTCAGAACCCATGGATTCCGTTGTCTAACTACAGCTTCCCCTATTGAGTTTACAAAAAGTAGGACAGGGACGAAAAGATATTTTTCAATCGTACTCGCTTGGAAGAATTTCATTGGCTATTACTTTCAAATAAGATGGGGGGCTTATTCTGTAAATAGTGTGCTTTGATTAACCTTCGAGGGGTTGGAGGCTCCAATCAATTGCAAAAGTTGGTAAAGAAGCCCCTCGTGACTTTTGCTAAGCTAACTGGAAAATACGGTGACTTGGTGTCTCTGTATCACCGCGATTCAGTTGACGCGGGCAAACATTTCCTTCTAAAACATGATAACCCTGAAACCAAAATTTTAAGCCTTGTAAACGAACAACGTAGCCAACAAGTGCAAAAAAACAGAGCGATATTGAAGCCAATTGTAGAATCAATTGAAGGAAGAATTAATTGTTTTCTTGGGTCGACAGAAAATTGCTCTTCGTGACCATAGAGATTATGAAGAATTATTGGCAGAAAGGACCCATTGATAAGCAAAGGGAACCTTCAAGAACTTTTAAGATACCTGCAAATAGTGGCAACATCACTTTAGACGACATTTGGAAAGCTCTGGTGTAAATAATACTTGTATAAGCAAAACAACACAGAATGAATTAATTGAATGTTGTGCCAAAGAGATTCTTAAAGAAATTCTTGCACGAGTTCATTATGCCAATTTTTACAGTGTGGTTGTAGATGAAACAACGGATGTGTCAAAATGCACAAGACGTGAAGGTTTTGTTGATTTTTTAGACCTACACGAAACATGATATTCGGGTAGCATTGGAAACTTCGAACCGACCATTATAGGGGAATCGCTTGAAAATGTTTTGTTGGATTTTCTTCGACCTCGACCTCTTGGGCTAGATTTGGAAAATTGTGTGGGCAGAGGCATTGATGGATGTGCTATGTTGGTTTCAGACCATTGTGGTGCTGTAAAAGAAGTTCAAAAGGTAGCAAAGAATGCCATGCGTTGCCCATGTTTCAACCATGCACTAAATCTCTCCATGTCAACAACTTCTTCTGTTCAGAGTATTAGAAACTCCATCGGAGTAATAAAAGAAATAGTTGCTTTTTTGGTGCTTCTGCAAAGCGCAATTATGTTTTAACCAAAATAATGAACGCACAGCTAACTGGCATGTCTAAAACGCGCTGGACCGAAAGGCACGATTCCTTAATGCAGTTTGTTGTAGAGCTTCCTAAGATAGTGGAAACTCTTGAGATCATCAGTGGCTAGGCAGAATGCACAACTGGAGCAAAAGCAAAATCCTTATTGACTGCTGTCACATCCTTCAACCTGATTGTAACTATTTACTCTTTTAGTAACATATCTTGACTGATTTTACCGCTCATTCGGCTATTCCGGAAGAAGAGCTTAGACCTCGCGTCTGCAGCAAGCCATGTTAAGGACTTTCTTACCCAGCTGCAAGTCAAGTGTCGGGATAGCGAAAGCCAGTTTAAAAACAAATTTGACGAGGTTATTAAAGTGGCAACTAAGCTAGGTTTATAAATAAGAGTCCCAAGGATAGCTAAAAAACAAACGAATCGGATTAATGTACCATTCAGTTCACACGCGGAATATTATAGACGGTCAGTTTTATTCCCCTGTTGGACACAATCATTTCGGACTTAGAAAGCCGTTTTTCCGTTGAAACGCTGGACACTTTTAAGCTAAGTATTTTCTTGCCAATAAATTGTATGGAAACGAACAAACCACAATTCGTTAATGCGATTCGTGACTTGTCAAAGCGTTACTGGTTAGTAATGGGTTTCCCCTCCCAATTGGTTTGTGAATCTACCCTGGCTGGTGAAGCGACAATATGGAAAACACGGTGGCTTCGTCTGAGAGAAAGCAATGCAGGCACAGGTAGAACACATGAAACACTTGGGAAAACTTTAAAGAACCAGAACTGCGATGCTGATATTTTTCCGATTATTTCAGCGCTCTTGCAGATTCTCACAACAGATTCGGCATCTGTTGAACAAAGTTTTTCTACCTCAAGAAGATTGAAAACGTGGCTAAGAAATAAAATGAAGGAGGAAATAATCACCGGACTTGCCCTTCTTCATGTTCACTATGATATTGTCATAAGTGTAGGAAGTGTTATTGATAGATTTGCTAATAGTGGAAATAGGAGGCGAGAATTTGTTTATGTAATATTGATCGTGTTTCTATGAATGTAGTTTTGTGAATAGCTTTACAGAACCGACTGCTAAATGACAGATAGAAGCAGAGGCATGTAACTTTCGATGTCAGTAGGGTACGTTAGGCTTAATTTAGAATGGGAATTTTTTGCAACATGCCGCCTCCCCCCCCCCCTTCATAAAATCTTGGATCCGCTACTGGCCCTTGATCCCTCGGATATCCACTTTCACCCTTAAATATCAACTTTTTTAGCAGAGAAATAGCCATTTTGTACCTCATTTGAGCCATACGACGCAAATATTTTTAATTTGTGTAATCGGGAAGCCGAAGTATGGTAGTTGCCTATTAAAGACCTTCCACCCCTTCGATTGCACAATTTTTTGTGGAAGGTTTAATTAATGAAAATATTGTACCTTGTTAAATTAATAAGCATGCCATGACTCATACTTTATGCTTTGAAACACAAAGTCTAACCCTGGCTTCTACAACACCTCCCCACTGCCCACTTTTTAGCAGAAATTAGACATATCGTCACCTGGGAGCAGAATTGGCGTAAGTGAAGAACACAAAATTTCGAGAAAAACGCGGTTGAATGTTTGCAACCTTGCAGAACAGAAATGGTTGGAGCAAAACACGCGAAAAAATTACATGCTGAAAAGCATGGCATTATAAAGGGATGGTGATGATTTTCAAGCAAAATATTAAACAGTTTCGGCACAATAAATTGCCAAAATACTGTTACGTCAATTGGGTTTTAACTTCTGGTCAACTTGTCAGATAGCCTACGTCAAAACCGGTTCAAGCGTATTAAACACCAGACATGCGACCTACGGTAAAACTGAGCTCTAAAGTATGAGTACAAACTGAGTAAAACTTTTAAAGGAATTCAGATATAATATAGTAACAAATGGATACAAAAGAATGTTAAGAAACAGTTGCAGTCGAGGCCATACCAAAGGAGGGTGGGTGGGTTTTGACCCTCCCCCCCCGAAATGTTTGTCTGAGTCATTAAAACGTAAGAAAAATGGATATAAACAAATTTTTTTATGCGTTTTTCTGAGTTTTTTTTGTGTAACCCCCCCCCCCCCCCCCGAAAAAAAATCCTGGGTACGGCCTTGGGTGCAGTTAAATGTCATAATTATGCCTTTCGTTTTTCCCCTGCCTTGATGTGTGACAGCGTTATCTTCGAGACAGCTCTCAATTCTAGCGTTTGTGGAACTGGACGGTTTACTTGAAACATCTTTGGCAGTTTTACGACCCTTCCTTGATACAAGCCCTGTAAAGTTCTTTTTGAAGAACTCTCGGTAGTAATTTACATCGACAACCGGCAGGAATCGCATGAGAGGCTCAATACCTTTTATCTTGTCTTCTGGCAAGTTCAAGACCAAAATAACAGGCTTTGGAACCCCGAAATTCTCAACTACCCTCACCTCTGAGATCCCTTTCCCCTTCACTCCCTGAAAGGTTATCTCTGGTGCAATTTGGAAAACTTTACAATGCTCATCTACAAAACACTCTTTGTACCATACTCTCTTACGGAAATTCTGGCGGAATTCGAGCCCTTTGACCTTTGAGAAAGGTACTGCTGAATATGTTTTTATAGGTTTTCGATCATGCCTGAAAATTCAGAAAATGTGATGGATGCAACTGAATGATTGCGTATGGATTTTGACGCTTTACTTTGACCAAATTTTTGACTAGGGCTAAAAGGCGAGTACACTTCCTGATTCTTAGGTGCCCTCTCAATAACACTGTGCATTGCATCTACTTCTTGAATAAGAGAGTGTCCTGGCTCAAAATATTTCATAATAATTCTCTCAATTTATGGATTTTTTGAACAGGATGTTCTACCTATCTTAGCTCATGATGGAGTTTTTATTTTGCGGAACATATGAATCTGACCATGTTATTAACTTCCTAATATCAGGAAATATCTGAAAAGTTTTATCGAGAATAGCTGCCAAAGCTATTGCATTGTTTTTTTACGTTTAAAAAAATCTTTTCTTCTAAAAGGTACAGGCAAATCCGCAGATACGTCAAAAAGTACTTTGTTAAAAATGCATATCTGATACGTCAATTACGCTTCCAACAGAATGAAAATAATCCAAGTTCCGTCAAAACGGTTTTGATTCGTAGCCTTGCACGGGAGTACATACACTAAAACGGAGTCCAGATTCAAAAAGACCACAAAATTTCAAACTAGATGGTACTGATAACTCAATTTCGCTTAGAAGTGCCTAATGCGCTATTTCCACTTCAAGGCGACGATATTGCACTTTGTTTAGAATGGAATCATAAAAGCACTTTCAACCTAAAATGCTTTGAGGCAGAAAGGGGTTCTTTAAGGTCTCCAGCATGATAAATTCTTCATCCAAAAGGTTATTGAGCTTGTTTCCCACCAATTAGCTTAAAACTTGTGGGGCAAGTACCTTATCAAAGCGGAACACGAGAAAGCAAATTTTCAGAGGGAAAATGCACATTCGTACGGATATGCTCCAATCCACTTGAAACTCATAGGGCCGTGGGTGTCAATTGCAGAGAGGAGCAATCGCCCCTCCCTAGAATAAAAAAAATAACTTTTGATATTTTAAAATATATATTTGATATCCCCCTAGATTAAAAAAAATGACTACTTCTGTATCTTCATACAAAACAAAATGGAGAATTCTCAGCCCCTTTTTTCATTTTTGTGAATTGGTGCTACTGTATGGGCAAGTAACTTCGAGCGAAAGGCATAGAAATAAGATGTTTTCGAGGCATCCATGGCTATTGAGTCCAACCTACCTGCTGCGCTGAAGTTTCCACATTTACTTGATATCTTATAGGCCAGTGCTACAACAAAAAACGTGGATTAAGGACTCCGAAGCCTAGTAGGTTTCAAAGTTTCAAGGTTTTGGGATTTCCCCTCTAATCATTTTTACGAATTGGTCGATTTTTTATTTGTTTAAGGTATATTTCAGGAGATTTGTTTTCATAAGTCTTACGCAGCGAATCTAAATACTAATACAATACATTGACGTGGTATTGAAATTATTAGTAAAATACTGATGTGTGAAAGATATAGAAGCAAATTGTTTTATCTATCAAGTACATCAGAAGCAATAGCATTAGCATTATTTCCGGCCAAAGTAATGCAACCTGCAACCTTGGCTTGCAAATGGGGCGATTCTAGAAATAACAACGTGAGGTTTGGTTTTATGTTTTGGGGTTAGCTAATACCGTATGAGTGAGTGTGTATCGTGCATTTAAAAGTAATAACACCGACTTGGCGGCCAGTAGTTATTTTTAAAACGAAATACCGTATTTTGAAACCGTCATCTCTTTTTTATTAAGGAAGCTTTTCTTGGGGCACACCCTACCTTTGTTCCTCAGTGCCTTCAGAACATTACAGGGTGTCAGTGAATAGCCTACAATCTTCCCTCAAGTGTGTTGGTGCATATATGTCCTCGTTGCCAGCAGAGCAGCATTTTTGCTGGCATGCAGAAGATGTATCCAGGGTCTCGTCAACTTTGTTGTCTCATAATGGAGATGACGTCTGGTTAGCCTGTATGGGTACGAGTATCGCGTGGCTGACATGTTCACTCACAAGTAATATATACATGGAAAGATTTGAGCAAGTCAGGCATATAGGAACCGGTTCCTTTTGGATAATTGTTTCTTTTGGTTATGCAGCACTCTTCTATTGCGTATTTCAATTATAATTTGCTAAGGATTAGATTCATTAAAACTATAGCAAATGCAAATATTTGTCGCTTATATTACCATTTTATTTATACCCCCCTACTTAAATCTTAAGATTTTTATTACTAAATGGAGGATCTTGTATCTTTGCGTTCGCTTATTTGATCTTATGTTACTGAGTGGGTGTTCACTTTGGAAGGAGAAATTGATGTTTAAAAGGATGAACCATAATCTTCCTTGTAGGTCATTCTGTTTTATCGTTCGAAAGGTTTCCTTTGTTTCTCAATCCTAGAAGTGACCGCACACCAACGAAGACAATCCTATAAAACTCCTTTGTAGTTGCAAAACGCAGATTTGGATTTTTCTGTGTGTTTTTTAATCAGTTAATTAATAACATTCACATTTAATCAATCAATTAACATTTAATCAGTGTGTGTTTTTTTGTCTATTGAGCCGATGCATCATGGAAAGTTCCACCTTTCTCTCAAGCATTTCTAAACCTTGAAAGATCATTAATATTGGGGGCTTCCATTACACGTCGTTTGAATGCTTTTTATTTATCTTTAGTAGAACAATCATTTTGTGTTTTGGAGCCACAACTTTGACATGATAGACCTAAAAACGAGGAACTTGGAAATTAAGAACATGTAATGCGAAAATCTGAAATAAACAATTTTTTCCGATATTACTAAAACTGATATAAAAGTCTTTGGCTCTTACACCCCTCCCCTCCTTCACCACTAAAATATTAAAATAATTGTTCTCCAGGATCAATCCTGATCCTTGAGACGATATCCAAGGATAACCTTTTCTGCACGTTAAATTTGGTGCATGCATTGGGTTTTAGTTAGTCCTAATTATAACCATAGACACTATGTGAAAAGGAGAAACGAATTTTTTGAAGGACCATGTGCGCACACGGGTAATAGGATTTTCTCCGGCAGAATTTATGGAAAACACAGTATTATGCAAGAAACGTAATAATTTGAAGTTTTTTTTTTTTTTTTTTTTTTTTTTTTTTTTTTTTTTTTTTTTTTTTTTTTTTTTTTTAGCTCAGACCATCAGTTCTTATTTTTAAATCTTCTGGTCTCCTTTGAAATAAAAGTTTGGGGCACCTACAGATGCAAATATATACTGAATCTGTTTTAAAAAAATAAAATAGTCACATCAAGAAAATCCCAATTCGACTTTCTACTCGAGTATAAAAGCTGCATAGAAAGGTCTTAATATTTTTTAACGGCATAACTTTGTTGAAGATGTAAAGAAACGGTGGATCGCCATTTCGATATGTTAGTAGAGAAAAAGGACTTCTCTTCCTTTACAACCAGGGTTGCCAGCTGTGGCACGAAAGTGCTATTTTAGCACTTTTTTTTTTATCATGAGTAGCACTGTAGCACGTGCTACATTTAATGACCAAATAATAAAACTTTCGTACTACAATTTTTTCTTTTTGTCTTAGACGAAATAATGAAAACTCTAAAAAACAGAGGAATTAACAAAAAGTGCCGAGCGTCTTTTTCCCGTATTTGTTTTTGAGAGATTGGTGCAAAAATGATATAACCAGGACCGCTTTTTCGTCGTGTTCATTTCGAAAGATTAGCGTTGAGCTTATAATAACCCGATGAAAAATTTGACCTAAAACTAATCCAAGTATACTTGAACGGACACGCGCAAAAATCTTTTTGACTGTAGCATCGAAAATCGTTGTGTAGCACGCAAATTTGGGCAATTTCAGCACATTAGCAACTGACCTTGGTGGCAATTTTGTTCACAACACAACTATAAAAAGTCTTGTGCGTCTGAATGCGCAAAAAAAGAGGATCGCTGTACGAAAAAAAACGAAAGACAACAGCCAAAATTCTTCTGACAGGTTCCCAAATGATTGGAATGATGGCAGAACTCTCCCCAGGATTGGTGATATCAGCCCTCCTTGTGGAAAAAATTGAAAAAGGAATGGCCTCAAAATTCACTAATTTGTTGTTTTCTTCGTAATAAACTTGATCTAATCCCCTCCCCTCAAGAAGAACTCCGTGGCGCAAAATAAAAACGTGCTTTTCTATGTTTCCCCAAAAGTTTCGATGCTTCAATTGCATCTTCTGTACAGCAAAACTATTAATCCAAATTTTGCCAATTCTGAAAACGAACTCGCAAATTTATAAAATAAATTTTATAGATGAAATAATTTTTTTTTTACGTTGAATGAGCATTTCGTCGAAGTCCAGCTCAACTGCACTGCGGAAAAGTCTATATGTAATCCTATCCTAATCATCTGAATACGCTCTTCCTAAAACAATATAGGTAAAAATGCCGATTTTAGGTGTAAATCCATTAGGGTTTAGGTTTATATTATGTTTCAGTGTATTCTCTATTGCTATGCACTTTTAATATGGTGCCGTCTATAAGATTCATGGATAAAGGCCCTTGCTGAAACATTTGGGATGATTTGTTTGGTCCCATCTTGACTATGATTGGCTCATGAATAAGGTCTGATCTACATTAGTAGCCATATTTGTGGATAAAATCCAAATTATACGTGCCTACAGCGCCAATATTGTACCAAGTGTAGTTTAGTGAGTTGAGCTATGTCCAGCTTTCAAGATCAATCTTCACGATTGACCAATCAGAGTAAGATCAAAGGTATATATTCTTGAAACTAGAAAAGCTGGAAGCTGTGTACAGCAGTCTTTCAATCTGTATAATGAACCTGGTAGAGGACAAAGACATTTTATTAGTAGGCAAACTGTACTTTGGAACAAATTCTTTTGTGCATAAATATAGATATTTCAGACAAAGTTCTTGTAATTTCCATTTTCCGCATCTGTAGTACAAGTGTGACTTTGAAATTGCAGAAAAACATATCATTCATAAATCTTGACTTTTTTTCAATAGGTATAACTATGGGTTCTTTGGCACCTGAATCGGGCCTCTTACATTCGGGATCCGAAGAAAAGCATGGGTTCACAGCCTGCTTATTTCGGTACTGAAACAAATTTTAAGGTATTTAGAGACGGGGATGCCCCTTGTTAATTTCGGTATTAAGGTAAATCAAAGAAGTAACCTAGATGACATGACAGTGTCTCCATGTATACAGGGTACCAGATGGACCATTACCTGCAAAAACCATTATTTCAGTAAAAAAACAAGTTAACAAAGCCCTATATCTACATAACCCCCTCCTAAGAATAAGAAATTTTAAACAATAAGTATTAGACATTCATTTTTGCCAGGATGTATGTAATGACTGCCCTATCTCAGGTACAAAGAGACACTACCTATTTTATTGTTTTTCAAAGGATTGCCATTCCAACTTTAGATGCCTTCAGATCCCGAAATTAACAAGCTGCTACACCAAATTTAGGTCCAAAGGAGCACCAGCCCGGTTACAAAAGGCCCGATTTTTGTAAGAGCCAAGAATTAGCTGCAGTAACAAAGGCAATAATATTGTGGCAATGTCAGCACATCCTTAGTAAGTATCTATGCTTGAACTAGTGTAAAATATACATTGATTGTGTTCTACAGCTCAATTATCATAAATGATCATCAATCATTTTTTATCTTCAGCTTAGAATAGCATGGAACAATAAATCTAGTCCTTAGAATGCTTATCATAGGCAGCACGCTAGCGCTGCCTAAGTAAAGAACGATGTGGGCACAATGTGTTTTTTTTTCTCCATACCCGGGCACTTCGTATCGAAGGAGTTGTCATAGAAACTTCAAAAAGGGCTCATTCGATTGGAACTTGGAGTGGCTAGTGCCCTTTTAATAGCCGAAAGTGATTGGAGGGCAACTACCCCCTTCCCCCCTCACACCCATCATTCCCACAAACACATCCAATCAAAATTTTGAGATAGCCATTTTGTTCAGCGTAGTTGATTTCCAGAGAGAAAATATGTTTTTGAGGAGGACACTCCCCCACAACCGTCAGGGCAAGGGTTTTAAGTTATGCCCTGAGGGTATATAAGAACGATGTTGGCACAATGCACTATTTATTATTTTTTTTCCTTTAGAGCAGGGCACTTCATATGGAAGGGGTCGCCGTAGAAACTTCAAAAGAGTCTGAATAATAGTCGGAAGTCGATTCGTCTTTGTCGATTCGGAAGTCGGAATAATAGTCGGAAGTGATTGGAGGGCCCCTTACGCCCATCATTCCCCCAAACACATCCAATCAAAATTTTGAGATAGCCATTTTGTTCAACGTAGTTGATTTCCAGATAGAAAATATGTTTTTGAGGAGGAAACAACCCCACAACCGTCAGGGCAAGGGTTTTAAGTTATGCCCTGCGGGCATATAAGGTTTTTTATAGAAGGCGTTGTCGTAAAAATTTCAAAACAGGCTCATTCGATTGGAAATTCGAAGGGCTAGTACCCTTTTTAATAGTCGAAAGTGATTGGAGGGCAACTAGCCCCCCACGCCCATCATTCCCCCAAAGACATCCAATCAACATTTTGAGATAGCCATTTTGTTCAGCGTAGTTGATTTCCAGATAGAAAATATATTTTTGAGGAGGACACTCCCCCACAACCCTCAGGGCAAGGGTTTTAAGTAATGCCCTGGAGGCATAGAAGGTTTTTTATAGAAGGCGTTGTCGTAAAAACTTTAAAAAAGGCTCATTTGATTGGAAATTCAAAGGGCTAATGTCCTTTTTAGTAGTCGAGAGTGATTAGAGGGTACTATCCCACCCCTCGCGCCCACCTTTTCCCCAAAAACATCTAATAAAAACTTTGAGATAGCCATTTTGTTCAGCGTAGTTGATTTCCAGATAGAAAATATGTTTTTGAGGAGGAGAGTCCCCCGCAGCCCTCAGGGGAAGGGTTTTATTTATGCCCTGGGGGCATATAAGGTTTTTAAAGAAGGCGTTGTCGTAGAAACTTCAAAAAAGCTCATTCGATTGGAAATTCAAAGGGCTAGTGCCCTTTCTAATAGTCGAAAGTGATTGGAGGGCAATTAGCCCCCCCAACGCCCATCATTCCCCCAAACACATCCAATAAAAATTTTGAGATAGCCATTTTGTTCAGCGTAGTTGATTTCCAGATAGAAAATATATTTTTGAGGAGGACACTCCCCCACAACCCCCAGGGCAAGGTTTATAAGTTATGCCCTGGGGTCATATAAGGTTTTTATTGAAATCTTTGTCGTAGAAACTTGAAAAAGGGCTCATTCGATTTGAAATTGAAAGGGCTAGTACCCTTTTTAATAGTCGAAAGTGATTTGAGGGCAACTAACCCCCTCTCACGCCCACCTTTTCCCCAAACACATCGATTAAAAATTTTGAGATATCCATTTTGTTCAACGTAGTTGAAAGTTCTGGAAATTAGGTCTTTTAGGATGATAACCCCCTCAGAGCCCTCAGTGCAATGGTTTTAAGTTATGCCCTGGGGCATATAAAGTTTTTATTGAAAGCGTTATCGTAGAAACTTCAAAAGGGTTCATTCAATTGAAAATTGAAAGGGCTAGTGCCTTTTTTCATAATTGAAAGTGATTGGATAGCGACTAACGCACCTCTCACGCCCACCATTTTCCAAAACACATAAAATCAAAATTTTGAGATATCCATTTTGTTCAACGTAGTTGAACGTTCTGGAAATTAGGTCTTTTAGGATGATAACCCCCTCAGAGCCCTCAGTGCAAGGGTTGTAAGTTATGCCCTGGGGGCATATAAGGTTTATATAGAAAGTTGTTGCATAAATCATAGACAGCACGATCGCGCTGCCTAAGTAAATAACGGGGACACTCGAGAACAAGACAAGAAACGGGGACTAAGTAATGAGGAGGACACTCCCCCACAACCCTCAGGGCAAGGGTTTTAAGTTATGCCCTGGGGGCATATAAGAATAATGTTGGCACAATGTATTATTTATTAATTTTGTCCTTTAGAGCAGGGCACTTCGTATCGAAGAAGTTGTCGTAGAAACTTCAAAAAGCGCTCATTCAATTGGAACTTGGAGTGGCTTGTGCCCTTTTTAATAGTCGAAAGTGATTGGAAGGCGACTAACACCCCTTCCACACCCACCATTCCCCGAAACGCAGCCAATCAAAAGTTTGAGATAGCGATTTTGTTCAGCGTAGTTGATTTCCAGATAGAAATTAAGTTTTTGAGGACAGTCCCCCACAGCCCTTAGGGCAAGGGTTGTAAGTTATGCCCTGGGTGCATATAAGGTTTTTTATAGTAGGTGTTGTCGTAGAAACTTTAAAAAAGGCTCATTTGATTGGAAATTCAAAGGGCTAATGCCCTTTTTAATAGTCGAAAGTGATTAGACGGCTACTATCCCGCCCCTCACGCCCATCTTTTCCCCAAACACATCTAATCAAAACTTTGAGATACCCATTTTATTCAACGTAGTTTTGAGTTCTGGAAATTAGGTCTTTGAGGACGACAACACACCCACAGCCCTCAGGGCAAGGGTTGTAAATTATGCCCAGGGTGGCATATAAGGTTTTTATATAACGCATTGTCGTAGAAACTTCAAAAAGGGCTCATTCGATTGGAAATTGAAATGGCTAGTGCCCTTTTTAATAGTCAAAAGTGATTGGAAAGCAACTAACACCCCTTCCACGCCCACCATTTCCCCAAACACATCCAATAAAGATTTTTAGATAGCCATTTTGTTCCACGCAGTTCAAAGTTCAGGAAATTATACCATTGAGCAGGACACTCCCCCCCCCCATAGTCTTCAGGGCAAGGGTTATAAGTTATGCCCTGGGGGCATATAAGGTTTTTATTGAAATCTTTGTCGTAGAAACTTGAAAAAGGGCTCATTCGATTGGAAATTCAAAGGGCTAGTGCGCTTTTTAATAGTCAAAAGTGATTTCAAGGCAACTAACCTCCCTCTCACGCCCATCTTTTCTCCAAACACATCCAATCAATATTTTAGATAGCCATTATATTCAACGTAGTTGAAAGTTTTGGAAATTAGGTCTTTAAGGATGACAACCCCTCCCCCCACAGCCGTCAGGGAAAGGGTTGTAAGTTATACCCTGGGGGCGTATAAGGTTTTTATTGAAAGCGTAGAAACTTTAAAAGGGCTCATTCAATTGGAAATTGAAACGGCTAGTGCCATTTTTAATAGTTGAAAGTGATTGGAGAGCGACTAACGCCCCTCTTACGCCCACCATTTTCCCAAACAATCCAATCAAAATTTTGAGATATTAATTTTGTTCAACGTAGTTGAAAGTTCTTGAAATTAGGTTTTTTAGGATGATAACCCCTTCAGAGCCCTCAGTGCAAGGGTTGTAGGTTATGCCATGGGGGCATATAAAGTTTATATAGAAAGTTGTTATAGAAATTTCAAAAAGGGCTCATTTGATTGGAAATTGAAATTGCCCTTTTTAATAGTCGAAAGTGAGTGGAGAGTAATTAACCCCCCTCTTACGCCCACCATTTCCACAAAAATATTCAACCAAAGTTTAGTAAATAATTTCTGAGACCACACGGCTAATCATGATAAACAAAAAAATCGCGAAAGAAAGGAAACGAGGACAATCAAGTTACCCTTTCACCGTTACTAGGAAAGGGTCGTCCAATTTTAGTTTGGTGTTTTTATTTTAAGGTTTGGTTTTTTACATTTTTATCAGTTTTATTCTGCACTGAGGACGGTCAAGCGGAGGTCTTGACCGAAATATTTGCATAATTTTTCAATTTTTTCACTGGCTGTTAATTGTCCTCGTTTCCTTTCTTCGCGATTTTTTGTTTACCAAAGTTTAGAGATAGCAATTATGTTCAACGTAGTTGAAAGTTCTGGAAATTATGTATTTAAGGATGACAAACCCCCCAGAGCCCCAAAGGTTTTACTTTTCTTTGAAAAACTTATTTTGTGGAAAAAGTTTTTAAAATTAACAATATATAAGAGGGGCTCACGTTACAACCTGTTCTGAACTTCTAGCAATACAAATTTTATATAATTTTATGTTATCTGTTGTCCTGGAACAAAACAATAGATAAATAACAACAGAAATAATAACAAAACTTTCTTCTTAGCTACTGATACTACTAAAAACTCATTGCAGCACCAAGCCACTTAAGGTCAAAAAAGCTACGCACGCTCATCAACCATCCCATTCTACTTAAAGCCTCTCTTTACCCCCCCCCCCCCCAATTAGTTCCCATTTCCCTTAAATCTTTCCTTGCAACGTCCTCCCATCCCATTCGGGAAAGACCTATTTTTCGTTTGGCCTAAAACGGATGACCAACAAGGACCGACTTTAGCAATCTGTCATCCTTCATCCGCACAACATGGCCCAGTCATCTCAACACTTCTCTCATTGTAGCCCTATATAGCGAAATTGAACTGCATTTATCGTACAGTTAACTGTTTGAGATACAGTCAGTCACTCACGTACCCAAAATAATCGGTGGAAAAATTTCTCTGGAAAACACAACAAATCCTCCTCCGTCTTCCGGAGCGCCCCTGCTTCATAACAATACTTTACCACTGTCATCACAGTAGCTTCAAAAACTCTAATCTTGGTTCGCACTTACCTTCCATTATTCCAAACTTTTTCAACTGTAAAAAGACACCTTGGGCCTTGGCTATTCTACTTTTAAAATCTCCACTGCACCCAACTTCTTTACTAATAATACTACCTAAGTAAATGCAGCATGTCCGCTTGTTTGATTTTCTCGTTACTCAACCTCACTTCCTAACCTTCACTTGTTCCTATTCTTAGCGACCTAGTCTTCTTAACATTAATTTTTAAACCTATTCTTACACCCCGAACTCTCAAAACATCGACAAATTCGTTAATTTTGCTAACATTGTCATCTAGGATGCTTATATCATCAATATAATTCAAGTCTAAGAGAGTTTTAATTCTCCGATTGATTTAGTGTTCTTCAAATGCCTATGCTATGCTCCTTAGGAAAAAGTCCGTCAAAATGATCCATATAAATGGGGATAAGACGAAACCCTGCTTAGCTCCTCATTTAATACGAAACCAGTTACTAACTTCCTTTCCTACCTTAACTGCAGCAATGCTATTCTCATACATAGCACTAATCACTTAACTGTACTTATCTGGTATATCATACAGGGATAGGACCTTCGTTAAAGCTCTTCTATCAACTGAATCAAACACTTGCTCATAATCTATAAGACTGAGCATTAGAGGGGTTTGATGACTCATATACATCCCAATTATAAATCTAAGAATGAGAAGTATTGTCGATATATCCTCTCGCCTTCCTAAAACCACGCTGTCCTTCTTTTAAAACAGCAAACTCACTCTTATCGCCTTTCATATAGAAGAGTTGAATCAGAGTTTTCCTAAAATCACTAGGTACTTCCCTTTTTTCAGAAATCACATTCATATATCTTCAGTAATTTATCTCTAACTTCATAACTACCATATTTCAAAAGAATCATTTACCACACTATCAGCACCTGGCACCTTATTATTTTTAATCCTTTTAGAACTATCAGCAATTCTTCCTAACAAAATAAATCTTCCTTCACATCCAGTGTCACAAACTTTTTCATACTTTTCTATATCTTTTTCTGTAACCCTAACATGGTTTAGCACATTCTCAAAATGTTCTGCCCCTCTCTCTTTAGCTCTTCCCTATCACCAATGGTAGTCCCATTCCTATCTTTTGCTGGGACAAGTCAACATTGACTATTCCCTTCCCATTTATTAACATAACAGCACAATATTTTACTGATATGCCGTCTGGCTGCAACTTCCAGATCTTTAGTAATTTTACTCGTGGCCTTCACTTCACACCTCCTTAATTAATATATTAATGCTTTCTTCGCTTTCTTTACATTTCTCTTATTTTAATGTGATCTATCACTCAAATAATTTTTGTACAAGCCCCTCCTTCTCCTTATTAAACATAAAGCATTATCACTAAAATTCCTACCTCCATTTCTAACTTTCTTCCCAAAGACACCATCAACTTCATAAACTCTTTTCCTTTAAATTATTCCATCCATTTTCCACATTGTCAAATTTTAGACGCTCCACTTTAGTAATCAGATGTTTCTGGAAATTTTCCTTCAAATTCTCATCCTGGAGTCTACCAACGTCATAGCTTCCTGGAAGGTAGTTACCCTTCCTAAATTCCAGCTTCTTAGCATTACTTCAAATTATTTTTTTGTGACATAAAAGGTAGGGAACAGTAACACTTCTAGAGGAGTAAAGTAGTTAAATTGAATTTATACCCGTAATTTGTTGTTACATCTTTATGTGAACGTGGCTTCAAGACAAACTTTTATTATTCGATAGCCCAAATATTTTTTTTATTATTTTGCAATATCCTTCTTTATGGTTAGGGAACACTATATTAAGCAACAAAAGTCCGAAAAATACTTGAACTCGCGGTCATGAGGAATTTATTAAACAGCACCACAGGTCATGGCAACTGCCCACACCAAGTTTAATAGATTGAAAATAGTGGAAATCATTACAATAACTTACTGTTTGGCTACTTTTTTCACAGAGTGTTAATATAAAGCTGACCTAGTGTACACATTGATCAAACCGAGAAAGAATTTGACAGTTGTGCATGTTGGTGCAATTCTACATCACTTAATTAGCAAACTTTCAAAGGTTAAAATGTTATCTTAACCAGTCATTGCTCTGAATTTTTTCTGGAAGATTAAGGGATTTAGGCAGGACCAAAGCTACTGGGATGCCAAATGTAAGAACAGTGCCCCATTGGCAATATAATATTTTATAACATTGGTTAAAAATGATAAAACTTCATAGGCGTTTGAGATATTAGTCAACATCTTCAGGTCTCACTGGATGAGCTAGCGGTATATTGGAAAGTTCCTCAATATCCCTTGACAATGCTTTCCTCATATCTGAAAAAAGAATGTATTCTTCAAGAAAAGTTATACTGAAGAAAATAAACAATGGAAGTCATAACTGAAAGTCCTACCTCAGAATTATGAAAAGGGATGTTCTATGACAGGAGTAAATAAAATATGATAAATGAACTGAGGAAATGGTTAATTAACCATGGAAAAGTTTTGTTAGATCAAAGGGAAAAAAAAAAAAAAAAAAAAAAAAAAAAAAAAATTACAAATGCGATTATAACGCAATAATAAAAGTGCATCTGTTCTAGCAAAATTTAATTTTTGAAATTTTTCTAACACAAACTATTAGACTTCTCATTTCAAAAGCAACCCAATAAATTATACTTTTTCAAATCGTAGGATGGCATATACCTCATTTTTTCATTTCGAATGCAACCCTAAAATTGTGCTTTTTGAAAATATAGAAATCAATTGTCTTAGATTTGACAATGAATTTCGTTTCCAAATGCTACATTGCTTTATTAAAGAGCAAGCCAATTTTACACTTAGTCTAGCAGTATCATGCCTGACTAAAACTCGTTTCGCCAGTATATTGAGGCCCACTTGTGCATCTTAAGAGGCAGCAAAAGGCAAATAATGACACAATTCTGGTTACAGGGGGTACTTCTTCTTAAGACGAGACATAGGCTATTCAGCCAACTCGGCATCAAGAAGCTGCTGGACCAAATGCTTCCATTGGGTTCTGTCTTCTGTGAGTGGTCAAACAAACTCCAGCCACGCCTTGTCCCACTTGTCACCATGCTTTCAAAATCCCCCAAGCGTTTCGACATCCTTTCTGACGACGTTATGCCAAAATTTCATCTGGCCACCTAGTTTTTTCTTCCATGAGGAATCGGGGGCTGCTAGTAGTACCTGGCGTGTTAGGGTCTCTTCTGGGCGCCTCATCACGTGACTTAGCCACTTGAGACGTCTTTTCTTGATCATGGTGGAAACGTCATGCTTTTGTCCGCATGCTTTCATCAGCTCTTGGTTGCTGATTCTTTGCGCCAGCCGCATGTTGCTAATAGCCCGTAGACATTTTCGGTCAAAAGTGTCAAGCTGACGCTATTCCTCCACCTTGAGGGGCCAGGTCTCACATCCATATAACAAAATTGAACGCACACATGCTGAGTAGATCCTGAGCTTCGTCACGAGTCTGATTTCCCTTCTAGTCCAAAGTGGTTTGCTGGCCAAAGACCGACCAAGCTTTGCTAATCCTGCCTTGAATCTCACAAGTGGCTCCACCTTTAGAATCTATCGATGACTCTAGGTGTTTGAACTCTTCCACCCTCTCAATAGGTTCTCCACTGCTGCATATAGAAGTGTTCTCTTTGGTTGAAAGATACTTTGTTTTAGGGATACTGATCGCGAGTCCTGTCTCAGTAGCCGTTTTTGCTACTCTTTCTGTTATATTTTATGCTTTCTGAGCGGAGTCTGAGAGCAGAGTACTATCGTCTGCATATTCGATGTCAGCAACTTTTTCTTGTGGTGAAAAGGCGACACCATCATCTTCTTTAAATGCTTTTTTCATAATCCAATCCGTAATATATTTGAAAAGAATTGGTGATGCCGCATATCCTTGACGGACGCCGTATGCTATTTCAAATAATTCCGTTAGCTCACCACATATTGGTACGTTACTCAGGGTATTCTCATAGTATATTTTTAGCAGGTCGACTATTTTCGTAGGAACACCGTCTTCAAGCATTATCAAGCCATTATCTTTATAACAAGGGTCGTAATATTGAGTCGAATGCAGCGATGAAGTCAAGAAAGACTACGAAGATATCCAATCCGTGAATGAAACGTTGGTGAAGAAGAAGTCACAGGGTAAAGATATGGTCTACACAACCGATTCCAGGGCGGAAACCTACCTGGTTCTTCCTTGTCCGTTGCTATCGCTCTTCTCTAAAGCGGTTAACTAAAATTATTGCAAAAATTTTCCCCGCTATGTCTATTAGTGAGACTCCCCAGTAATTTTTACAGTCTTCTTCATCTCCTTTCTTGAATATAGGGATTATTATTGCGTTACGCCAGTCCTGGGGAACATATTCAGTGTCCCAGACTTTGCCAAGTAGGTTCGTCAGGGCTTCAACGAGCGCCGATCTTGCTTTGTATTTTTCTGCTGGTAGGGAGTCCTCATCCGGGGCTTTAAATTCTTTGAAAGACTTCACGGCGTTTCTGACTTCCTCCATCGAAGGTGGAGACACATCACAAGAATACCGATCCACTAGTGATGGGGCTGCTGGTGGCATATTATGACTAGAGTGAACGGAGGAAATTTGCGGTGTAGCCTGGCCTCTCCTATTTAACAGATCCTTGAATGTTCTTTACATCGGTTATTCTTTCTAGTCGCCCTGTGATGATAGTCCCATCTGATCTTTTAACATTTTCTTTAATGGTATTCCTTTTCTTTTTCAATTTCAGCTCTCCGAGGAACCTATGTTGTTTACGGGTTTCATTTCTAGCTGCAGCCTTTTCTAGGTGTGTGGCCAGCTTTGACTAGTAGGCATTTTCATCTTTCTTTCCCAGCTTATGAGCTTTCTTACGGAGCTCTCTGAATACCGTCTTGTTCGATGTATTTTTCTTTTCATGCAGGACAGTGAGTGTTTCGGCAGTGCGCCACTTTTAGTGCCTTTGTTCTCTTTCCAAGGACTTGAGCTTGTTTTCTTTCCTGACATCTTGCGTAATATGTTTGATCTTCGACCATTTCCTCTCTATGACTTCTTCTTCTGGACTCTCATTTTCCTGTTGTGTTTGTCCCAGGACTAGAAAGCGGTTCCTCAACTCCATGTCAAACTCAGCCTTGACTTTTGGGTTTTCGAGTTTTTCAGTGTGATATCTAGGGAATAGTCTAACTTTTGTTACGGTTTGATAGCTTCATGTTTAATGTAGCAACAAGAAGGAAATGGTCTGAGCCGTTCTTTGACCCGGTGTCGGCTCCTCTGAACACTCGACAGTTGACTACCGATGATCTCAATCTCTGGCGGATCAAAACGTAATCAATCTGAGCAAAGGTATAGCCGTCTCTGGATTTCCATGTAAAAGTGTGGACATTCTTCTGCTGGAAGAACGTGTTCATGATGGATAGGTTATTATGCATTGCAAGCTGAAGTAGCCTCGTACCATTAGGACATCGAGTGCCACGTCCTTGCGGTCCAATAGTAGCGTGTTTAGAAGTCCAGTCGGGGGCCAATCCTGGCGTTAAAGTCTCCTCCAGGCAGTAGCCGATCTCGTTTTGGACATCTATCAATTGTATTCTGCAGCTGGTCATAAAATATATCTTTCTGCATGTCAGGTGAGTCACGAATAGGTGCGTAAGCAACTGTGATTGTTATATTGAAGGGATGGCCAAGCATCCTGATCCGCGCAATGCGGTTTGATATCGGCTCCCATTCGAGCAAAGCTTACTCAGCCTTTCGCTGTAGAAGGAATCCAACCCCATGAAGGCCGGATCCGTCGCTAGATCCAGAGTTGTAGAAATGACATTTCTTGCCAGTGGTCGGGGCGTGAATGATCCTTTTGCTCCGGTCATTAACCTTCGTTTCCGTTAGGCATAAAACATCTAAGCTATAACGATGAAATTCTGCAGCGGTGAGAGCCTGCGTTATGTCACACTTCACGGAACACACGTTCCAGTTCGCTATCTCCAGGCTTTCTTTGAGCAATTTCACTGACGCATGACCAGCTTATTGATTTTTAACCAAGGTCGCCGGTTTCATTGGCGCGTCGCCCACCGGGAACGCCGTAGCACGGTTTGATCTCTTTTGGTCCCACTTTTTCATGACGTTTCATGGGAATTTGGTTAACCGATGGTTCCCCAGGCCTTCCCTCACCCTAGTGCGTTAGCACCCATTGAACTGGATGTAGGCAGTTCGCAGGGCGGTCCACCCTTCCACCACTTTGAGGTGCACTTAGGGACATCACTGCCAACTGTATAACAGCAAAATCACACTGATTTTTCTAGCCTCCCGGTTGCAAATACAATATTACAAGAAAGCAGCATTTGCGACGTAAATAATAACAGCAAAAATCCATGTTCAGCATTCCAAAAACTAACTATACTTAAAAAATCAATTTCATGAGTTCAATTTACAACAAAAACAGACATAAATCAATCTACAATATCCTCCCCTATTTTCGAGATCTTCATATTTATTTCTTTGCTCTACTGCATAAGACAGGCGGTTTTGAAAAGTGCTTTTAAAATAACTATAAATGTCTAGTCATCCTCACCCCACCTTCAAATAAAAAAAAAGTACTACCACCCTTTTGAGAAGTCTATTCTTTCATTTTACTTATGTAAGAAAATATAGTGACAATGGAAATACACGTACGAAATATTATAGTATGTACGAATTATTAATAAGGAATCAGAGCCAATGGTATACATTTAAATGCCTATTCATTGACAATTCTGAATTCTCGATTTAGATTTAGGTCGGATTGCCAATAAAAACACAAATTCACAGAATACAGATTAAACTTTCTAATATTGTGCTCAGCAATAACGTTGTATATTGGCAATATTTGAAATTTAAAATTAATTTTCAAAAATCAATAACCAAGCTACTTGTTCTATACATAAAAGTTCAAGTTTTTTCAATTTTAAATTGTATTACCAAAAAAGTTTCCTGAAGAAAGTAAAGAGCCATATTAAAACGTAAACGAGCAGCAATACAGTCATATAGTTGTTCAACCGTCAAACAAACAGAAATTACCCCTAATAAGAGTAGGGCACCGCCTCTTTAAGCTACTGAAGGCTAGGATGTCATTTGTGCTGCACTCAAAAAGAATGTTTCAAACAGATTCCTTCAACAATATCGAACTGGCAACATTGTTAAGGCTGACCGACCAAAGAAATGCTTGATTCCCGTTTTGGGACCCCTCTATAAATCACTTTGTGCATTACTTACCTTACTTCAGGGTTGGAAGTTTGGAGCCGTTCAGGAAAACGTTCTTGGCCCTTCTTTGAACACCTTTTTCGAGCGAACCAATTTTTTTTTCTTTTGAATTGGGAAATTCCTTCGCCCGTGGGCTCAAGGATGCCAATTTCAAACCAACTGGAAAAAGTTCTAGGCTAAGGTGTTTAGATACGTTGGTCCCAACCTAATATTGCTTTTGTACATAATGTTTCGCTTATCCTTCGAATGAGATGAGAACATCCCTTTTTATATTTTTATTTCCTTCTAGTACAAATTAAAAAGCAATTTGATCTTAAAACCTAAGGAGGGATTTAGGAGGGCAAACCTTTACCCCTCCCTAACTGACGTACCAGCTAAGAAGGGATTGTAAAATAAATATTTTTGTCTAATTTTTCCACCTCATTTTTGGGAACCCATTGTCCAACCTATTTGTGCTTTCATTTCCTTTTAAATCCAAATGAAAAGGCATTGTTATCTAAAACATTAATTAAGGTGCCTTGGCCCAGGGACCTGAGCGCGGAAGTTTCAAACAAATCAGCGACAAAAAGTTCGTGGACCTATTTCCGGGCTCCCTAACACCATCCCCTCAAGCAAACAAAACTAGTTATTCCCTTGGTATAAGAAATGATCTGTGAAAGTTTAGAGCTGATCACAAAATAAATATTTAAGTCCAATTGTTTTTTTATGCACTTGGGTCCCTTTGGCCCAAAGACAAACAGAAACAAGTTTCAAGCCAGCCAAAAAAATTGTCCCATTTTTGGGGACTAATGCACCTCCCCAATTAATTTTTGTTCGTATATTAGGATTTCCTTTGTTCAGATTCTTACGGATGTGTTCCAAGCCGATTAGAAACAAAACTGTTTTTACCTAATTTTGGGCCCATTGCCTGGCAAACAAATATTTATTTAAATTGTTCCTATTGCAATGGAGTTTCTTGGACCTAGAACTTAAAGATACAAGTCACAAGCCGATCAGGTGAAAAAAAGAAGAAAAAACTTACATTTAATCGGGTCCTTACTGGTAGTTTCTATCAGAAAATTTTTTGGCGCTTTTTTGGGTCCCAATGCCAGGCAAATTATTCTTTTTTTTTCTTTGCGTTGGGGTTTCCTTGCCCCAGGACTTAAGGATATAAGTTAAAACTGATCGAAAATTTTTTTTGGGCAGCTCCAAGCCGATCAGAAAAAAAATGTTGGCCCTTGATCCAGCAAAGATTTTGTTCAAATATTAAGGACCTCTTGGCCAAGGGACTTTTAAAGTGAAATTAGAGAAGATTTATACAGAAGATTTAAACCACTTGATAAACGGAAAAGATGAGATCCCGCATTAGACAGCCCTACCCAAACGAAAAGAACAAAGAAGTTATATTCACCGTATGCGTTTTCGTCAGGATCTCCAGAATAGTATCCAAGGACAGTTCTGTAGACACTATATCCTAACAGTTTATACATGTTGATAGCTA
Organism: Artemia sinica; assembly: GCA_027921565.1. Classification (NCBI taxonomy): domain Eukaryota; kingdom Metazoa; phylum Arthropoda; class Branchiopoda; order Anostraca; family Artemiidae; genus Artemia; species Artemia sinica. Next base: position 38,314,977 of record CM051260.1, on the reverse strand, counting down.
CGGAATTAGACACCCTGACGAAGAGATCCACAAAGAAGGCTCTTTTTCTAGAAAAAAAAGAATCATTAGACGAATCATGTCTATAATAAGCGGCTAGGTGAAAAATTTACACAAGTTATGATTTAGACTTCCCACCACGGAGACTTTAACAATATTTCTTCTCAAAGTGAAAAATGATAACTTTATTGACAAAAGCAGTTTCTAAGTAAAGAGAACAAGAGAGACAAGAGAAAGAGAAAAAAGAGAGAAAATAGGGAAGGAAAAAGAGAGAGGAAAGGTCTTTCTGAGAAGCTTAATCTAATGCTTGTTTATAATTAACAAGCTAACACCAACTCGACGATACAAGTTTGTGGTATACGTTTGTTAACAAAATTGAAACAACGATTGGCATTTAAACAGTTCATCAATCTCCTAATGGGAAGACAAAATGTCCGAAGGATGTTTTTGCTATTCAAAAGGTTATTAATAATATTTGCTACTAGCAATTCGCAGAAAGGTAATATTTGGGCGAAAATGTTCGCTAGCAACAATCCAAAAGACTATACTTTAAAAAGAAATTGTCATAATAATTTTCAACAGCACGCGGAATGACAGCTGTTAGTAAAAATGTTGTTACAATTTTTTCCTAGGACGGCAGAAACACGACATTAAGTGAAAGGAACAGAAAATAACAAATCATCAGCAAACATAGCTACTTTTTGTCGCGGTGTTGCAGCCACGGTGACACGTGGTTAAGTTGCAGAGCAAAGCAAGCAACAATGTTTACAGGATTCAACTTGAACCGTCTAAAAGCAAAAAAAGTCCCTATCAAGTGGAAAATTTCTATTTCCCTTCCAAATTTTATTGAAAACCAATAAGTAATCCTAATTCAGAAGACAAGAATCCAGCAATTTCCCACAAAGGTCTATTCGAATTCAGAAAACCGAGACAGGAATAACATTTGTCAACCAGGTACTATCAAATTATTTGAACCCTCTAAAAGCAAAAAAAAGTCCCTATGAAGTGGAAAATTTCTATTCCCTTCCAAATTTTATTGAAAACCAATGAGTAATCCTAATACAGATGACAAGAATCTAACCATTTCCCACAAAGGTCTGATCAAATTCAGAAAACCGAGACAGGAATAATATTTGTTAACCAGGTACTGTCAAATTATTTGAACCCTCTAAAAGCAAAAAAAGTCCCTATCAAGTGGAAAATTTCTATTTCCCTTCCAAATTTTGTTGAAAACCAATGAGTAATACTAATACAGATGACAAGAATCTAACCATTTCCCACAAAGGTCTGATCAAATTCAGAAAACCGAGACAGGAATAATATTTGTTGACCAGGTACTGTCAAATTATTTTTTAAACCCTCTAAAAGCAAAAAAAAAGTCCCTATCAAGTGGAAAATTTCTATTCCCTTCTAAATTTTATTGAAAACCAATGAGTAGTCCTAATACAGATGACAAAAATCTAATCATTTCCCACAAAAAAGGTCTGATCGAATTCAGAAAACCGAGACAGGAATAATATTTGTCAACCAGGTACAGTCAAATTATTTGAACCCTCTAAAAGCAAAAAAAAGTCCCTATCAAGTGGAAAATTTCTGTTCCCTTCCAAATTTTATTGAAAAGCAATGAGTAATTCTAATACAGATGACAAGAATCTAACCATTTCCCACAAAGGTCTGATCGAATTCAGAAAACCGAGACAGGAATAATATTTGTTGACCAGGTACTGTCAAATTTTTTTTGAACCCTCTAAAAGCAAAGAAGTCCCTATCAAGTGGAAAATTTCTATTCCCTTCCAAATTTTGTTGAAAACCAATGAGTAATCCTAATACAGATGACAAGAATCTATCCAGTTCCCACAAAGGTCTGATCGAATTCAGAAAACCGAGACAGGAATAATATTTGTCAACCAGGTACAGTCAAATTATTTGAACCCTCTAAAAGCAAAAAAAAGTCCCTATCAAGTGGAAAATTTCTATTCCCTTCCAAATTTTGTTGAAAACCAATGAGTAATCCTAATATAGATGACAAAAATCTAGCCATTTCCCACAAAGGTCTGATCGAATTCAGAAAACTGATACAGGAATAATATTTGTTGACCACGTACTGTCAAATGATTTTTTGAACCCTCTAAAAGCAAAAAAGTCCCTATCAAGTGGAAAATTTCTATTCCCTTCCAAATTTTATTGAAAACCAATGAGTAATCCTAATACAGATGACAAGAATCTAGCCCTTTTCCCCAAAGATCTGATCGAATTCAGAAAACCGAGACAGGAATAATATTTGTTGACCAGGTACTGTCAAATTATTTTTGAACCCTCTAAAAGCAAAAAAAAATCCCTATCAAGTGGAAAATTTCTATTGTAGCGATAAAAAATTTAGATCGAGACAATTGCGGTAATGAACATTGACCGCGTCAAATGTAATATTATACTTTAGAGCTGTGAACTTACACCCTATAAGTTCTTCGATAGCGCCACTTATAGCGCTAAAGATTGTGCCATCGAGGCCTGCGCCACAGCAATGGGGAGTAATGTTAAGGGTTGACCGCGCCAACCGCTGAAAGCGAGAAAATAAAATATGTGATTACATAAAGGTAACCTCCTTTCCTTGGGTTATCTCGAAATCAATTACCTGTTATATTATGTAGAAATCAGATCCCTGGGAGCGCTACCTTGGAGGCATGCGAACTAATTATCTGTCGTGCAACTAGATATAGACATATAAAATAAAATAAACACAAGTAGAAAAGCAATAGTTTTATTGTGACTTACATATTAGGTGTACAGCAGTGGTTCACTTCAACTGGCAACAATGGTGACTGAGATAACAATAATGACTGAATTGCAATGCCTGAGCACCGAAATAATTCTCATCATAATAATGAGAGCACGAAAAACACTTTTCTTCACTATATAACCTAAGTTCTGATCATGTGCCGTGAGAGCTACCCCACGATTGGCCCAAGTCCTGTGGAGGGGGCCGCTATTTTGTAATTATGTTCGCCAACACATTACATTATGCGAACTCCTCGTCCAATAATTTGTTTTAAATATTTCTGATGATTTGAACGTTCACACCGCCCCTATAATTTAAACTTCCTGAGAAACATTGTGTCTAGCATCTTTTTTATTACCAACTATCTTAGCGAAGTTCAAAACTGAATAGCGTCGTTCTTTGGCTGAGGCTAAAATGCAATTTCTCTTTTTGCTGATTAAGAACTTTTCTTTTTTGAAACTAGATTTAACTTAATTAGTGGAACTCGGAATTATCTTTAGAAAGAAAAAGATTTTATTTTTTTATATTTTAAATATATCACATTTTACTCACGGTGCACTATTCCCTTCCAAATTTTGTTGAAAACCAATGAGCAATCCTAATACAGATGACAAGAATCTAGCCATTTCCCACAAAGGTCTGATCGAATTCAGAAAACCGAGACAGGAATAATATTTGTTGACCAGGTACTGTCAAATTATTGGAACCCTCTAAAAGCAAAAAAAAGTCCCTATCAAGTGGAAAATTTCTATTCCCTTCCAAATTTTATTGCAAACCAATGAGTAATCCTAATACAGATGACAAGAATCTAGCCCTTTCCCACAAAGGTCTGATCGAATTCAGAAAACCGAGACAGGAAAAATATTTGTTGACCAGGTAATGTCAGATTATTTTTTGAACCCTCTAAAAGCAAAAAAAAGTCCTATCAAGCGGAAAATTTATATTCCCTTCCAAATTTTGTTGAAAACCAATGAGTAATCCTAATACAGATGAAAAGAATCTAGCCATTTCCCACAAAAGCCTGATCGAATTCAGAAAACCGAGACAGGAATAATATTTGTTCACCAGGTACTGTCAAATTATTTGAACCCTCTAAAAGCACAAAAGGCCCTATCAAGTGGAAAATTTCTATTCCATTCCAAAGTTTATTGAAAACCAATGAGTAATCCTAATACAGATGACAAGAATCTAGCCCTTTCCCACAAAGGTCTGATCGAATTCAGAAAACCGAGACAGGAAAAATATTTGTTGACCAGGTACTGTCAAATTATTTTTTGAACCCTCTAAAAGCGAAAAAAAAGTCCCTATCAAGAGGAAAATTTATATTCCCTTTCAAGTTTTGATGAAAACCAAGGAGTAATCCTAATACAGATGACAAGAATCTAGTCATTTCCCACAAAGGTCTGATCGAATTCAGAAAACCGAGACAGGAATAATACTTGTTGACCAGGTACTGTCAAATTATTTTTTGAACCCTCTAAAAGCGAAAGAAAAGTCCCTATCAAGCGGAAAAGTTATATTCCCCTTCAAGTTTTGTTGAAAACCAAGGAGTAATCCTAATACAGATAACAAGAATCTAGTCATTTCCCACAAAGGTCTGATCGAATTCAGAAAACCGAGACTGGAATAATACTTGTTGACCAGGTACTGTCAAATTATTTTTTAAACCCTCTAAAAGCAAAAAAAAAGTCCCTATCAAGTGGAAAATTTCTATTCCCTTCCAAATTTTATTGAAAACCAATGAGTAATCCTAATACAGATGACAAAAATCTAGCCCTTTCCCACAAAGGTCTGATCGAATTCAGAAAACCGAGACAGCAATAATATTTGTCAACGAGGTACTGTCAAATTATTTTTTGAACCCTCTAAAAGCAAAACAAGTCCCTATCAAGTGGAAAATTTCTATTCCCTTCCAAATTTTGTTGAAAACTAATGAGTAATCCTTATACAGATGACAAGAATCTAGCCATTTCCCACAAAGGTCTGATCGAATTCAGAAAACCGAGACAGGGATAATATTTGTTGACCAGGTACTGTCAAATTATTTGAACCCTTTAAAAGCAAAAACAAGTCCCTATCAAGTGGAAAATTTCTATTCCCTTCCAAATTTTGTTGAAAACTAATGAGTAATCCTTATACAGATGACAAGAATCTAGCCATTTCCCACAAAGGTCTGATCGAATTCAGAAAACCGAGACAGGGATAATATTTGTTGACCAGGTACTGTCAAATTATTTGAACCCTTTAAAAGCAAAAACAAGTCCCTATCAAGTGGAAAATTTATATTCCCTTCCAAATTTTGTTGAAAACCAATGAGTAATCCTAATACAGATGACAAGAATCTATCCAGTTCCCACAAAGGTCTGATCGAATTCAGAAAACCGAGACAGCAATAATATTTGTTGACCAGGTACTGTCAAATTATTTGAACCCTCTAAAAGCAAAAAAAGTCCCTATCAAGTGGAAAATTTCTATTCCCTTCCAAATTTTGTTGAAAACCAATGAGTAATCCTAATACAGATGACAAAAATCTAGCCATTTCCCACAAAGGTCTGATCGAATTCAGAAAACTGATACAGGAATAATATTTGTTGACCACGTACTGTCAAATGATTCTTTAAACCCTCTAAAAGCAAAAAAAGTCCCTATCAAGTGGAAAATTTCTATTCCCTTCCAAATTTTGTTGAAAACCAATGAGTAATCCTAATACAGATGACAAGAATCTATCCATTTCCCACAAAGGTCTGATCGAATTCAGAAAACCGAGACAGGAATAATATTTGTTGACCAGGTACTGTCAAATTATTTTTTGAACCCTCTAAAAGCAAAAAAAATCCCTATCAAGTGGAAAATTTCTATTGTAGCGATAAAAAATTTAGATCGAGACAATTGCGGTAATGAACATTGACCGCGTCAAATGTAATATTATACTTTAGAGCTGTGAACTTACACCCTATAAGTTCTTCGATAGCGCCACTTATAGCGCTAAAGATTGTGCCATCGAGGCCTGCGCCACAGCAATGGGGAGTAATGTTAAGGGTTGACCGCGCCAACCGCTGAAAGCGAGAAAATAAAATATGTAATTATATAAAGGTAACCTCCTTTCCTTGGGTTATCTCGAAATCAATTACCTGTTATATTATGTAGAAATCAGATCCATGGGAGCGCTACCTTGGAGGCATGCGAACTATTTATCTGTCGTGCGACTAGATATAGACATATAAAATAAAATAAACACAAGTAGAAAAGCAATAGTTTTATTGTGACTTACATATTAGGTGTACAGCAGTGGTTCACTTCAACTGGCAACAATGGTGACTGAGATAACAATAATGACTGAATTGCAATGCCTGAGCGCCGAAATAATTCTGATCATAATAATGAGAGCACGAAAAACACTTTTCTTCACTATATAACCTAAGTTCTGATCATGTGCCGTGAGAGCTACCCCACGATTGGCCCAAGTCCTGTGGAGGGGGCCGCTATTTTGTAATTATGTTCGCAAACACATTACATTATGCGAACTCCTCGTCCAATAATTTGTTTTAAATATTTCTGATGATTTGAACGTTCACACCGCCCCTATAATTTAAACTTCCTGAGAAACATTGTGTCTAGCATCTTTTTTATTACCAACTATCTTAGCGAAGTTCAAAACTGAATAGCGTCGTTCTTTGGCTGAGGCTAAAATGCAATTTCTCTTTTTGCTGATTAAGAACTTTTCTTTTTTGAAACTAGATTTAACTTAATTAGTGGAACTCGGAATTATCTTTAGAAAGAAAAAGATTTTATTTTTTTATATTTTAAATATATCACATTTTACTCACGGTGCACTATTCCCTTCCAAATTTTGTTGAAAACCAATGAGCAATCCTAATACAGATGACAAGAATCTAGCCATTTCCCACAAAGGTCTGATCGAATTCAGAAAACCGAAACAGGAATAATATTTGTTGACCAGATACTGTCAAATTATTGGAACCCTCTAAAAGCAAAAAAAAGTCCCTATCAAGTGGAAAATTTCTATTCCCTTCCAAATTTTATTGAAAACCAATGAGTAATCCTAATACAGATGACAAGAATCTAGCCCTTTCCCACAAAGGTCTGATCGAATTCAGAAAACCGAGACAGGAATAATATTTGTTGACCAGGTACTGTCAAATTATTTTTTGAACCCTCTAAAAGCAAAAAAAAGTCCCTATCAAGCGGAAAATTTATATTCCCTTCCAAATTTTGTTGAAAACCAATGAGTAATCCTAATACAGATGAAAAGAATCTAGCCATTTCCCACAAAAGCCTGATCGAATTCAGAAAACCGAGACAGGAATAATATTTGTTCACCAGGTACTGTCAAATTATTTGAACCCTCTAAAAGCAAAAAAAGTCCCTATCAAGTGGAAAATTTCTATTCCATTCCAAAGTTTATTGAAAACCAATGAGTAATCCTAATACAGATGACAAGAATCTAGCCCTTTCCCACAAAGGTCTGATCGAATTCCGAAAACCGAGACAGGAATAATATTTGTTGACCAGGTACTGTCAAATTATTTTTTGAACCCTCTAAAAGCGAAAAAAAAGTCCCTATCAAGAGGAAAATTTATATTCCCTTTCAAGTTTTGATGAAAACCAAGGGGTAAGCCTAATATAGATGACAAGAATCTAGTCATTTCCCACAAAGGTCTGATCGAATTCAGAAAACCGAGACAGGAATAATACTTGTTGACCAGGTACTGTCAAATTATTTTTGAACCCTCTAAAAGCGAAAGAAAAGTCCCTATCAAGCGGAAAAGTTATATTCCCCTTCAAGTTTTGTTGAAAACCAAGGAGTAATCCTAATACAGATAACAAGAATCTAGTCATTTCCCACAAAGGTCTGATCGAATTCAGAAAACCGAGACAGGAATAATACTTGTTGACCAGGTACTGTCAAATTATTTTTTAAACCCTCTAAAAGCAAAAAAAAGTCCCTATCAAGTGGAAAATTTCTATTCCCTTCCAAATTTTATTGAAAACCAATGAGTAATCCTAATACAGATGACAAAAATCTAGCCCTTTCCCACAAAGGTCTGATCGAATTCAGAAAACAGAGACAGCAATAATATTTGTCAACGAGGTACTGTCAAATTATTTTTTGAACCCTCTAAAAGCAAAACAAGTCCCTATCAAGTGGAAAATTTCTATTCCCTTCCAAATTTTGTTGAAAAGCAATGAGTAATCCTAATACAGATGACAAGAATCTATCCAGTTCCCACAAAGGTCTGATCGAATTCAGAAAACCGAGACAGCAATAATATTTGTTGACCAGGTACTGTCAAATTATTTGAACCCTCTAAAAGCAAAAAAAAGTCCCTATCAAGTGGAAAATTTCTATTCCCTTCCAAATTTTATTGAAAACCAATGAGTAATCCTAATACAGATGACAAAAATCTAGCCATTTCCCACAAAGGTCTGATCGAATTCAGAAAACTGATACAGGAATAATATTTGTTGACCATGTACTGTCAAAAGATTCTTTAAACCCTCCAAAAGCAAAAAAGTCCCTATCAAGTGGAAAATTTCTATTCCCTTCCAAATTTTATTGAAAACCAATGAGTAATCCTAATACAGATGACAAGAATCTAGCCCTTTTCCCCAAAGATCTGATCGAATTCAGAAAACCGAGACAGGAATAATATTTGTTGACCAGGTACTGTCAAATTATTTTTTGAACCCTCTAAAAGCAAAAAAATCCCTATCAAGTGGAAAATTTCTATTGTAGCGATAAAAAATTTAGATCGAGACAATTGCGGTAATGAACATTGACCGCGTCAAATGTAATATTATACTTTAGAGCTGTGAACTTACACCCTATAAGTTCTTCGATAGCGCCACTTATAGCGCTAAAGATTGTGCCATCGAGGCCTGCGCCACAGCTATGGGGAGTAATGTTAAGGGTTGACCGCGCCAACCGCTGAAAGCGAGAAAATAAAATATGTAATTATATAAAGGTAACCTCCTTTCCTTGGGTTATCTCGAAATCAATTACCTGTTATATTATGTAGAAATCAGATCCCTGGGAGCGCTACCTTGGAGGCATGCGAACTAATTATCTGTCGTGCGACTAGATACTGACATATAAAATAAAATAAACACAGGTAGAAAAGCAATAGTTTTATTGTGACTTACATATTAGGTGTACAGCAGTGGTTCACTTCAACTGGCAACAATGGTGACTGAGATAACAATAATGACTGAACCTGAGCGCCGAAATAATTCTCATCATAATAATGAGAGCACGAAAAACACTTTACTTCACTATATAACCTAAGTTCTGATCATGTGCCGTGAGAGCTACCCCACGATTGGCCCAAGTCCTGTGGAGGGGGCCGCTATTATGTAATTATGCTGATTGTAATTATGTTCGCAAACACATTACATTATGCGAACTCCTCGTCCAATAATTTGTTTTAAATATTTCTGATGATTTGAACGTTCACACCGCCCCTATAATTTAAACTTCCTGAGAAACATTGTGTCTAGCATCTTTTTTTATTACCAACTATCTTAGCGAAATTCAAAACTGAATAGCGTCGTTCTTTGGCTGAGGCTAAAATGCAATTTCTCTTTTTGCTGATTAAGAACTTTTCTTTTTTGAAACTAGATTTAACTTAATTAGTGGAACTCGGAATTATCTTTAGAAAGAAAAAGATTTTATTTTTTTATATTTTAAATATATCACATTTTACTCACGGTGCACTATTCCCTTCCAATTTTGTTGAAAACCAATGAGCAATCCTAATACAGATGACAAGAATCTAGCCATTTCCCACAAAGGTCTGATCGAATTCAGAAAACCGAAACAGGAATAATATTTGTTGACCAGGTACTGTCAAATTATTGGAACCCTCTAAAAGCAAAAAAAACTCCCTATCAAGTGGAAAATTTCTATTCCCTTCCAAATTTTATTGAAAACCAATGAGTAATCCTAATACAGATGACAAGAATCTAGCCCTTTCCCACAAGGTCTGATCGAATTCAGAAAACCGAGACCGGAAAAATATTTGTTGACCAGGTACTGTCAGATTATTTTTTGAACCCTCTAAAAGCAAAAAAAAGTCCTATCAAGCGGAAAATTTATATTCCCTTCCAAATTTTGTTGAAAACCAATGAGTAATCCTAATACAGATGAAAAGAATCTAGCCATTTCCCACAAAAGCCTGATCGAATTCAGAAATCCGAGACAGGAATAATATTTGTTGACCAGGTACTGTCAAATTATTTTTTGAACCCTCTAAAAGCGAAAAAAAAGTCCCTATCAAGAGGAAAATTTATATTCCCTTTCAAGTTTTGATGAAAACCAAGGAGTAATCCTAATACAGATGACAAGAATCTAGTCATTTCCCACAAAGGTCTTTTCTGAATTCGATCAGACCTTTGTGGGAAAGGGCTAGATTCTTGTCATCTGTATTAGGATTACTCATTGGTTTTCAATAAACTTTGGAATGGAATAAAAATTTTCCACTTGATAGGGACTTTTTTTGCTTTTAGGGGTTCAAATAATTTGACAGTACCTGGTGAACAAATATTATTCCTGTCTCGGTTTTCTGAATTCGATCAGACCTTTGTGGGAAATGACTAGATTCTTGTTATCTGTATTAGGATTACTCCTTGGTTTTCAACAAAACTTGAAAGGGAATATAAATTTTCCGCTTGATAGGGACTTTTTTTTGCTTTTAGAGGGTTTAAAAAATAATTTGACAGTACCTCGTTGACAAATATTATTGCTGTCTCGGTTTTCTGAATTCGATCAGACCTTTGTGGGAAAGGGCAAGATTTTTGTCATCTGTATTAGGATTACTCATTGGTTTTCAATAAAATTTGGAAGGGAATAGAAATTTTCCACTTGATAGGGACTTTTTTTTGCTTTTAGAGGGTTTAAAAAATAATTTGACAGTACCTGGTCAACAAGTATTATTCCTGTCTCGGTTTTCTGAATTCGATCAGACCTTTGTGGGAAATGACTAGATTCTTGTTATCTGTATTAGGATTACTCCTTGGTTTTCAACAAAACTTGAAGGGAATATAACTTTTCCGCTTGATAGGGACTTTTCTTTCGCTTTTAGAGGGTTCAAAAAATAATTTGACAGTACCTGGTCAACAAATATTATCCCTGTCTCGGTTTTCTGAATTCGATCAGACCTTTGTGGGAAATGGCTAGATTCTTGTCATCTGTATAAGGATTACTCATTAGTTTTCAACAAAATTTGGAAGGGAATAGAAATTTTCCACTTGATAGGGACTTGTTTTGCTTTTAGAGGGTTCAAAAAATAATTTGACAGTACCTCGTTGACAAATATTATTGCTGTCTCGGTTTTCTGAATTCGATCAGACCTTTGTGGGAAAGGGCTAGATTTTTGTCATCTGTATTAGGATTACTCATTGGTTTTCAATAAAATTTGGAAGGGAATAGAAATTTTCCACTTGATAGGGACTTTTTTTTGCTTTTAGAGGGTTTAAAAAATAATTTGACAGTACCTGGTCAACAAATATTATTCCTGTCTCGGTTTTCTGAATTCGATCAGACCTTTGTGGGAAATGACTAGATTCTTGTCATCTGTATTAGGATTACCCTTGGTTTTCAACAAAACTTGAAGGGGAATATAACTTTTCCGCTTGATAGGGACTTTTCTTTCGCTTTTAGAGGGTTCAAAAAATAATTTGACAGTACCTGGTCAACAAGTATTATTCCTGTCTCGGTTTTCTGAATTCGATCAGACTTTTGTGGGAAATGACTAGATTCTTGTCATCTGTATTAGGATTACTCCTTGGTTTTCATCAAAACTTGAAAGGGAATATAAATTTTCCTCTTGATAGGGACTTTTTTTTCGCTTTTAGAGGGTTCAAAAAATAATTTGACAGTACCTGGTCAACAAATATTTTTCCTGTCTCGGTTTTCTGAATTCGATCAGACCTTTGTGGGAAAGGGCTAGATTCTTCTCATCTGTATTAGGATTACTCATTGGTTTTCAATAAACTTTGGAATGGAATAGAAATTTTCCACTTGATAGGGACTTTTTTTGCTTTTAGAGGGTTCAAATAATTTGACAGTACCTGGTGAACAAATATTATTCCTGTCTCGGTTTTCTGAATTCGATCAGGCTTTTGTGGGAAATGGCTAGATTCTTTTCATCTGTATTAGGATTACTCAATGGTTTTCAAAAAAATTTGGAAGGGAATATAAATTTTCCGCTTGATAGGGACTTTTTTTTGCTTTTAGAGGGTTCAAAAAATAATCTGACAGTACCTCGTTGACAAATTTTATTGCTGTCTCGGTTTTCTGAATTCGATCAGACCTTTGTGGGAAAGGGCTAGATTTTTGTCATCTGTATTAGGATTACTCATTGGTTTTCAATAAAATTTGGAAGGGAATAGAAATTTTCCACTTGATAGGGACTTTTTTTTGCTTTTAGAGGGTTTAAAAAATAATTTGACAGTACCTGGTCAACAAGTATTATTCCTGTCTCGGTTTTCTGAATTCAATCAGACCTTTGTGGGAAATGACTAGATTCTTGTTATCTGTATTAGGATTACTCCTTGGTTTTCAAGAAAACTTGAAGGGGAATATAACTTTTCCGCTTGATAGGGACTTTTCTTTCGCTTTTAGAGGGTTCAAAAAATAATTTGACAGTACCTGGTCAACAAATATTATCCCTGTCTCGGTTTTCTGAATTCGATCAGACCTTTGTGGGAAATGGCTAGATTCTTGTCATCTGTATAAGGATTACTCATTAGTTTTCAACAAAATTTGGAAGGGAATAGAAATTTTCCACTTGATAGGGACTTGTTTTTGCTTTTAAAGGGTTCAAATAATTTGACAGTACCTGGTCAACAAATATTATCCCTGTCTCGGTTTTCTGAATTCGATCAGACCTTTGTGGGAAATGGCTAGATTCTTGTCATCTGTATAAGGATTACTCATTAGTTTTCAACAAAATTTGGAAGGGAATAGAAATTTTCCACTTGATAGGGACTTGTTTTGCTTTTAGAGGGTTCAAAAAATAATTTGACAGTACCTCGTTGACAAATATTATTGCTGTCTCGGTTTTCTGAATTCGATCAGACCTTTGTGGGAAAGGGCTAGATTTTTGTCATCTGTATTAGGATTACTCATTGGTTTTCAATAAAATTTGGAAGGGAATAGAAATTTTCCACTTGATAGGGACTTTTTTTTGCTTTTAGAGGGTTTAAAAAAATAATTTGACAGTACCTGGTCAACAAGTATTATTCCTGTCTCGGTTTTCTGAATTCGATCAGACCTTTGTGGGAAATGACTAGATTCTTGTTATCTGTATTAGGATTACTCCTTGGTTTTCAACAAAACTTGAAAGGGAATATAAATTTTCCTCTTGATAGGGACTTTTCTTTCGCTTTTAGAGGGTTCAAAAAATAATTTGACAGTACCTGGTCAACAAATATTATCCCTGTCTCGGTTTTCTGAATTCGATCAGACCTTTGTGGGAAATGGCTAGATTCTTGTCATCTGTATAAGGATTATTCATTAGTTTTCAACAAAATTTGGAAGGGAATAGAAATTTTCCACTTGATAGGGACTTGTTTTTGCTTTTAAAGGGTTCAAATAATTTGACAGTACCTGGTCAACAAATATTATCCCTGTCTCGGTTTTCTGAATTCGATCAGACCTTTGTGGGAAATGGCTAGATTCATGTCATCTGTATAAGGATTACTCATTAGTTTTCAACAAAATTTGGAAGGGAATAGAAATTTTCCACTTGATAGGGACTTGTTTTGCTTTTAGAGGGTTCAAAAAATAATTTGACAGTACCTCGTTGACAAATATTATTGCTGTCTCGGTTTTCTGAATTCGATCAGACCTTTGTGGGAAAGGGCTAGATTTTTGTCATCTGTATTAGGATTACTCATTGGTTTTCAATAAAATTTGGAAGGGAATAGAAATTTTCCACTTGATAGGGACTTTTTTTTGCTTTTAGAGGGTTCAAATAATTTGACAGTACCTGGTCAACAAATATTATTCCTGTCTCGGTTTTCTGAATTCGATCAGACCTTTGTGGGAAATGACTAGATTCTTGTCATCTGTATTAGGATTACTCCTTGGTTTTCAACAAAACTTGAAGGGGAATATAACTTTTCCGCTTGATAGGGACTTTTCTTTCGCTTTTAGAGGGTTCAAAAAATAATTTGACAGTACCTGGTCAACAAGTATTATTCCTGTCTCGGTTTTCTGAATTCGATCAGACCTTTGTGGGAAATGACTAGATTCTTGTCATCTGTATTAGGATTACTCCTTGGTTTTCATCAAAACTTGAAAGGGACTATAAATTTTCCTCTTGATAGGGACTTTTTTTTTCGCTTTTAGAGGGTTCAAAAAATAATTTGACAGTACCTGGTCAACAAATATTATTCCTGTCTCGGTTTTCTGAATTCGATCAGACCTTTGTGGGAAAGGGCTAGATTCTTGTCATCTGTATTAGGATTACTCATTGGTTTTCAATAAACTTTGGAATGGAATAGAAATTTTCCACTTGATAGGGACTTTTTTTGCTTTTAGAGGGTTCAAATAATTTGACAGTACCTGGTGAACAAATATTATTCCTGTCTCGGTTTTCTGAATTCGATCAGGCTTTTGTGGGAAATGGCTAGATTCTTTTCATCTGTATTAGGATTACTCAATGGTTTTCAACAAAATTTGGAAGGGAATATAAATTTTCCGCTTGATAGGGACTTTTTTTTGCTTTTAGAGGGTTCAAAAAATAATCTGACAGTACCTCGTTGACAAATATTATTGCTGTCTCGGTTTTCTGAATTCGATCAGACCTTTGTGGGAAAGGGCTAGATTTTTGTCATCTGTATTAGGATTACTCATTGGTTTTCAATAAAATTTGGAAGGAATAGAAATTTTCCACTTGATAGGGACTTTTTTTGCTTTTAGAGGGTTCAAATAATTTGACAGTACCTGGTCAACAAATATTATTCCTGTCTCGGTTTTCTGAATTCGATCAGACCTTTGTGGGAAATGACTAGATTCTTGTTATCTGTATTAGGATTACTCCTTGGTTTTCAAGAAAACTTGAAGGGGAATATAACTTTTCCGCTTGATAGGGACTTTTCTTTCGCTTTTAGAGGGTTCAAAAAATAATTTGACAGTACCTGGTCAACAAATATTATCCCTGTCTCGGTTTTCTGAATTCGATCAGACCTTTGTGGAAATGGCTAGATTCTTGTCATCTGTATAAGGATTACTCATTAGTTTTCAACAAAATTTGGAAGGGAATAGAAATTTTCCACTTGATAGGGACTTGTTTTTGCTTTTAAAGGGTTCAAATAATTTGACAGTACCTGGTCAACAAATATTATCCCTGTCTCGGTTTTCTGAATTCGATCAGACCTTTGTGGGAAATGGCTAGATTCTTGTCATCTGTATAAGGATTACTCATTAGTTTTCAACAAAATTGGAAGGGAATAGAAATTTTCCACTTGATAGGGACTTGTTTTGCTTTTAGAGGGTTCAAAAAATAATTTGACAGTACCTCGTTGACAAATATTATTGCTGTCTCGGTTTTCTGAATTCGATCAGACCTTTGTGGGAAAGGGCTAGATTTTTGTCATCTGTATTAGGATTACTCATTGGTTTTCAATAAAATTTGGAAGGGAATAGAAATTTTCCACTTGATAGGGACTTTTTTTTGCTTTTAGAGGGTTTAAAAAAATAATTTGACAGTACCTGGTCAACAAGTATTATTCCTGTCTCGGTTTTCTGAATTCGATCAGACCTTTGTGGGAAATGACTAGATTCTTGTTATCTGTATTAGGATTACTCCTTGGTTTTCAACAAAACTTGAAGGGGAATATAACTTTTCCGCTTGATAGGGACTTGTTTTGCTTTTAGAGGGTTCAAAAAATAATTTGACAGTACCTGGTCAACAAGTATTATTCCTGTCTCGGTTTTCTGAATTCGATCAGACCTTTGTGGGAAATGACTAGATTCTTGTCATCTGTATTAGGATTATTAGGATTTTCTGAATTCGATCTTCCAAATTTTATTGAAAACCAATGAGCAATCCTAATACAGATGACAAGAATCTAGCCCTTTCCCACAAAGGTCTAATCGAATTAAAAAAACCGAGACAAAAATAATATTTGTTGACCAGGTACTGTCAAATTATTTTTTGAACCGCCAACAACCCCGGGAATTATGCTGATGCAGGTATTTCGATACCCTCCCCTACAAAAAGGTCGGATACGGTGTACACTGAATCTGGGTAGGCTTTTGCTTCATAAACAGTTGGTTGGGATTTGAAACCCCTCTAGTTGACATACGTGAGAAAATAATCGATAACCCTCACCCCTTCTTGTACCAAATAATTTAAATTGATCCTTGGCTCCAAAATGTATAAAAAGGACATCCAATATAACTTTTCGGCTGAAATCTGATGACCTCTTCTGAAAGAGGTCTTGACCAAAAGAGATTAGGGTCACAATTTGTCCCTCCAATGGAGTCGAATCAGTCCCTCATTTCAAAGAGGAAAAAAGATGGCAAAACAAATACTACTTCTGACGAAGTTTGGTTGAGATCTGACATATATTACTGGTTACTGTTCTGGCGACACGAGTTTAGAGAATCTACTACCGCATTGCATGTTCTAAAGAGTTTGTTTTGGTCCTAATACCCAAAAGCCACGACCCCCCTCCCCCTTAAAAAACGCTTACACTTACTTCCGATGTTGCTTGGTTGACATCTGCTAAATACATTCTGGAAGATGTCGTAATGACAAGAACTTAAAGACCCCCTCCCTCGGGGTTTGTTAAAATTCCAACAAAACTTTCGCAAGATGTTCTGATGGCTCGAATATAGAGATTTCGCTTGTTTCTCTCCCCTCCCTAAATAGACCACATGGGGTCCAGAGTCCAAAAGACAGGACCCTAGCTTTTGCTTCCCACAAAGTTTGATTGCAATGCAACCATCTTCAGGCAAATGCTCAGAGAGAACCGTCGTCAGATACTGTAATATGAAATGAGTTTCAGGATCCCCTCCTCCGCGGTTGGATTGTGTCTATATACCAAAAGGCGTGACTTGAACGGTAACTATAATTTCATTTTTTTTTATAGATCCCGCAACCCATTTTTAGATATTCTAATGACAAGAATTTTTTATTCCTTCCTCCTCCTGGCGTCAAACCAGATATGAACACCCAAAAAGTTCAATCGGCACCATTATTCAGGCTTTTCACCAAATGTGGTCGGAAGACACGGAACCCCACTATTTTTAATATTTGATGTCCCGATAACAAAACCACAGAGTTTAAGGATTCCATCCGGTTCCCCATGGAGGCCAGATTGCGTCCAGACTCCAGAAGCACAACTCAGACACTAGCTTTGACTTCTAACCAATTTTGGTGAGGATATGACAGCCCCTTCCATTCAGTAGATCTGCAAACGATAGGATTCCATAAACTCCTCCTTTCTTCAATATATGAATAGGATTGTAACTGGACTCGTTTCAATTCACTCCTGGACCCGAGCTATATGTATACAAAGGTCACAGTAAAATCCACTAAAATCAAAAATTTCACCAAACGTAAAAAAGCCCTTTTTTGAAGATGGGTACTCCATTGCCCCCTTCCCCATAATATCGAATCAAAATTTTGACACAGCCATTTCACGTAGAATGACTGAAACACGAAAAATATGTTTCCACGGAGAAATGGCCAAGACAGTTTCAAGGGCAAGGGCCAAAAATCATGCATTTGGCCTATTCTTCACAGATATATGTTAGCAGGAAAAGCGGGTATGATGGGACTTGAGACTCGCATATCCATTTTTTAGAATTATTTGCTTCTTGTTTATATTATTTAGTGAGGCAGAAAAATTGATTTTTATCTCATCGCTGGATTTTTTGTATGGGTCTAAATTAATTCACAGGACCCTGAATTGGACCAAGCACATTGCCTTTAGGAGGATTCAGATAAGATAATATAACAAAAACAAACAGGATTTTTTCTCTTTAATAAAACACTCCTGTAGAAAGCACACACAACTACTAAACAAAGCTTTTCTTTACTTATTAAGAAAGAGAAACTTAGAAGCAAAATTATTTTTATGTGTTCAGCAGCCAAGTGAGTTTAAATTTGTAGGAGCAAAAAATTGCACTGAGTGATGCAAGTTTAGAATCAAACCGTTAAAAGAAGAAAAAAAGGAAAAAGGATAAAAAGAGAACAAACCTTAGTCAATTTTCAAGGCCCTTATTATATATAACATTAATGACTGTTGGGAGCCCCAAAAAGAATTTAATAAGCTTTATTTTGCAATTACAATGAACGAAAGTAATTCTTGCTACTCCACATCTAATTGGAATTGAAAATAAAATTTTAAAAGGAAATGAAGTACATTATAGTATCTGGTATAATAGCTTTTACCCCAAGCTTAGACCACTGTTTTCTTTTTGGCTCATTTTTATATTATAAAATATCATATTCAGTGGAATATGGAGCTAAGTCCTGATTCGGCGAAAAAGCAAATTAAGGCCAGATTCGGTGTGTAAAACCTGTATTGATTCAGCTGGCTTGGTGTGAAAACGACCTATTTCAGAAAATGTTGAGGCTCCTGTCTATGGTGTTCAGCTTTCAAAGATTAAAGAAAAATTCTTCTAATAAACTTTTAGACTAAACAAACGAAAAGCAAATCGTCCCCGAATGGAGTGAGAGGTGGTCGTAAGAAAGGATTTAATGGAAATCAAAACTCTTTGAAAGGGTATAAAGAGGAAGGCTTTGACTATATTGGGATGGAGGAAGAGCGTGCGTAGCTGTGCTGGCGGCTTTACTGCTTCAGTGAGTTTTAAGTAGTAGTAGTAATCAACCACTGTCACACCAAGGACTCTATTACTCTAGCCTTAGTTTGAAGACTAGCCTTAGTTAGGTGTGAGTTCAATACTAGTGATGAACTATCAAGGAAACAAGTTAATGCTAATAAAGGTATATGCAAATATGCCTGGAGAGGGATTTGCAAGAAGGAAGAGTCGTGTAAATACCTTCATTTGTGCAAGAATTATTATTGGAAGAATGAATGTAGTGTCCCTGGGTGCAAACTCTTGCATTCCAGGGTTTGTGACAGTTTTAGAAGTGGGCTTTGCTTCGGTGAATGCAGTCAAATCCACTTGAAATATGGATACAAATATTTTAAAAAGCCCTTAAATAGTGCCGAAAAAAATTTAAACCCACAGTCAGCACCCCCTCCAATTCCTTCTCTCATCAGTTTGGACTTGTCAAAAAACGATTTACATCAAACCTTCCCACCATTACATCAAAGGTCAGTGAGATACTACAAGCAGTTCAGCTCAACGAAAACAAATTCTCCCCCCTCCAACAGTGCCAAGAAAACTCTGTCAAAAAACGAGAGTCACCGAGCCTGTCATGTAACACACCAGTGTCCATTGAAGCACCACCACCAGCTTATTCCGGGGAATTTAAGACCCCCACCGTATTCTATCACCACAAAGAAGACCCTACTTCCATCCATTCGGGTTATGGAAGCATCGAATTACGTGACTCTAGTCTAAACCAGTGTTTTAGTTCTAACTTATGTCCCCCCAAATCCCTACTTAATAATATCCCCATAATTTGTCCGCTGTCCCCCTTTTCTCTCAAATCGGGTCCAGCCCTGCCTTTTAATCCTGCTTCTCAAACGAATCCCAGCCTTCATCCAGAAAAAGATGCCTCTCCTCTCCCAGATCCACGGTCCTCCCACCCCCCACTGCCTCCTACAATTAACAAACAAAAAACTGCCCTCTTTAGTAACCGTTTTACTTTCCCAAAGTTGCTTGTTACGAACGCCGAAAGCCTGAATTTCGACAAATTGATCGAGCTAGAGGCCCTCTGTCAAGTACACAAAATTGATGTAATTGCCGTAACTGAGGTCCAAGCACAGAACCCTGATTTATTGAAAATTAATAACTACTCCCAATTCATAAAACTTCGTCCCCATGATCACCCCCTAGGTAAAAAGGGAGGTGGAATACTATTATTTGTAAATAATTATCTCTTTCCTAAATTAATTCATGCTCCCAACCTTTCAGATTACGATGAAATCATTTGGGTAAGTGTAAGACCCAAAGTTTTACCACGCCCCTTTAATTTGATTGTGTTTTGCTGCTTCTATTATTCCCCAAATCAAAACGCTGCACAAAGACAGCGATTCTACCAACAACTGCATAGTAGTGCCGACTTCGTCCTTTGCAAATTCCCGAACGCCGGTATTTTCTTAGTAGGTGATGCTAATGATCTAAAGTTAAATCCCTTTTGTAGTTCCCTAAACTTAAAACAAATAGTAAAAATACCAACAACAAAAGGAAATTCAACCCTTGATTTGATTTGCACCAATATGCAGGCTTTCTATACCCCTCCTGTCCCCTTGCCCCCGTTAGGAGGAAGTTACCATTTTTGTTTATTAACGAAGCCTCTCAATAGCTTTAATCATACTTTTTCTGTTACTGAGTTCTCTTATCGCCCAATTTCCAATGGTGGCCTTTACACATTTGGATCTTGGATTACCAATGAAAACTGGCTGGCCCTCAAAGGAAAAAATGACATTAATTTTAAAGTCTCCGAATTCCAAAATCTGATTAAAACAAAATACATAAATTCCTTCCCTGTGAAAAAAGTAAAAACATGTTCTAATGACAAACCATTCATTACTAGCCAATTGAAAAAACTAATTAGAATTAAATTGAATCTACTAAAGAGTGGTAAAACATCCGAAGCGAACTCACTGCGTAAACATATAAAAAAAGAAATACGTAAATCTGCTTCTTCATATTACAAATGCAAAGTCCAGGATTTATTTTCTACAACGCCAAAACAATGGTATAATAGAATAAAGAAAATTTGTGGGAAAACACATAATAATATAGACTTCCATTTCCGAGAAGACCCTTCAGTTACAGCCAATGATCTGAACAGGTTTCTTTCTTCCATAGTTCAGAACCTCCCTCCCGTTTTTTTTGACACTCCTTATGATTTGTGCTCTCTCAATTTTCCCGTTATTTCGCCCTCGGATGTGGAGGCAAAAATTAAAAACATTAAAAAGTGTTGTACATGTCCATTAGACATTCCGATTGTACTAATTAAAGCCTTTGCCGACAATCTCTCAGAGCCTTTGTCCTTACTTTTTAATGAAATTATCTCTACTGGTAAATTTCCAAATTGTTGGAAATTAGGTTTTATTACTCCCGTAAAAAAGAAAGGTAATAATCAAGATTTTAATTGTGTCCGTCCCATTACTCTTACTCCAGTTTTTTCAAAGTTATATGAAAGCTTTTTAGCTGAGTGGTTGAAAGTAAAAATAATCCCAAATGTTGACCAAAGACAATTCGGAAACCTACGCTCTACATCTACTACCCACTATCTTGTTCACCTTATGGACATAATATGCAACGCACTCGAAAAACCCAATACCTGGCTCAATGTTATCGCTGTTGACTTGCAAAAAGCTTTTGATTTAATCAACCACAATATACTATTAGAAAAGCTATCTAATGACTTTCAAGTTGACCCTTATTTAATTAGAATAATTGCGTCTTTCCTCTCTAACAGAACGCAAGTCGTGAAATACCTGAATGTATATTCTGATCCCCTCCCAATTTATAATGGTGTGCCCCAAGGAACCCTCTTAGGTCCAATTTTATTTCTTACAATGATAAACAACCTTGGTGTTTATTTCCCGGATAGATGGAAATTCGTTGATGATCTAACTGTCTTAGAGACATGTTCCAAAAATTCCAAAAGCAACCCAATGTACATCTTGGAATCGATATCAGCCGAAGCTCTTACTGATGATATGAAAGTCAACCCTTTAAAGTCAACTGTTCTTACTATTAATTTCCTTAAAACTCCTCTTTCTTTCTCCTGTCCAATCCCCCCTGAAATGTCCGTTACCACTATGAAATTACTGGGCGTTACCATCTCTAGCGACTTAAAATGGGATTGTCATATTAATGACATCTTAAAACGTGCAAATGCCGCATTTTCCCTCCTTAAACTCCTTAAAAAATTTAAATGCCCTAAATCGCACTGTTTAAGAATTTTCCTGTCATTTGTACGCCCAACCCTTGAGTACGCCTGTCCTGTTTGGCATCCTGGCATTTCCATTGAATTGTCGGACAGAATAGAAGCAGTACAAAAAAGGTGCCTAAGAATTATCTTCAATGAGGGTAAAGTACCTTATATTTCCCTTCTTAGGAGAGCTAACCTTGTCACCCTTAAGGAAAGGAGAGCAAAAATTACCTTGCGTTTTGCTAACAATGCCCTTCATAACCCTCGAACAACTCCCCTTTTCCCCGGTCAATATTCACCCCTTCGACCCCGCCTCCCGCGTTCTGTGTCAACAAAAATCCCCCTTCTCGCCCCAATAAGAGTTTGCACTGAAAGATATAGAAGAACTTTTATCCCTTACATAGTTGACATTTTCAACCACTGAATCTCCACTACCTCCCCCCCCCCCTCACTCACTCTTTACCTCATAGTTATTAATTTTAATGCCCATTATGCAAATTTGGAGGTTTTATATTTATGTTTGTTAGTCACCAACTAACAAACATAATTTTTGCTGACTTGACATTGGCCTTCTAATTTTATGAGTTTACTTTGTACTTTGTTTTTAACGTTTTTACGTATTTGACATTGACCCTTTTATAATTTTCTGTTGTTGTTTGATTGTTTGTTTTTGTTGTTCTTTTTTCGCTGTATTTGACGCTAAAGTGCGAATTCGACCCTTTTGGGCTTGTGATAGCCATTTTTCAGCAATAAATCTTATCTTATCTTACCTATCTTTCTATTCTTCCTAACTTTCATCCACTCTATAGTTTTGCCCAGGCAAGTTAAAGATTCACTTGATTAATTTTCTCTTTACTAACACAACCTGTTCATCCTCACACGGCTGAAGAAACGCGGTTGCAAAAACTTGTAATAGTAACAATGGTTTTGCGAGAATAATAAAAATGACTATTTCAAATATTAAGGAAAACAGTTTTATTCAAAATATAACTTTGGTAAAAAGGAAAGCAATAATTCATCAGCCCCTTGACGGCATTGAGCCTGACCAAACCAACAAACAGTGTTTTCGACAAACTTGACGATCCACAACAATTATTTCTTTTTTCTTTTTGTTCCACCTTTGCTACACAGAAACAATTAAAATATCCAAAGAGGGTGCAGGGAATATGTTCTAATCCCACGAATTTATGAACCTATAAGAAATCCTACTAAGATGCTTGCTCTCACCTACCACCAAGCATCGTTGAGATCAGACCTTCATCTATTAGACGATATATCAACAAAAATTTAGGATCCCTCCCCTCCTCCACCTTCTTTCTACCCGTTAAGAGGCCCAGTCGATTTCAGGTTCACAAAATCACATCGAGTATATTTGGTCTGACGTCTCACAAAGTTTGGTAAGAAAAAAAAATGCTGTTTGAAAGATACCCTTATAAGAATTTAGCAGTAATGGGATTGTGCCAGGACAGCCCATTGGCACAGTTGTGACACTGGTGTGTACTTCCTACATAGTTTGGATGAAATCACACAGCCTTTTTGACAGATGTGGCGATGACTAGATTCGGGGAACCCCTCCCTTTTCCCAACCTATGAGTTGGGCCAGAACTAGACGTGTTTTAGTCTACTTATGGGCCGAGTCCTGGCGTCCTTTAGTCTACTTATGGGCCGAGATACGAAAGCCCAAATCGAAAATTTCATTTAAAAAAGAAACGAAAAAAAAAAAACACACAGTAAATGGGATGACTGATTTTGCTAGAATTATCTCCTAGACACCTAAAGCAATACAGAATTTTCAGTCTCTGGGCTGGATGAGATAATTCCGTGCTCTAAGGGAGTTCAGCGCTATGTGACCCCTAAGAAGTTTATTTTTGAGCCCAGAAGTTCCGGTTTGTTTGTCGGTTATACAAATTTAGTAGGCTGAAACAAATGTATTTATTCCCTTGAGGATTACTAAAAAATTTTCAAACTTCAGAAGAACATTCCTTCTGCATTTCACGATCCCAGTACCAGAACCTTTTCTTAAAATTTACATCTCTTACTGTTTCACAGGTCTCTTATTGCCTGATTATATGGATGTCAATTTCTTCTTCTTTTCTGAGGCCACTTTCCAAGATTTATGATAAAGCAAGAACTCATCAGTAACTCAATGGCTACTTTATCTCTTTACTACTTTATGTTCGTTTTAACATGTACCTTCTCTGTGTGTACGCTCCATAAGGCTAGGTATACTTTTTTTTCTGATAATTCTTCGCATCATCTACGAAATTTTTATGAAATCCAAATTCCTTTTTACTCCGTCTGTAAAATCAAATTCTAATGGCTTAATTGATGGTCATATTATCTGGAACACAGCTCCTGAGTCAATCCTAGATGTCATTTTTTGTGTTTCTAAAAACTAGCAATAGATTCTCCGAACTTTGAATAATTCTTCATTTCTTTGCGGTTTTGAAAACTATAAATTTATTTTATTTCGTACTTCTTATCATAGTTTGTATTATTAAACGTATATAAAGTGTAAGTAGTTGCTCTTGTTCTGTTCCCTGTTGTTCTATCAAGCCATGGGGCCATGCTAGGGATAATGGCGTAACTAAAGGTTTTGCAACCTAAATAAACTGATAGATTGACAAGATGGAAACTAAATGTCTTTGACAACAAAAATATCCAGGATCTGATGTCCCTATTGGATAGATTTGTGGTAATTACGAGCGACATCATTTGGCAAGCTTTTATTTTGGATTTTGGTAATATTCTTCTTTTCGCTTTTCTTTTCAAATAATGAAGACGATTCTTAGATATTCGGGGACTTGACAGGAGAAAATGGGGATTAAAGAATAGTAGCGCCGCCTATACTGTAGCGTCTGATGGCTTCATTTAAAAAGTAGAAATTTTCAACGAAAATTTGATGTCTGATAAGATTAATCTGCAATGCAAGAGGATTCAAGCTCAAATTTCTCTTTAAGCGATAATTAATTAATATATTTTACATTCAAAAATTATATAAGTCAAAATACACTACATAAAATAGGGCTAGTTTCGCAAAGGAAAATCTTGGCGGGTTAAGCAGGTTAGTCGACTTTAAGTGGGTAGGCCTGCTGTGGGCAGAATTTTTCTGGCTTTACCCTCACTTGCATTATAAGATTGAGCTTGACTTTATTGAACAAAAACGCTATATATAAAATTTTTACAAAGAGGACAGAGAGGCAATTCGTTATGTCTCCTTTAACAATAAAAAAAAGGAAAAAGGAAATTACACTTCAATAAGTCTCAAGGAGCACAGAGAGCCTGAAAAGACAAGTATACAGTAGTTGTGGGTCAAACAAAGCTATTGAACGCTAGATGGCACTGGTTATTTTTGTTTTCGGGACTAGCGTCTGTTTTTGCTCTTAAGTTTCCGAGACTTGATTTGCGAAAGGTGAATAATTCTGAATAAATAATATTAGAAAGTTTTATACTAACTGCACAAATTCTTGTAAATATTAAAGGTGAGTAAACACGTTTCTATCCATATTGCTTGTAAGTATGAATTAATCTCAGGTCCCACTATTACTGGTGACAAGTGAATAATTTTCTTTTTATAGGCGTGAGGGGTAAAAAAATGTTAACAAGTATTACCAAAAGACTATAGAGTAAATTTACGTTAAGGAACAAAAAACTTATATCTCCAAAATAATCAGAAATATCTTACTTCGAGAAAAATAAATTTTTCTAGACTAAAAATAAAAGCAGGGGCCAGTCATGACATAAAAGCTGTTCTTGTATGGGTGAAAAATTCCATGATTGCCTCAGGCTTTCCGTTTTAGTCCTAATGAATGTCAACAATTCCTTATTGCTTTCTAGTTTTTACTAACTTGGAGATAAAAATTTCTTTTTTTTATATTTAATGTGAATGGTGATGAATTAAAAATTCTAAAAGTCTTCATATCTAGGGTACAAAGTTTCATCAAATGGCAAGTAGAGTTGTCATGTCGGTTTTATTAGGGCCATTTTTAGCACTAAGATCTTACATCTAAGATCTTTCATCTTTCTGCAAAGATTATCGTTTTTTCAACTCATCTTTGTTCTTACAGAACGAAGATCTTACAGTTCACTGATGTTAGCAAAAAGCGTGAAAGACACCATCTTTCTGCCATATAGAACAATGATGAGAGAACTTTGATGATATACTCATCATTGTTCTCAGACCGCTGATCAGAGCAGAATGATGAAAGACGTTAGCATAAAAACGACAAAAGATGTAAGATCTTAGTTCAAAGATTTCACTTTTAAGCGTTTTCTGACGAAAGATGTAAGATTTTAGCACATTGATGAGTGAAAAAACAAGCCTATTGTGAATAGAGGACTAAGGGGAATGTGGATTGTACTAAGTAGCAGTTTAAGAAATATAGGTCTTAGTGACAACAAGTTAATGAAGAAGATAGTCAATAATAATTTTAAACCATGGTTTAATGATGGTTGTGAAATATGAGGATTTTAAAAAGGGAATAAGTTATAGACAATTCAGGTGAGTTTTTTTTAAAGAATTTGACATCTCACTGATAACTTTAATGGATTGGTTTTAAGGGGCAAACTGGGGACGATTAGTGTGAGAGTAAATACACTCGTTACCATGATTAGGTATTAAAGAAACCACTAACTCTACAAGAGGGTAGACTATTAAAGCCGGCTTACCAAGAGTTCTTTAGAAATAGGAGAAAAGTTTCTTGAGCTAGCGAAGCAAGATATATTTTAAAAGGTTTTGGAGAAGCTGGGCTGTAGAATAACGGTAAAGAATTAGGGCTAGAATGAGGCGTATAGCCAAGCAAGTACGGATTATTTTTGAGAACCAAGCATTTGCAAAGGGTGAGGTCTAATATAGGTCTTATTTTTACACAACGTGGAGAGATTAGAAGGATGATTTAATCCATTTTTGGGGTTTTGGTAAGGGATTAAATGAACTGAAGGAGAAAATTTTTCCTGCGTAGTATAAAGGTGAGGAAGGGATGGATTTTATATTGTTATTCAATTTTATAGGGATTAAGAAGTTGGTAAAGTTAGTAGGTACAAGTATGGCACAAATGGACCATTTTAATTATTTATTAGTTTGGACTTAAGGGTAGGTTTTTGTTTTTAAAGTTTTTGTGGTTGTGTATTTTTGTAATAAGCATGGCCCAAAAAGGCCTTCACTACTAATAAATGTCGTATCATATATTCTTATGGATAAATCAGCCTGTCAAGACCTTACTTGTATCCACCAAACACGAATGTGGAGCTTATGAGATAAACAAACTCCATGTCTCTAATTCTGAACCATTTTTTTCTTGCAATAGTCACACCCTCTCACTTCCATAAATTAGAGAGGCAAGGACATTGATGAGAATTCCATAAAAGTAGTCTGCTACAGACCTGCGGAATAATTGACGAATTTCATATATAAGTTATGTTTCGAATTGAAGAGGCGACTTTTTTTTATCTACATTAATCCCTGACAACTCAGGACTCAGTGCTAAAAACAAAACTACAGATGGAAAGTCAATGATCATAGAGCCGACATGTCATGACACGTCAGTAGTTAGACTAAGCAGACACCCGGCATAATATTTGAGCTCTAGACAAAGCTAAGGAACGATTGAATACTTAAATAGGGGGATTATAACCCTAATTTTGTACCTGAATATGCTTTAAACATTACAAGTATTCAACTTTGTATGACAATGCTATGAAAGATAAAAACCGATGACCCGCACAAGATGGCAGCGCAGCGTTGCTGCCAATTCCAGACGTTTCATTCGAATTAACTAGCAATCATAAGCAAAGGATACAGTTTCTGTCAGAGGGTCGAAGTTCCTGAAAAAAAATATTTACCAAGATTAGTCTAATAAAAAGAATAAATTTTCAAAATCGTTTGGGTTATACACTGCACCTTAACTTGATTTGCGAGTTCTATATATTTAAGAATATATTTATATTTTGATTTTGCGAGTTTATCATATTTAAAAGAATAATAAACTCAAACAGGAGTTTCAGTTTCATTACGACAAACAGGAGTAGGACTACCACCTGCTAAGCCTTCTAAAGGCCAGAGCGTCATTTGCCTTTCATTGAAAACTATTTAATTTGAACTAAATCAAAACATACTATGTGCATACAGATTGTCAAAAGGGCGTATCAGCAATATTTTTGACTTACAGCGTCAAAATGAAACTTCCCGGCATTACGAGGGGAATGTTCAAATAACCAGATGAATATACTTATATAGATGAATAAATGAGGTACAAAAATTAAAAAGAATAATCGCAGAGAAATTATAACGTACAAATATTTAAAAGAATAATAAATTTAAACTTAAAAAGAACATAAATTACGACAAACTGGAGTAGGACTAGCACTAACCAAATTTTCTGAAGGCCAGATCGGCATTTGCCTTTCACTGAAAACGATTTGAATCTCAAGGAATATATTTTTATTTATCACATAATCATCAATAAGACGATTCTAGGCGTTTTACCCCCCCCCCCCGGAAAATGCCCCCCTCCCCCCACGGAAAGTACCCTCACGGAAAACACCCCCCCCTGTGGAAAATAAGGTTTCTAAATTTGAAACGTTTATTTGAGTTTTTTTTATTTTCGTTGAAAAGTGCTAAGGAACGGGAAAAAGAGGAATTTACAGACCAGAAGTATCTTAAAAACTTAGAAAAAAAATATCCATTTGTGTTGAAAAGACTTCAATATGAGCTTCGGCAATTTTTGGCAGTAGCGGGTGCCAAATTAAAAAAAAGTGAAGTAGAAAAAAATATATAGTCGAACAATCATCAAAATTAATCTAAAATATAGCACCGAAAAGTTTAAAAAGGTTTAGCTATCTTTTGAAAGGATAGTAGGCTTTGGGAACCAACAAATTCTAAATTGTTTAAGTTTTTACGGACGAAAGCGTTGTCAAATCCTATGAGTTTGTTTTTCTTATCTTCCAAGTGTGAAACTACCACAAATCACCATTAACAAAAAAATGAAACCCAAAACCACAGTTTATAGAATTAGCAGTATGATCATTCTCTATCTCTCCCATTATAAAAACCCGGACAGGGGTGCGAGTGCTCCGGAGAACGTTTTTGCAGATAGAAACATAGGCGTTATCAGATGTTTTCGCGGGTAGACAAGTCAGATTTCTCTTGGACGCGAAACTTGGCTTCAACGTTGGAACACTAATTTTGAAGAAACTAATTTTAAATTAATTTATTCCAATACCTACATGAAAATCGGTAGTTAGTAGTGTAATATTATTATTAGATGTTTTTAGGAATTAAAAATAGGTTTCGAAATCTCAAGTTGGTTTCAAAGGCATTTTGAGAAAGTTTCTGCCAAAATACGTGTTCCAGGGTAATTGGACCGCTAATGGCAGATCAAATGAGAGGAGTTGTTTGTACGCGCCGATATAATATAAATATATATATATATATATATATATATAATATATATATATTATATATATATATATATACATATATATATATATTATATATATATATATATATATATAATATATATATATATATATACTACGAAAACTTTACGAAAAACAAAGTTTTTTTTAAAGAATAGTAAAGGCCATATTAAACTTAAGATCAGTAGAAATAGAAGCCTACAATAATTCAAACTCAAAACGACCAGAAATTATTATTAAAGAATAAAAAAGGAAAGGAGAATAATTGGTATGGCGGTAACACTGCATATAAATTTATATGAATGTATATATAGTGGGCTGTAATAATGCAAAAGGTAAATATAACATTGGTTTAAGAATGGAAAGAAAGACCAGGAATAAATTTACGACGATAATCAAGTAAAAAATAAGTTTTATTTGAACAATGCCATAAAGCGATGACATTTGATTATGATGTTTGGTGCTTCGCATTGATATTTCAGTTTTAAAAGTTTTATTTTAAATAAATTTTAAAAAATTTACCCCTTTGTTCAAAAAAAGAGATAATCAAATATTTAAACTACTAAAACTAAAATAATTACTTGCTAGTTTATTTTCCTTGATAGGTACGTCTCTCGATTTCTCGATTCTTAAATTTTACTTCGTAATATGCACGTGTGCGCAAAAAAATCTTATAAACTGTTCAAAGGGGAAGTCCTCGCAGCCTCCTTTTATCTAGGCTCTCCGCCAAAACAGGTAACTAGATTTTTCAAATATCATAGGAACTACAATCTGAGAAAATAAATATCACGACGTGAAAAAAAAATGATAAACTATCCAGTTGCGGATCCAGAGGGGGGGCGAGGGTTACCCCCGTAAAGTAGTCTAAAGTAGTGTAATTTACCTAATTAACGCAAGTTTGCATTAATTAAACTTGCTCCTAACGTAAGTTTGTCGGATCAACCTATTTTGCGCCCCCCCCCCTAAAAAATCCTGGATCCGCCCCTGAAACCATCACACCTACCCCACCAGTTATTAGAAGAAGAAAAAATTCCTTATTTTCACAAATTTCATCAACCCCCCCGCCCCCTTTTTTATAAAATCCTACATAGGCCGATCAGTTGAGTCCACGTAAATAATAGATTAAGTCATAATTTGTATATAAATTAATTCATACCTGTGAGATGGGACGCTTGCAAACCACTTGGCTGGCTCACCAAGTTTTTTTCTGCTTTCGCAATTACGAATAATGCACTTGGTAACCATTTCTCAGTGATTGACGATAACAGACTAATCCGCTAAGGCAGAAACAAGTGGGAGGAGCTTTTTGTTCGCACCGAGACCGAAGACCAGAAATTATCTGCGATAAGCTTACTGTCTATAAACTGTGCCCAAAACTAACAGAAATTACGATAGACAGCCTAGCCAAACTCAAAACGAGCACAAATTAAAGGAGTATGGCTGACAACACCCCGGTCTTCTTCAGACCAGAAAATAATTTGCACTTACTTAAAAAAAAAAAAAAAAAAAAAAAAAAAAAAAAAAAAAAAAAAAAAAAAAAAAAAAAAAAAAAAAAAAAAAAACAAGAGTGTATTGTCAGTTTGATATACATATTCTGATATCTATTCCTTATAGTCTTAATACTTCTTTATTTGTTAAAAGTCAAAAAAGTGAAAACAGTTTAAATGTATTTGTTTTCAGTAAAGTGAAAATTATATTCTGGTCTTGAGGAGGTATGGGGGTTGTCAGCCCTACTCATGCTAATTATTGGTATTTGGAGTTTGAATAGGTTATTTATTGTAATTTCTGTTCCTTTTGGGTTAATTCATTTATTTATGGTGATTTACGGTAGTTTTACGCTTGGAAAATTATTTAAATTTATTTCTACTCATTTTTGGCTTAATGAGGCTGTTTACTATTCCTTGACAAACTTGTTTTGTGGAAAAAGTTTTTTTATACTAATTTCCGTTCATTTTTTATTGACATAGTCTTTTTCATTTAAAAAATATTTTATATTTTTTTAATTTTTTTTCTATTAGACTCCATACCATAGTTTTTTCTTTGAAGATTACTTGACTTTATTTCTGCTCATTTTAGGTTTAATGAGGCTCTATGCTTTCCTTTAGAAAACATATGTTTCCCATTAACAAATACTATCTGTAAGTAATTAAATTTTAAAAAAATAAGTTTTTCAACAGAAAGTGAGGAGCAACATCAAACCTGAAAACGAACTGAAATTATTACATATATGAAAGGGGTTGCCTACTCCTCCTCAAGACCTCATTCTTTACGTTAAAGTTTTTTCTTTATAGAATTTCAAAACAAAGCTTATTGATCTAATTAAACGGCCGATGTGTTTCATGAATCGTTCTTAAAGAATTTGGACAAAAGTAAAAACTTTAGCGTAAAGAGCAAGGTCTTGTGGATGGGGCAACTCCTTTCATATAGCCTACGTTACAATTTCTGTTTGTTTTAAGTTTTGATGTTGCTCCTTACTTTCAGTTGAAAAAACTTATTTTTTTCAATTTAATTTCTGATCGTTTTTAAACAATACCGGGAAATCCAGCACCTCTCTCTCTCCATGAAAATTCTGATACTTGTGTGTTATACGCCACTCACTGAAGATTACGATGTGTAAAACTCAAGAACAAACTGGTTTCTTCGTTACTTTAGAACAAAATTTGGGGTATATATTTGCACATTAGGGGGAGGGGGTAAAGTAGGTACAATTATTTTGCATATTATGAAGTAAAAATTGTTTTCTGACTTCAAACTGTCCAAATACTTTACCCCCCCCCCCTTATGTACAAATATATAGCCCAAATTATATATTTCCCATCTATTATATCACTTGTCTTTGTCTTGTCTCGTGCTTACCTGAAAGAAACTAACAAAGAGAACGGTTTGTACTCGAGTTTTACACAGCGTAAACTTGATTGAGTGGCGTATAATACACAAGTACCAAAATTCCTTCCCCTACGGAAAAAAACTCAAATAAAATTCTCAAATTTGGAAAGCCTTATTTTCCACGGGGGGGGGGGTATTTTCCGCGAGGGGGGGGGGGTATTTTCCGCGCGGGGGGGGGGGGGTATTTTCCAGGGGTTAATCGCAGGGGGGGGGTAAACGCCAGCCACCGTTTAAGACAACAGAAAAACAATTTCACAACGCCAATCAAGGTTTACAAATGAGAGTGGTAGTACCTCCTCCTCCCTCTCAATCTCACTAAACGATTTGAGTTTCATTTGCCGTTTATTGAAAACTATATGTATTTTGAACAATGTAGTTTTATTTGTCAAAACACAAAAGTCTCAAAACAGTAATAAAAAAAAAGTCTCAGCAGTTTTTTTATTGTTCAATGCTATAATTAGAGAAATGTTTTACAATATATTTTGTTTCTCAGTAAAGCAATGACGCTTCTGAACTTTAGAAGCTTTAGGAGGCTGTAACCCTACTCCTCTTTGTGGTAGTTTTTTTTTAGTTTCAAGCTTTATGACCCCCATTCTGTAGACACCCTTGGATATATACGCAATCCAGCACCTTATTAAATAATCATAATAAACCAAGTCTTTAACTCGAGCAGTTCCAAAAAGAAATGATGTGCCAATGATTATAGGTATTTGCACAGTTTGAGGTTGCAAGAAAAATCGTTTTTTTAAAAAGGAAGAAATGAGCAAAAGCCCAGGATAAAAGGAAGTGGTATTTGTACTGGCAAGAATAGCGTGGAAAACAAGCTTTTAGAACTTTATTATTCAAACTTTCATGGACTGATGACTTACATAGAAAATTAAAAGAACATGGTTTGACATTACCAAAACTTAAATCAAAGAAGTGTTGCAAAATCAAAACAGTTATCCTTTACACCATCTAGCTTATCATACATTTAAAATAAGACCGTTTACATTCAGTATCGGTGACAAGTGGCAAGCAGATTTGATTGATATACAGCAGTATAAAAGTGAAAATAATAATTTTAATTTATGTTCTTACAGTCATCGATTGTTTGAGTAAACATGCTTGGTGTATTCCTTTAAAGGATAAAACGGGTAAGGAAATAATTAATGCTTTTACGGATTTATTTAAAAATAGAAAACCTAAGAAAATACAAACAGATAAAGGTAAAGAATTTGTTATGAAAACCGTTCAAGTATTTTTTATGTGTAATGAAATTCAATGGTTCTCATCTGAAAGTGAATTGAAAGCTCAAATTGCTGAACGGTTTAATATGACAATCAAAGAGAAAAATTATGGAAATATTTTACTCATAACACCACAAAACGTTGGATAGATGTTTTACCATTTTTCGTTGACAATTGAAACAATTCTTATCATCGACCCATCAAAATGAAACCAATAGAAGCGAGTAAAAAAGGAAAACAAGGTGTACACTAATTTATTTCCTGGTCTCGAAGTTCAAAAATCATCCATAAAGAAATTCAATATTGGTGGTTTGATTAGAATTAATAAAAGTAAGGGTGTTTTGATAAAGGTTACCTACCAAATTACACAGCTGAAGTATTTCAAATAGCTGCAGTGAAACATCCAACCCCTATAAGGTATGAACTGTCGGATAAAACTAGTGAACTCATTATTGGTGGTTTTCAGAGGCAACGCTGTAGCGTTGCCTATAGTAAAGGCCATACGGCTCCAATGTTTTATTATTTATTATTATTTTTTTTTCCAGAGGCACTTCATATGGAAGGGGTTGTCGTAGAAACTTCAAAGGGGGATCATTCGATTGGAAATCGAGAGTTCTAGTGCCCTTTTTAATAGTCGAAAATGATTGGAGGGCAACTAGCCCCCCCCACCGCCCACAATTCCCCCAAACACATCCAATCAAAATTTTGAGATAGCCATTTTGTTCAGCATAGTTGATTTCCAGATAGAAAATATATTTTTGAGGAGGACACTCCCCCACAACCCTCAGGCAAGGGTTTTAAGCTATGCCCTGGGGGCATATAAGGTTTTTATAGAAGGCGCTGTCGTAGAAACTTCAAAACAGGCTCAATCGATTGGAAATTAAAGGGCTAGTGCCCTTTTTAATAATCGAAAGTGATTAGAGTGTAACTAGCCCCCTCCCACGCCCATCATTTCCCCAAACACATCCAATCAAAATTTTGAGATAGCCATTTTGTTCAGCGTAGTTAATTTCCAGATAGAAAATATATTTTTTGAGGAGGAAACTCCCCCACAACCCTCAGGGCAAGGGTTTTAAGTTATACCCTGGGGGCATATAAGGTTTTTATAGAAGGCGTTGTCGTAGAAACTTCAAAAAAGTCTCATTTGATTGGAAATTCAAAAGCTAGTGCCCTTTTTAATAGTCGAAAGTGATTGGAGGGCAACTAGCCCCCCCCCCCCACCGCCCATTATTCCCCCAAACACATCCAATCAAAATTTTGAGATAGCCATTTTGTTCAGCGTAGTTGATTTTCAGATAGAAAATATATTTTTGAGGAGGACACTCCCCCACAACCCTCAGGGCAAGGGTTTTAAGTTATGCCCTGGAGGCATATAAGGTTTTTATAGAAGGCGCTGTCGTAGAAACTTCAAAACAGGCTCATTCAATTGGAAATCGAGAGTTCTAGTGCCCTTTTTAATAGTCGAAAGTGATTGGAGTGTAACTAGCTCACCTCCCCCCCCCACGCCCGTTATTTCCCCAAACATCCAATCAAAATTTTCAGATAGCCATTTTGTTCAGCGTAGTTGATTTCCAGATAGAAAATATATTTTTGAGGAGGACACTCCCCCACAACCCTCAGGGCAAGGGTTTTAAGTTATGCCCTGGGGGCATATAAGGTTTTTATAGAAGGCGTTGTTGTAGAAAATTCAAAACAGGCTCATTCGATTGGAAATTAAAGGACTAGTGCCCTTTTTAATAGTCGAAAATGATTGGAGGGCAACTCCCCCCCCCCACTCCCATCATTCCCCCAAACACATCCAATCAAAATTTTGAGATAGCCATTTTGTTCAGCGTAGTTGCTTTCCAGATAGAAAATATATTTTGAGGAGGATACTCCCCCACAACCCTCAGGGCAAGGGTTTTAAGTTATGCCCTGTGGGCATAAACTTCAAAACAGGTTCATTCGATTGGAAATTAAAGAGCTAGTGCCCTTTTTAATAGTCGAAAGTGATTGGAGTGTAACTAGCCCCCCCCCCCAAGCCCATCATTTCCCCAAACACATCCAATCAAAATTTTGAGATAGCCATTTTGTTCAGCGTAGTTGATTTCCAGATAGAAAATATATTTTTGAGGAGGACACTCCCCCACAACCCTCAGAGCAAGGGTTTTAAGTTATGCCCTGGGGGCATATAAGGTTTTTATAGAAGGCGTTGTCGTAGAAACTTCAAAAAAGGCTCATTTGATTGGAAATTCAAAAAGCTAGTGCCTTTTTTAATAGTCGAAAGTGATTGGAGGGCAACTAGCCCCCCCCCACGCCCATTATTCCCCCAAACACATCCAATCAAAATTTTGAGATAGCCATTTTGTTCAGCGTAGTTGATTTCCAGATAGAAAATATATTTTTGAGGAGGACACTCCCCCACAACCCTCAGGGCAAGGGTTTTAAGTTATGCCCTGGGGGCATATAAGGTTTTTATAGAAGGCGTTGTTGTAGAAAATTCAAAACAGGCTCATTTGATTGGAAATTAAAGGGCTAGTGCCCCTTTTAATAGTCGAAAATGATTGGAGGGCAACTCCCCCCCCCCATTCCCCCAAACACATCCAATCAAAATTTTGAGATAGCCATTTTGTTCAGCGTAGTTGATTTCCAGATAGAAAATATATTTTGAGGAGGATACTCCCCCACAACCCTCAGGGCAAGGGTTTTAAGTTATGCCCTGGGGGCATATAAGGTTTTTATAGAAGGCATTGTCGTAGAAACTTCAAAACAGGTTCATTCGATTGGAAATCGAGAGTTCTAGTGCCCTTTTTAATAGTCGAAAGTGATTGGAGTGTAACTAGCTCACCTCCCCCCCCCACGCCCGTTATTTCCCCAAACATCCAATCAAAATTTTCAGATAGCCATTTTGTTCAGCGTAGTTGATTTCCAGATAGAAAATATATTTTTGAGGAGGACACTCCCCCACAACCCTCAGGGCAAGGGTTTTAAGTTATGCCCTGGGGGCATATAAGGTTTTTATAGAAGGCGTTGTTGTAGAAAATTCAAAACAGGCTCATTCGATTGGAAATTAAAGGACTAGTGCCCTTTTTAATAGTCGAAAGTTATTGGAGGGCAACTCCCCCCCCACTCCCATCATTCCCCCAAACACATCCAATCAAAATTTTGAGATAGCCATTTTGTTCAGCGTAGTTGCTTTCCAGATAGAAAATATATTTTGAGGAGAAATACTCCCCCACAACCCTCAGGGCAAGGGTTTTAAGTTATGCCCTGGGGCATAATATAAACTTCAAAACAACAGGTTCATTCGATTGGAAATTAAAGGGCTAGTGCCCTTTTTAATAGTCGAAAGTGATTGGAGTGTAACTAGCCCCCCCCCCAAGCCCATCATTTCCCCAAACACATCCAATCAAAATTTTCAGATAGCCATTTTGTTCAGCGTAGTTGATTTCCAGATAGAAAATATATTTTTGAGGAGGACACTCCCCCACAACCCTCAGAGCAAGGGTTTTTAAGTTATGCCCTGGGGGCATATAAGGTTTTTATAGAAGGCGTTGTCGTAGAAACTTCAAAAAAGGCTCATTTGATTGGAAATTCAAAGAGCTAGTGCCTTTTTTAATAGTCGAAAGTGATTGGAGGGCAACTAGCCCCCCCCCCACGCCCATCATTCCCCCAAACACATCCAATCAAAATTTTGAGATAGCCATTTTGTTCAGCGTAGTTGATTTCCAGATAGAAAATATATTTTTGAGGAGGACACTCCCCCACAACCCTCAGGGCAAGGGTTTTAAGTTATGCCCTGGGGGCATATAAGGTTTTTATAGAAGGCGTTGTTGTAGAAAATTCAAAACAAGCTCATTTGATTGGAAATTAAAGGGCTAGTGCCCTTTTTAATAGTCGAAAATGATTGGAGGGCAACTACCCCCCCCCCCCACCCCCATATTCCCCCAAACACATCCAATCAAAATTTTGAGATAGCCATTTTGTTCAGCGTAGTTGATTTCCAGATAGAAAATATATTTTGAGGAGGATACTCCCCCACAACCCTCAGGGCAAGGGTTTTAAGTTATGCCCTGGGGGCATATAAGGTTTTTATAGAAGGCGTTGTCGTAGAAACTTCAAAACAGGCTCATTCGATTGGAAATCGAGAGTTCTAGTGCCCTTTTTAATAGTCGAAAGTGATTGGAGTGTAACTAGCTCACCTCCCCCCCCCACGCCCGTTATTTCCCCAAACATCCAATCAAAATTTTCAGATAGCCATTTTGTTCAGCGTAGTTGATTTCCAGATAGAAAATATATTTTTGAGGAGGACACTCCCCCACAACCCTCAGGGCAAGGGTTTTAAGTTATGCCTGGGGGCATATAAGGTTTTTATAGAAGGCGTTGTTGTAGAAAATTCAAAACAGGCTCATTCGATTGGAAATTAAAGGACTAGTGCCCTTTTTAATAGTCGAAAATGATTGGAGGGCAACTCCCCCCCCCACTCCCATCATTCCCCCAAACACATCCAATCAAAATTTTGAGATAGCCATTTTGTTCAGCGTAGTTGCTTTCCAGATAGAAAATATATTTTGAGGAGGATACTCCCCCACAACCCTCAGGGCAAGGGTTTTAAGTTATGCCCTGTGGGCATAAACTTCAAAACAGGTTCATTCGATTGGAAATTAAAGAGCTAGTGCCCTTTTTAATAGTCGAAAGTGATTGGAGTGTAACTAGCCCCCCCCCCCAAGCCCATCATTTCCCCAAACACATCCAATCAAAATTTTCAGATAGCCATTTTGTTCAGCGTAGTTGATTTCCAGATAGAAAATATATTTTTGAGGAGGACACTCCCCCACAACCCTCAGAGCAAGGGTTTTAAGTTATGCCCTGGGGGCATATAAGTTTTTATAGAAGGCGTTTGTCGTAGAAACTTCAAAAAAGGCTCATTTGATTGGAAATTCAAAAAGCTAGTGCCTTTTTTAATAGTCGAAAGTGATTGGAGGGCAACTAGCCCCCCCCCCACGCCCATTATTCCCCCAAACACATCCAATCAAAATTTTGAGATAGCCATTTTGTTCAGCGTAGTTGATTTCTAGATAGAAAATATATTTTTGAGGAGGACACCCCCCCACAACCCTCAGGGCAAGGGTTTTAAGTTATGCCCTGGAGGCATATAAGGTTTTTATAGAAGGCGCTGTCGTAGAAACTTCAAAACAGGCTCATTCGATTGGAAATCGAGAGTTCTAGTGCCCTTTTTAATAGTCGAAAGTGATTGGAGTGTAAATAGCTCACCCCCCCCCCACGCCCATCATTTCCCCAAACATCCAATCAAAATTTTCAGATAGCCATTTTGTTCAGCGTAGTTGATTTCCAGATAGAAAATATATTTTTGAGGAGGACACTCCCCCACAACCCTCAGGGCAAGGGTTTTAAGTTATGCCCTGGGGGCATATAAGGTTTTTATAGAAGGCGTTGTTGTAGAAAATTCAAAACAGGCTCATTTGATTGGAAATTAAAGGGCTAGTGCCCTTTTTAATAGTCGAAAATGATTGGAGGGCAACTCCCCCCCCCCTATTCCCCCAAACACATCCAATCAAAATTTTGAGATAGCCATTTTGTTCAGCGTAGTTGATTTCCAGATAGAAAATATATTTTTGAGGAGGACACTCCCCCACAACCCTCAGGGCAAGGGTTTTAAGTTATGCCCTGGGGGCATATAAGGTTTTTATAGAAGGCATTGTCGTAGAAACTTCAAAACAGGTTCATTCGATTGGAAATTAAAGAGCTAGTGCCCTTTTTAATAGTCGAAAGTGATTGGAGTGTAACTAGCCCCCCCCCAAGCCCATCATTTCCCGAAACACGTCCAATCAAAATTTTCAGATAGCCATTTTGTTCAGCGTACTTGATTTCCAGATAGAAAATATATTTTTGAGGAGGACACTCCCCCACAACCCTCAGAGCAAGGGTTTTAAGTTATGCCCTGGGGGCATATAAGGTTTTTATAGAAGGCGTTCTCGTAAAAACTTCAAAACAGGCTCATTCGATTGGAAATTAAAGGGCTAGTGCCCTTTTTAATAGTCGAAAATTATTGGAGGGCAACTCCCCCCCACTCCCATCATTCCCCCAAACACATCCAATCAAAATTTTGAGATAGCCATTTTGTTCAGCGTAGTTGCTTTCCAGATAGAAAATATATTTTGAGGAGGATACTCCCCCACAACCCTCAGGGCAAGGGTTTTAAGTTATGCCGGGCTGGTGGGCTCGTAAAACTTCAAAACAGGTTCATTCGATTGGAAATTAAAGGGCTAGTGCCCTTTTTAATAGTCGAAAATGATTGGAGGGCAACTCCCCCCCATTCCCCCAAACACATCCAATCAAAATTTTGAGATAGCCATTTTGTTCAGCGTAGTTGATTTCCAGATAGAAAATATATTTTGAGGAGGATACTCCCCCACAACCCTCAGGGCAAGGGTTTTAAGTTATGCCCTGGGGCATATAAGGTTTTTATAGAAGGCATTGTCGTAGAAACTTCAAAACAGGTTCATTCGATTGGAAATTAAAGAGCTAGTGCCCTTTTTAATAGTCGAAAATGATTGGAGTGTAACTAGCCCCCCCCCCCAAGCCCATCATTTCCCGAAACACATCCAATCAAAATTTTCAGATAGCCATTTTGTTCAGCGTACTTGATTTCCAGATAGAAAATATATTTTTGAGGAGGACACTCCCCCACAACCCTCAGAGCAAGGGTTTTAAGTTATGCCCTGGGGGCATATAAGGTTTTTATAGAAGGCGTTCTCGTAAAAACTTCAAAACAGGCTCATTCGATTGGAAATTAAAGGGCTAGTGCCCTTTTTAATAGTCGAAAGTGATTGGAGGGCAACTAGCCCCCCCACGCCCATTATTCCCCCAAACACATCCAATCAAAATTTTGAGATAGCCATTTTGTTCAGCGTAGTTGATTTTCAGATAGAAAATATATTTTTGAGGAGGACACTCCCCCACAACCCTCAGGGCAAGGGTTTTAAGTTATGCCCTGGAGGCATATAAGGTTTTTATAGAAGGCGCTGTCGTAGAAACTTCAAAACAGGCTCATTCGATTGGAAATCGAGAGTTCTAGTGCCCTTTTTAATAGTCGAAAGTGATTGGAGTGTAACTAGCTCACCTCCCCCCCCCACGCCCGTTATTTCCCCAAACATCCAATCAAAATTTTCAGATAGCCATTTTGTTCAGCGTAGTTGATTTCCAGATAGAAAATATATTTTTGAGGAGGACACTCCCCCACAACCCTCAGGGCAAGGGTTTTAAGTTATGCCCTGGGGGTATATAAGGTTTTTTATAGAAGGCGTTGTTGTAGAAAATTCAAAACAGGCTCATTCGATTGGAAATTAAAGGACTAGTGCCCTTTTTAATAGTCGAAAATTATTGGAGGGCAACTCCCCCCCACTCCCATCATTCCCCCAAACACATCCAATCAAAATTTTGACATAGCCATTTTGTTCAGCGTAGTTGCTTTCCAGATAGAAAATATATTTTGAGGAGGATACTCCCCCACAACCCTCAGGGCAAGGGTTTTAAGTTATGCCCTGTGGGCATAAACTTCAAAACAGGTTCATTCGATTGGAAATTAAAGAGCTAGTGCCCTTTTTAATAGTCGAAAGTGATTGGAGTGTAACTAGCCCCCCCCCCCAAGCCCATCATTTCCCCAAACACATCCAATCAAAATTTTCAGATAGCCATTTTGTTCAGCGTAGTTGATTTCCAGATAGAAAATATATTTTTGAGGAGGACACTCCCCCACAACCCTCAGAGCAAGGGTTTTAAGTTATGCCCTGGGGGCATATAAGTTTTTATAGAAGGCGTTGTCGTAGAAACTTCAAAAAAGGCTCATTTGATTGGAAATTCAAAAAGCTAGTGCCTTTTTAATAGTCGAAAGTGATTGGAGGGCAACTAGCCCCCCCCCCCACGCCCATTATTCCCCCAAACACATCCAATCAAAATTTTGAGATAGCCATTTTGTTCAGCGTAGTTGATTTCTAGATAGAAAATATATTTTTGAGGAGGACACCCCCCCACAACCCTCAGGGCAAGGGTTTTAAGTTATGCCCTGGAGGCATATAAGGTTTTTATAGAAGGCGCTGTCGTAGAAACTTCAAAACAGGCTCATTCGATTGGAAATCGAGAGTTCTAGTGCCCTTTTTAATAGTCGAAAGTGATTGGAGTGTAAATAGCTCACCCCCCCCCCCACGCCCATCATTTCCCCAAACATCCAATCAAAATTTTCAGATAGCCATTTTGTTCAGCGTAGTTGATTTCCAGATAGAAAATATATTTTTGAGGAGGACACTCCCCCACAACCCTCAGGGCAAGGGTTTTAAGTTATGCCCTGGGGGCATATAAGGTTTTTATAGAAGGCGTTGTTGTAGAAAATTCAAAACAGGCTCATTTGATTGGAAATTAAAGGGCTAGTGCCCTTTTTAATAGTCGAAAATGATTGGAGGGCAAACTCCCCCCCCCCCATTCCCCCAAACACATCCAATCAAAATTTTGAGATAGCCATTTTGTTCAGCGTAGTTGATTTCCAGATAGAAAATATATTTTGAGGAGGATACTCCCCCACAACCCTCAGGGCAAGGGTTTTAAGTTATGCCCTGGGGGCATATAAGGTTTTTATAGAAGGCATTGTCGTAGAAACTTCAAAACAGGTTCATTCGATTGGAAATTAAAGAGCTAGTGCCCTTTTTAATAGTCGAAAGTGATTGGAGTGTAACTAGCCCCCCCCCCCCCAAGCCCATCATTTCCCGAAACACGTCCAATCAAAATTTTCAGATAGCCATTTTGTTCAGCGTACTTGATTTCCAGACAGAAAATATATTTTTGAGGAGGACACTCCCCCACAACCCTCAGAGCAAGGGTTTTAAGTTATGCCCTGGGGGCATATAAGGTTTTTATAGAAGGCGTTCTCGTAAAAACTTCAAAACAGGCTCATTCGATTGGAAATTAAAGGGCTAGTGCCCTTTTTAACAGTCGAAAGTGATTGGAGGGCAACTAGCCCCCCCCCCCCCACGCCCATTATTCCCCAAACACATCCAATCAAAATTTTGAGATAGCCATTTTGTTCAGCGTAGTTGATTTTCAGATAGAAAATATATTTTTGAGGAGGACTTTCCCCCACAACCCTCAGGGCAAGGGTTTTAAGTTATGCCCTGGAGGCATATAAGGTTTTTATAGAAGGCGCTGTCGTAGAAACTTCAAAACAGGCTCATTCGATTGGAAATCGAGAGTTCTAGTGCCCTTTTTAATAGTCGAAAGTGATTGGAGTGTAACTAGCCCCCCCCCCCAAGCCCATCATTTCCCCAAACACATCTAATCAAAATTTTCAGATAGCCATTTTGTTCAGCGTAGTTGATTTCCAGATAGAAAATATATTTTTGAGGAGGACACTCCCCCACAACCCTCAGAGCAAGGGTTTTAAGTTATGCCCTGGGGGCATATAAGGTTTTTATAGAAGGCATTGTCGTAGAAACTTCAAAACAGGTTCATTCGATTGGAAATTAAAGAGCTAGTGCCCTTTTTAATAGTCGAAAATGATTGGAGGGCAACTAGTCCCCCCCCCACGCCCATCATTCCACCAAAAACATTCCAATCAAAAT
Source organism: Artemia sinica (assembly GCA_027921565.1). Taxonomy (NCBI): domain Eukaryota; kingdom Metazoa; phylum Arthropoda; class Branchiopoda; order Anostraca; family Artemiidae; genus Artemia; species Artemia sinica. The sequence goes on along the minus strand of CM051260.1, from coordinate 38,272,001 downwards.
TTTGAGATAGCCATTTTGTTCAGCGTAGTTGATTTCCAGATAGAAAATATATTTTTGAGGAGGACACTCCCCCACAACCCTCCGGGCAAGGGTTTTAAGTTATGCCCTGGGGTATATAAGGTTTTTATAGAAGGCGTTCTCGTAGAAACTTCAAAACAGGCTCATTCGATTGGAAATTAAAGGGCTAGTGCCCTTTTTAATAGTCGAAAGTGATTGGAGGGCAACTAGCCCCCCACGCCCATTATTCCCCCAAACACATCCAATCAAAATTTTGAGATAGCCATTTTGTTCAGCGTAGTTGATTTCCAGATAGAAAATATATTTTTGAGGAGGACACTCCCCCACAACCCTCAGGGCAAGGGTTTTAAGTTATGCCCTGGAGGCATATAAGGTTTTTATAGAAGGCGCTGTCGTAGAAACTTCAAAACAGGCTCATTCGATTGGAAATCGAGAGTTCTAGTGCCCTTTTTAATAGTCGAAAGTGATATAAGGCATATAAGGTTTTTATAGAAGGCATTGTCGTAGAAACTTCAAAACAGGTTCATTCGATTGGAAATTAAAGAGCTAGTGCCCTTTTTAATAGTCGAAAGTGATTGGAGTGTAACTAGCCCCCCCCCCCAAGCCCATCATTTCCCCAAACACATCTAATCAAAATTTTCAGATAGCCATTTTGTTCAGCGTAGTTGATTTCCAGATAGAAAATATATTTTTGAGGAGGACACTCCCCCACAACCCTCAGAGCAAGGGTTTTAAGTTATGCCCTGGGGGCATATAAGGTTTTTATAGAAGGCATTGTCGTAGAAACTTCAAAAACAGGTTCATTCGATTGGAAATTAAAGAGCTAGTGCCCTTTTTAATAGTCGAAAATGATTGGAGGGCAACTAGTCCCCCCCCCCCACGCCCATCATTCCACCAAAAACATTCCAATCAAAATTTTGAGATAGCCATTTTGTTCAGCGTAGTTGATTTCCAGATAGAAAATATATTTTTGAGGAGGACACTCCCCCACAACCCTCCGGGCAAGGGTTTTAAGTTATACCCTGGGGTATATAAGGTTTTTATAGAAGGCGTTCTCGTAGAAACTTCAAAACAGGCTCATTCGATTGTAAATTAAAGGGCTAGTGCCCTTTTTAATAGTCGAAAGTGATTGGAGGGCAACTAGCCCCCCCACGCCCATTATTCCCCCAAACACATCCAATCAAAATTTTGAGATAGCCATTTTGTTCAGCGTAGTTGATTTTCAGATAGAAAATATATTTTTGAGGAGGACACTCCCCCACAACCCTCAGGGCAAGGGTTTTAAGTTATGCCCTGGAGGCATATAAGGTTTTTTATAGAAGGCGCTGTCGTAGAAACTTCAAAACAGGCTCATTCGATTGGAAATCGAGAGTTCTAGTGCCCTTTTTAATAGTCGAAAGTGATATAAGGCATATAAGGTTTTTATAGAAGGCATTGTCGTAGAAACTTCAAAACAGGTTCATTCGATTGGAAATTAAAGAGCTAGTGCCCTTTTTAATAGTCGAAAGTGATTGGAGTGCAACTAGCCCCCCCCCACGCCCATCATTTCCCCAAACACATCCAATCAAAATTTTCAGATAGCCATTTTGTTCAGCGTTGTTGATTTCCAGATAGAAAATATATTTTTGAGGAGGACACTCCCCCACAACCCTCAGAGCAAGGGTTTTAAGTTATGCCCTGGGGGCATATAAGGTTTTTATAGAAGGCGTTGTCGTAGAAACTTCAAAAAAGGCTCATTTGATTGGAAATTCAAAAAGCTAGTGCCTTTTTAATAGTCGAAAGTGATTGGAGGGCAACTAGCCCACCCCCCCACACCCATTATTCCCCCAAACACATCCAATCAAAATTTTGAGATAGTCATTTTGTTCAGCGTAGTTGATTTCCAGATAGAAAATATATTTTTGAGGAGGACACTCCCCCACAACCCTCAGGGCAAGGGTTTTAAGTTATGCCCTGGAGGCATATAAGGTTTTGATAGAAGGCGCTGTCGTAGAAACTTCAAAACAGGCTCATTCAATTGGAAATCGAGAGTTCTAGTGCCCTTTTTAATAGTCGAAAGTGATTGGAGTGTAAATAGCTCACTCCCCCCCCCACGCCCATCATTTCCCCAAACATCCAATCAAAATTTTTAGATAGCCATTTTGTTCAGCGTAGTTGATTTCCAGATAGAAAATATATTTTTGAGGAGGACACTCCCCCACAACCCTCAGGGCAAGGGTTTTAAGTTATGCCCTGGGGGCATATAAGGTTTTTATAGAAGGCGTTGCTGTAGAAAATTCAAAACAGGCTCATTCGATTGGAAATTAAAGGCTAGTGCCCTTTTTAATAGTCGAAAGTGATTGGAGGGCAACTCCCCCCCCCCACTCCCATCATTTCCCCAACACATCCAATCAAAATTTTGAGATAGCCATTTTGTTCAGCGTAGTTGATTTCCAGATAGAAAATATATTTTGAGGAGGATACTCCCCCACAACCCTCAGGGCAAGGGTTTTAAGTTATGCCCTGGGGGCATATAAGGTTTTTATAGAAGGCGTTGTCGTAGAAACTTCAAAACAGGTTCATTCGATTGGAAATTAAAGAGCTAGTGCCCTTTTTAATAGTCGAAAGTGATTGGAGTGTAACTAGCCCCCCCCCCAAGCCCATCATTTCCCCGAACACATCCAATCAAAATTTACAGATAGCCATTTTGTTCAGCGTAGTTGATTTCCAGATAGAAAATATATTTTTGAGGAGGACACTCCCCCACAACCCTCAGAGCAAGGGTTTTAAGTTATGCCCTGGGGGCATATAAGGTTTTTATAGAAGGCGTTGTCGTAGAAACTTCAAAACAGGCTCATTCGATTGGAAATTAAAGGGATAGTGAGCTTTTTAATAGTCGAAAATGATTGGAGGGCAACTAGCCCCCCCCCCCCCCACGCCCATCATTCCCCCAAAAACATTCCAATAAAATTTTGAGATAGCCATTTTGTTCAGCGTAGTTGATTTCCAGATAGAAAATATATTTTTGAGGAGAACACTCCCCCACAACCCTCCGGGCAAGGGTTTTAAGTTATGCCCTGGGGTATATAAGGTTTTTATAGAAGGCGTTCTCGTAGAAACTTCAAAACAGGCTCATTCGATTGGAAATTAAAGGGCTAGTACCCTTTTTAATAGTTGAAAGTGATTGAAGTGCAACTAGCCCCCACTCCCACCCCGACGCCCATCATTTCCCCAAACACATCCAATCAAAATTTCTGATTTGTTCAGCGTAGTTGATTTCCAGATAGAAAATATATTTTGAGGAGGACACTCCCCAACAACCCTCAGGGCAAGGGTTTTAAGTTATGCCCTGGGGGCATATAAGGTTTTTATAGAAGGCGTTGTCGTAGAAACTTCAAAACAGGCTCATTCGATTCGAAATTAAAGGGCTAGTGCCCTTTTTAATAGTCGAAAGTGATTGGAGTGTAACTAGCCCCCCCCCCCCCCACGCCGATCATTTCCCCAAACACATCCAATCAAAATTTTGTTCAACGTAGTTGATTTACAGATAAAAAATATATTTTTGAGGAGGACACTCCCCCACAACCCTCAGGGCAAGGGTTTTAAGTTATGCCCTGGGGGCATATAAGGTTTTTATAGAAGGTGTTGTCGTAGAAACTTCAAAACAGGCTCATTCGATTGGAAATTAAAGGGCTAGTGCCCTTTTTAATAGTCGAAAGTGATCGGAGTGCAACTAGCCCCCATTTAATTAAACGTAGTTTTAAGTTCTGGAAATTAGGTCTTTGAGGATGACAACTCCCCCACAGCCCTCAGGGCAAGGGTTGTAATTTAAGGATTCTCCGAATCCTTCCCATTATTTCTTATGGAAGGGATGCTCGTATAAACTTTAGAGAGGGCTCATTTGACTGAAAATTGAAAGTTCTTGTTCACTTTTTAAGAGTCAAAAGAGATTGGAGGGTAACTAGCCCCCCCTCCTCCAAGCCATAAATGCATCAGATAAAAATTTTGAGATAGACCAGGGCCCGGGGGTAGGCGTTTTAAGTTATGCCCTAGGGCATAACTTATTAAGAGGGGTTTATAACTTATGGGAAGGGGTTTTGTATGGGAAGAACACATAGGAAATCTATTATAATTATCCAACTTTAAGGTTAAAATACATACTCTGTGATAGATGCAAAATTGCTTTGGCACACAAAATCCTATTAAGGTCAATTCCAAACAGTCGTGATCCCTTTGTGTCAGCAAGTGAAATGGTCTAAACCCCCTTATTGGAGCTATTTTTTCAATCCATTCATTGTTGTCAATCGCTGTCCACAAGTTATGCAAGCTGTCTATTGTTCATATATAAGGTTTTATCAAAGAGGTAATCGTATAGACTTTTAAAAAAGCCTCATTCGATTTAAATTGAAAGTTCTAGATCTGTTTTCTAAAGTCAAGAATAATCGGACAGTAAGTACCCCCCCCCCTCCATGCCATAAAAACTTGAAACTTTTTGCAATCAAAAACGAACAAAAATTAATAAAAAAAACTTTCCCAAAAAACAAGTTTTTCAAAGAAAAGTAAAGGCCATTTTAAACTTAAGCTCAGTTGATACGAATACCTGTTAAAATTCAAACTCAAAACGACCAGAAATTACTATTAAAGAATAAATGAAACCCAAAACGAACAGAAATTAAATAAACAATGAATAAATAGATCTTAAAGCGAGTAGTGCTTAGATTGAATATGAAAATAAAGCTTTGCTATTAAAGTATAATTTAAAGTAAATATATTAAAGTAAATGTTTTGCTATTAAAGTATAAATGAAACTTAAAACGAGCAGAAATTAAATATACAATCAATGCGAACAAACATACAATATAATTAATGTAAATGAATAAATTAAATCTTAAAACGAGTGAAACTTAAAAAGAATATGCAAATCAAGTTGAATCGAATAAAAATAACTACAAACAAGAGTTTGGGTATCGCCTCACTGCAGAAGCCTAAAACTGCTTCAATGCTGTAAGAACTGGAAAATAATAAATTTGTAATATACGAGTAATTCGTTTTCAGTGAAGCACCAATGACTCAGAAGGCTTTAGGTTTTTACAGTTAAAGAAGGGGGCAGTATCCAAATTTTGCTTGTAGTGAAACTATATTGTCTTGACCAATCTTGAAAAGAACTAATAAATTAAACTGAATATTTGATGCATAATGATATTAATTGCTAAAAGCTCATCAGTCCAAAATTTTACTGTAATTTTAATATTTATTTTCATATTAAGTACAAAAGAAAACATTTGTAATATAATTCGTTTTCAGTAAAGCGCCAATGACGCAGTAGGTTTTAGGCTTCTGCAGTGAGACGATACCCAAACTCTTGTTTGTAGTTATTTTTATTCGATTCAAACTTGATTTGCATATTCAATTTAAGTTTCACTCGTTTTAAGATTTATTTCTTCATTTACATTAATATATATTGTATGTTTGTTCGCAATGATTGTTTATTTAATTTCTGTTCGTTTTAAGTTTCATTTATACTTTAATAGCAAAACCATTTGTTTTCGTTTTAAGCTTGATTTTCATATTCAATCTAAGCACTACTCGCTTTAAGATCTATTTATTCATTTATATTATTACTTGTTGTATGTTTTTTGCTATGATTGTTTATTTAATTTCTGTTCGTTTTGGGTTTCATTTATTCTTTAATAGTAATTTCTGGTCGTTTTGAGTTTGAATTTTAACAGGTATTCGTATCAACTGAGCATAAGTTTAAAATGGCCTTTACTTTTCTTTGAAAAACTTATTTTTCGGAAAGTTTTTTTTTAATTAATTACGAAAAAGAACTCTCGAAAGTTATTCAATAAAAACTTTTATTCTATAAATGAATCCTACAAAGTTGAATAAATTGTTAGCAAGTATAGTGAAAAGTAGAGAAAAACAAAGAAATTTAGTTCAAGAACGTTCCTTAGAGGAAGCTGGATTTCGCAACTATGCTGAAAAGTTGGGTGCTCCAATCGTCGAAGCAGAAGATAAAAATACAAATATGATTAGTGATAAATTACATGAAAATGACAGTAATTTAAGAAGACGATTTCAACGACTGGATCAATATGCAACGCAGCAAGTTTTCAAGCTCACTCATGTCAAGCTATTTTACCCGAATAAACCAAATTTCACTGCTAATGTCGATTCTGAGATGGATGAAGAACTTTGAGAGAAATCAATAAGGACTATGATCCTAATGGATTCTATTTTGAAATGCCTAGTTTTTATTTAGAATATTATCAATCATAGGCAGCGCTAGCGCGCTGCCTAAGTAAAGAACGATGTGGGCACAATATTTTTTTTTTTGTCCACCCGGGCACTTCGTATCGAAGCAGTTGTCGTAGAAACTTCAAAAAGGGCTCATTCGATTGGAAATTGGAGTGGCTAGTGCCCCTTTTAATAGTCGAAAGTGATTGGAGGCCAACTAGCCCCCCCCCCCCAACGCCATCATTCCCACAAACAAATCCAATCAAAATTTTGAGATAGCCATTTTGTTCAGCGTAGTTGATTTCAAGATAGAAAATATATTTTTGAGGAGGACACTCCCCACAACCCTCGGGGCAAGGGTTTTAAGTTATGCCCTGAGGGCATATAAGAACGATGTTGGCACAATGTACTATTTATTTTTTTTCCTTTAGAGCAGGGCACTTCATATGGAAGGGGTCGTCGTAGAAACTTCAAAACGGGCTCATTCGATTGGAAATTGAGAGTTCTAGTGGCCTTTTTAATAGTCGAAAGTGATTGGAGGCCAACTAGCCCCCACGCCCATCATTCCCCCAGACACATCCAATCAAAATTTTGAGATAGCCATTTTGTTCAGCGTAGTTGATTTCCAGATAGAAAACATGTTTTTGAGGAGGACAATCCCCCACAACCCTCAGGGCAAGGGTTTGAAGTTATGTCCTGGAGGCATATAAGGTTTTTATAGAAGGCGTGGTCGTAGAAACTTCAAAACAGGCTCATCGATTGGAAATTCGAAGGGCTAGTACCCTTTTTAATAGTCGAAAGTGATTGGAGGGCAACTAGCCTCCCCCCCCCACGCCCATCATAAATCCAAACACATTCGATCAAAATTTTGAGATAGCCATTTTGTTCAGCATAGTTGATTTCCAGATAGAAAATATATTTTTGAGGAGGACACTCCCCCACAACCCTCAGGGCAAGAATTATAAGTTATGCCCTGGGGGCATATAAGGTTTTTATTGAAATCTTTGTCGTAGAAACTTGAAAAAGGGCTCATTCAATTTGAAATTCAAAGGAATAGTACCCTTTTTAATAGTTGAAAGTGATTCGAGGGCAGCTAGCCCCCCTCTCACGCCCACCATTTTCCCCAAACACATCCAATCAAAATTTTTAGATAGCCATTTTATTCAACGTAGTTGAAAGTTTTGGAAACTAGGTCTTTAAGGATGACAACCCCCCCCCTCACAGCCCTCAGGGCAAGAATTATAAGTTATGCCCTGTGGGCATATAAGGTTTTTATTGAAATCTTTGTCGTAGAAACTTGCAAAAGGGCTCATTCAATTGGAAATTGAAAGGGCTAGTGCCTTTTTAATAGTTGAAAGTGATTGAATAGCGACTAACAACCCTCTCACGCCCACCATTTTCCAAAACACATCCAATCCAATTTTTAAAGATATCCATTTTGTTCAACGTACTTGAACGTTCTGGAAATTAGGTCTATGAGGGGGTTATTATGATAACCCCCTCATAGCCCTCAGTGCAAGGGTTGTAAGTTATGCGTGGGGGCATATAAGGTTCATATAGAAAGTTGTTGCATAAATCATAGGCAGCACGATCGAGCTGTCCAAGTAAAGAACGGGGACACTCGAGAACGAGCAAGAAACGGGGACTAAATAAAGAGGAGGACACTCCCCCACAACCCTCAGGGCAAGGGTTTTAGGTTATGCCCTGAGGGCAAATAAGAACGATGTTGACACAATGTATTATTTATTAATTTTTCCTTTAGAGCAAGGCACTTTGTATCGAAGAAGTTGTCGTAGAAACTTCGGAAAGCGCTCATTCAATTGGAAACTGGAGTGGCTTGTGCCTTTTTAATAGTCGAAAGTGATTTGAAGGCAACTAACACCCCTCTCACGCCCACCATTTCCCCAAACACATCCAATCAAAATTTTGAGATAGCCATGTTGTCTAACGTAGTTGAAAGTTCTGGAATTTCGGTCTTAGAGGATGACAACCACCCTAACAGACCTTAGGGTAAGGGTTGTAATTTATGCCTTGGGGCCATATAAGGTGTTTATAGAATGCGTTGTCGTTCCCAAAAGGGCTCATTCGACTGGAAATCGAAAGGCCTAGTGCCCTTTTTAATAGTTGAAAGTGATTGGAAGGCTTGACATTTTTATAGTAAAGATAGTAGACCAGGGCACTTCGTATCGAAGGAGTTGTCATGAGAACTTCGACAAGGGCTCATTTGATTGAAAATAGAAAGGGCAGATGCCCCTTTTAATAGTCCGAAAGTGATTTGAGGGCAACTCCCCCTTCCACTCCCACCCTCCCACACCAACCCTCCCATTTCTGCTCTTAAAATTTAACCAAATCAAAATAGCGTAAGTGCATCCAAGCTATCAAAGAAAGTAAACAGATTTTTTTTTGCGAATGGTATCAAGTTTTCCATTTCAGGTCAACTAGAAGGGGTATTAAACTAAATTAAACAGTACTATTGTGTCCAGATTTCTAAAAGGGTGTAAGTTGTTAAAATTGCTGAAAATTTGTCTCCAGCATAGAAATAACAGGCCAGACTATAAAGTCTTAAAAACGAAAAGATTCAAAGTATTATTTTCTTTTTCCCTGAAAAGACTATGTCAATATAAAACGAACATAAATTAATTTAAAAAACTTTTCCCACAAAATAAGTTTGTCAAAGAAAAGTAAAGAACTCCATTAAACAAAAAATGAGCAAAAATAAAGTAAAATAATCTACCAAGCGTGAAACTACCACAAATCAGCATCGATAAAAAAATGAAACCCAAAACGAACAAAAATTACAATAAATAACCGATCAAACTCAAAAGGAGCAGAAATTAACATAAGTTGGGCGCAAAAACCCCTATGCCTTCCCAAGGCCAGGACAAAATTTGCACTTTACTGAAAAAATACAAATGAATGTGCATTGTCAGTTTAATATACATATACTGATATTTAGTAATCAAAATGTTAATATTATTGATTTATTAAAGTTATAAAGTAAAAACATTTATATTTTTTCAGTAAAGTGATGTTTTGAGTTTGACTCGGTTAATTATTGTAATTTCTGTTCGTTTTGGGTTTCATTTATTTATCGATGCTGGTTTGTGGTAGTTTCACGCTTGATAGATTATTTGATTTTATTTTTGCTCATTTTTTGTTTAATGGAGTTCTTTACTTTTCTTTGAAAAATCTTATTTTGTGGAAAAAGTTTTTTAAATTAATATTTAAAACAGGCTATAGATGAATCAGAAACACTTAATCAAAGATACGGAGGAAAGATAAAAGGTGTGAAATCTAATGAATTAGAAAAAAGTCTCAGTTCGTAAAATTCTACAGAAGAAGGTTAAAAGCTATTAAAGATAACTTTGATGTTATACATCTTCAGCAAGGAACTGAAATTTATATGAATGCAAATGATATGATTGAAAAATTATATAGTTTGTTAGGTAGCAGAGCTGCTGGAAATACATCTGATGAAGTGAGAAATGAAGCTATTGACCTGCTCGATTCATTATTCAAAAATAAAATTATTAAGAAAAATGACTATAATACTATTTACAACAACTATCTCAGAATTTGATAATGAATCAGAAATAAAAAAGATAACAGTTATAGCAAAACAATACGGCATTTGACCATATGAACACTAATAGAATTGAAGTGAGAGTAAATGGATATAAATATCCACAAGAAGATTTTAAATGTGATTTCAGTGATGCTAATGAAGATTATTCTAACACTTACCAACCATTTTTTCAGTCAGGATATAAACATAAAAATGTTGATAGTGGAACAATTGTAAGCTACAATGATTTTAAAACAGTATATCCTTTATTTTATTTTGATGTTTCAAAGCATGAATCGAATATTTATCGAAGTGGATCAACTGCTGATATAGAAATTAAACTTTTATTAGATCTAGTTCCATACAACATTTACTGCATTATATTTTCAGAAAGAAAAGCAATCATGGAAGTCATTGATAGTAATTATATGTTAATATATAAATTATTTTCGATTTGGAAATTTGTTTAATAAAATAGTTTACTAATAAATGTAGAAACTTTTAAGTGAAATAAAAATTGAAAATAAATATATCCGAACTATTAGGAAAGAATATTTAGACATCGGAATGGAATATACAATTAAAGCAATGAAATGTGTTACATCTAAACATGGAAAGAAAATCGTTATCACTATTGATTTTAAAGGTGAAATGGTTGATCTATTTGCATCTAAGCAGTTTGATTCTAAAGCAGTTGATTCTGAAAATAAATTCAAAAAAAAAAAAAAAATAGATAAAGGTATGATTTTAAAGGTAATTAAAAGAAAGGGGAAAGGTAATAACAATTATTTGGATATTGATATCGAAATATCCACTAAATATTAAATCATATTAAATTATTACATTTTAACAGTAGTATATATAAAGTATTGAATATAAGTAAAATATGCATCAATTCTTACTTCACAAGACCTGTTTGATCTTAAAGCTCATGATGGGAAATTGTAAAAATGTCGGAAATTTTCTTTTAAAATGGTGTGAATTCAATTGAAAAGAGGATAAACTGGATTGATTAATGATGTGGTCCAGCTCCTGTATTTACTTTACTACTTTAGGCCCTTGCCTCTTAGGCATCTGAATACAAATTATGCTTCCTTTCTTGAATTAAAATCCTATCTCAAGCACTTCACACTTAGACTTAGATCTGAGAGTCAGATATAAGCTCAGTCTTGCATCGTTAGTAAATTCAAACTACCGCACAGTGATTTTGAGTTATTTTTGGAGTGATGGAGAATTTAATAGCTTTCATTTCAACAAAAACAATCAAAAGCGTATTAAGAACAAGTCACATTTCTCACACAAGTGATATACTTAGATGGTAGAATATAGGAGGGACCAAGAAAAATATTGTGTCTATCTTCTAGCATTACCAATTGGTACAATTTTTATTTTATTTATTGTCTTCAGTAGGTTTCTCGTGGCCCTATGTAAATATAACTCTAAACCTAGTCACGAAAAGCCTCTTAGCGGTTTTCCAAATCTGTGATTGAAAAACTGTTTTGGCCCTTTTGGGCCCCATCTTACCCAACACAATTTTTCTTACATACGTTCCCCCTGACCCAGGGACCCATGACTGTCAGTATTTTTAGCCCCCTATCACCATCCTCCTTCTAAAAAGAGTGTGTTCAACCTGACCCAGGAAACGATTCTTAGATGTTTCAAGCCAATCGAAGAAGTGTTTTTATCTCTTTTTTTTTATCCCACTTTCAGATGAAGGGAGGCCTTTCCCACAAGCAATTTTTACCTTTCCCACAAGCATTTGGCCAAGGGACTTACGGTTTTTTTCTATTTTTCTTGTGGTTCAGGGTTTCCGTGGCCGAGGGCTTAAGGATACAAGTTTCAAAACGATTGAAAAAATTAGTTTGACACTTTTTGAGACCCCATTTTTTTAGGAAGCAGACATGACTTCAACCTATTTTTTGTATTAGGACCCCCTTGATCCAGGGATTTACAGATTCAAGTTTCAAGCCTCTCAAAAAAAAGATCGTTTTTCAGGCCCCATTTTCAGGCAAACCTTTCGACTATTCTGAATAAAAATGGATATTTAATTTGATATTAAGGGGTGGGGTGGTGGTAATGGGACTAGTTAGAAAAAATGGGCAACAGAAGGGAAAGGTCGCCCTTCAACCAATTTCGACATTGAAAGGGCACTAGAACATTCAGTTTATCCAATCGAATGACATCCCTACCAAGTTTCTATGACCACTCCTTCCATAAAAAGAAACTGGGCAAAATAGCATATGACTGCCATATTCCTCTTTACCATAGGTAACGCTAAACCGTTGCCTCTGATTCACACACGAGGAAGAAAAAATTGACGAGAATCTACTTCATATCAAACTAATAAACTAGATTTATTTTCTAAAATCTATTAATATACAAGATGGAATTCCTGGATGTTTGACAAATTTTAATTGTTCAATGTTGTCACGATAAAGGAAAAACTGTTCAAAATATACTGTATTTTTTTTTTCAATGTAGCGTAAAGGACATTTTATGCATTGAAGGTTTAAGGGGGTGATAGTGCAACTTACATTGATGGTAGTTTTGTAATACAGACCTGATTTCTCTTTTAATTTCGGTTGGTTCTAGGATTCATCTTTTCGCCTATGGTAATGTCCCTTATTTTCAGTTTGACTAAACTATTACTTTCAATTTCTACTCGATTTAAAATTTATTTAGTCCTTCATAAGCCTAATAGTTTCTGTCTGTTTTAAGCCCATGAATTAAAAACTCAAAAACTTTTCCACAGTAAAAGTTTCCAAAGAAAAGTAAATACATCAAAACTTAAAAAACAAGCAGAAATGAAGCCATATAAGAAATAAAATTCAAGACCAACAGAAATTAGAATGACTAATTAATTCAAACATAAGACGAACAAAAATTAACACAAACAGTGGCGAGGCTAACGCCCCCCTTAAACCCACAAAAGGTCAGAGCCTCATTTGCACTTGTGTCCCATTATCTTTGTAACATTTTCTTCTGTCCAAGGGATTTTCAAAATCTAAGTTTCAAACCCATTAGACAAACATTCGTTCACCCTATTTTCAGGTCCTCTAAAGCCCCCACGCCCCTCAGATACTGAAGTCCCTTTGGGCTAAGGAGCAATTCCTGATAGTTCCAAGCTGATCAGAAAATACAACTTTCCAATTCATTCTCGAGCCCCATTTTGAATGACTATGTAGGCCTACGACCAAACCAAAATCTTTTTCTAAATTGGGGTTTCCTTGGCCCAGACAATACAGTCAAATTGTTCTGGAAAAAAGGTTTTGCCCCTTTTTATTGAAGTAACAGGTTTTTGGCCCATTTTCTAAGGGGCTTTTCCTCCAACCAAGTTTTTTGTGCATTACGGTGTCTTTAGAACAACGACATTTGGGTTTAAGTTTCAAGCCACTGGAAAAAGATTTTCACCCTTTTAGGGACAAATTTTTTTTGCCCATTTTCGGGGGGCTGATACCCAAATTTTTCTTTTAAAGCTGACGGAAGTTCGGTCCCATTTTCGAACAAACCATTTTTTCCAAACTTTGTCTCGTACAATAAGATTCCCTTGACACAAATCTAATAATTTAAATTTCAAGCTAATCAGACCAAGAAGTTTTTTGGCACATTTTTGGGCCCAATTTTTGTGGGGAGTATACACACGACCTAAATTTGGTTACCCACTAGGGTCTCCTTTGCCAGAGAACTAATGGCTGTTATTCTTATCAGAGGCAACGCTGTAGCGTTGCCTATAGTAAAGGCCATACGGCTCCAATGTTTTATTATATTTATTATATTATTTTTTTTTCCAGAGGCACTTCATATGGAAGGGGTCGTCTTAGAAACTTCAAAGGGAGCTCATTCGATTGGAAATCGAGAGTTCTAGTGCCCTTTTTAATAGTCGAAAATGATTGGAGGGCAACTAGCCCCCCCCCCACGCCCATCATTCCCCCAAACACATCCAATCAAAATTTTGAGATAACCATTTTGTTCAGCGTAGTCGATTTTCAGATAGAAAATACGTTTTTGAGGAGGACACTCCCCCACAACCCTCAAGGCAAGGGTTTTAAGTTATACCCTGGGGGCATATAGGTTTTGATAGAAGGCGGTGTCGTAGAAACTTCAAAAAAGGCTCATTCGATTGGAAATTCAAAGGGCTAGTGCCCTTTTTAATAGTCGAAATGATTTGAGGGCAACTAACCCCCCTCTCACGCCCACCTTTTCCCCAAACACATCCAATCAAAATTTTGAGACAGCCATTTTGTTAAACGCAGTTTTAAGTTCTGGAAATTAGGTCTTTGAGGATGACAACTCCCCCACAGCCCTCACGGCAAGGGTTGTAATTTAAGAATTCTCAAAATCCTTCATATTATTTCTTATGGAAGGGATGCTCGTATAAACTTTAGAGAGGGCTCATTTGATTGGAAATTGAAAGTTCTTGTTCACCTTTTAAGAGTCAAAAGAGATTGGAGGGCAACTGCCCGCCCCCTCCTCCTCCACACCCTAAATGCATCAGATAAAAATTTTGAGATAGACATTTTGTTAAAATAGTTCAAAGTTCTGATAACAAAAAAATCCGGTGTTGACACAGCCCACCAGGGCCCGGGGGTAGGCGTTGTAAGTTATGCCCTGGGGGCATATAAACAATCAAACATTATTAAATAAACAATAAACAATCATTAAATAAACAATCCATGCAACAAACATACATTAGATATTAATGTAACTTAATAAATAAATTTAGTGCTGATATTAATGTAAATTAATAAATTAATTTCTGCTGGGTGGAATTTAACGCGGGGGAATTATCAGCAGGAAAAGAAAATGTTCTTTGAGGGGGGAGGTATTTCCCAGGGGTGGATTTTCCAAATGTGAATTATTTAGGGAGGGGACGACTAAACCCATTCGATAATATTCTAAATTTTACATCTGAAAGCAACGGAATAAAGAATCAACGGAAATGTCAGAGATAGCACTTCAGGTTCCTTTAGACGATTTTGCTCGTGTCTTTTGAAAAAAGACATTTTCAAAAGACATATTATTTTCAGTTGTATTACTTTCTCTGTGGCTGCTCAATTATGCATGTGAGGGGGGAGACTTCCCCCCACCACTGTCTACGCTAAGGTTTCAGTTTTTATCTCAAGGCCTAAAAACGAACGCAATGCGATAAAAGTATAACTCAAAATAACATATATAGAATAATATATGCACATGACATGGAACAATTAATCAAAATTGCATATTATGAGTTGAGGCTCACCCAAATGATGGCCCAAGGGGCTCACCATTCCACAATCTATGAAATCAATCCTGCGATAACTGAAAATATAAAATATTTTTGAGTATTTTAACGTCTTCCACAACTCAAACAGTCCAACATTCTACAGCCCAATGAGTCTGTCTAATCTCCTAAATCAGGAACGGAGGAGATAAGTGAAGTTCCGCCCCGTATTGGATGAGTCTCCAACCTCCCCCTCTCCTACTGTCTACGCTAAAGTTTTCTTCTTTATGCCAAGTACGCCGCCCCCACCCCAAAGACTTTAATAAGGTAAAGTTTTGTATGGGAAGAACGCACAGTAAACCTATTATAATTATCCAATTATAAGGTTAAAATACATACTCTGCGATAGATGCAAAATTGCTTTGGCACACAAATCCTATTAAGGTCAATTCCAAACAGTCGTGATCCCTTTGTGTCAGCAAGTGAAATGGTCTAGACCCCCTTATTGGAGCTATTTTTTCAATCCATTTATTGTTGTCAATCGCTGTCCACAAGCTATGCAAGCTGTCTATTGTTCATATATAAGGTTTTTATCAAAGAGGTAATCATACAGACTTTGAAAAAAGCCTCATTTGATTTAAATTGAAAGTTCTAGATCCGTTTTTCAAAGTCAGGAATAATCGGACAATAAGCACCCCCCTCCCCCATGCCATAAAACTTGAAACTTTTTGCAATCAAAAACGAACAAAAATTAACTGAAAAAAAACTTTCCGAAAAATAAGTTTTTCAAAGAAAAGTAAAGGCCATTTTAAACTTAAGCTCAGGAGATTCTGATACCTGTTAAAATTCAAACTCAAAACGACCAGAAATTACTATTAAAGAATAAATGAAACCCAAAACGAACAGAAATTAAATAAACAATCATAGCAAAAAACATACAACAAGTAATAATATAAATGAATAAATAGATCTTAAGCGAGTAATGCTTAGATTGAATATGAAAGTCAAGCTTAAAAAGAAAAAAAATATTTTGCTATTAAAGTGTAAATGAAACTTAAAACGAACAGAAATTAAATAAACAATCAATGCAAACAAACATACAATATATATTAATATAAATGAATAAATAAATCTTAAACCGAGTGAAACTTAAATTGAATATGCAAATCAAGTTTGAATTGAATAAAAATAACTAAAATCAAGAGTTTGGGTATCGCCTCACTGCAGAAGCCTAAAACCTACTGCGTCATTGGCGCTTTACTGAAAACGAATTATATTACAAATGTTTTCTTTTGTACTTAATATTGAAAATAAATATTAAAATTACAGTAAAATTTTGAACTGATGAGCTTTCAGCAATTAATATCATTATACATCAAATATTCAGTTTAATTCATTAGTTCTTTCCAAGATTGGTAAGACAAATATAGTTTCACTACAAAAAAAATTTGGATGCTGCCCCCTTCTTTAACTGTAAAAACCTAAGGCCTTCTGCATCATTGGCATATCACTGAAAACGAATTACTCGTGTATTACAAATTTATTCTCTTCCAGTTCTTACAGCATTGAAAATGAAAATAAAAATTACAGTGAAAAAAAATCTTGAACTGATGGATCTTTCAACAATTAATATCATTATATACCGTATCTAATATTCAATTTGATTTTGTTTATACTCTCCAAGACTGCTCAAGACTCATTATCCAGAAAAAATTTATCTTTTATCCAGAAAAAATTTGCTGAACTTATTACAACTGCATATAATAACCATTTCCAAATTTTTGTTCATGGATCCAAAATGAATGAGAAGGTGGCAAGTGGAGCTTTCCTCCCACACCTGAATATGGCAATGGGTGAGAGAATGTATAATTTGGTGTCTATAATGTCTGCAGAGTTAAATGCCATAATCATGGCATTAGAGCACCTTTTGAATAATCAGCATTTGATTGCTAATTCACAAAATATTAGTTTTTTCGGACTCTTTGTCAAGCCTTGAGCTACTCTCTTCAGCTCCTCAGTATAAGTTGGATATAGACGCTTATCATTGTCTTAGCATTATTGATAATCAGGCTTCAAGTGGCATAAAAACTTACCTTCAGTATGTTCCAAGCCACTCAGGTATAAGTGGTAACCATCAGGCAGATGATATAGCAAAAATGCTATAAATATTGACCAGCCAAATGGGAGACCAATCCCCATTAGAGACATTCACTGTTGGAGACTATCAGAGGTATTGTTTAATAAGAATAATCCAATTCTATCTCCCTTTCCCAATAAGGATTTTTCTAAAATGTATCATAGAATTCGTTCTGGAGCAAATGGGCTGAATTTTCTGGCGTTTCTTTATCAGTTCCCTAATTCAAGTGGTTCAATTCTCTCGTCCCCCTGTTGCAGGTATTGTAATAGAAATAATGAAACAATTGACCATTGCCTATTTGAATGTAATATGCTGAAGTCTGCACAACATACCTTGCATTGTAAACTCTTAAAGTGCTTCAAATACCACAAAATCTCACTATCAGCCAAGAGTCTAGCTGACTATACCTGCACACAGAGCACAGAACTCAATATTTATCTTCTTATATTTCAACTCCTAGATTCAAAAGATTTACTGAAAGAAATCTTAGGAGATTCATTAAATAAGAGGCAACCAAGTCGTAGCTCTGTTCAGCTCACAGAGTGAAGCAAAAGGAAAAGGGCTAAATAGTCTCAACTGAAAAGCCCCACCTGCTGAAATAGAAGAAGACATTTTAAAGTCTCTATGCCTATTATATCCTTAAACAATGTGCATGTCAATAGAAATTTGTATACAAGGATCAAATACTTAAGAGGAAGGGGTCAAAATAGTTTCCCTGGGGATGGATTCAAAACCAAAAGGGAGTTTATTTTTAGGTCATTACTTTTCCATAAGGTGGGACGGTTTTTGGGCCAGTATTGGGTGAATCTCCCCACTTCCCTTGGAGCATCCATGTCAATATATGCAACAAGAGCTTTGATATTAGCAAATTTCATTTTTATTATTGTTGTAATACTTATTTCACTACAGCTGAATACTAAAGCAACTAAATGCTAGATTTCAAAAATCAGAGCTTTCACTTACACATTGTTAAATTTGAACAAGTCTTCACATTTAAATGACCTAATAGCAGTCATCTTCTTTTGAACAGGTAACAGAAAATATTTCCTAAAATAAGAGAAACCTTATGATTTATGAATTTTAGCAGTAAAAAAAAAAAAAAAAAAAAAAAAATACTTAAAGTGAACAAAAGAATCAAAAGCTGCTATAGCTAAACTATACAAAATAGCAAATTAACATACAAACTTAATTTCTGTTAAGACTTATTGCTCCTTTAACTCCTTTTAAGAAATATGAAATCAATACATAACAACTCATGAGCCACAACTATCTGCAGCATATTTAAACATTGTGGTCTCAACATCCAGGCAAAAATATAAACATGAATTTCATTGATCAAGTATGCTCCTATGCACCATTACCTTCCTGAGAGATTATCTCATGAAAGCTGTATCATATAAAATTTTTAGTAATATTTTGAAAAAAATATATAACTTTACTGGCAAATAATCTGACCTCTTTAGGAGGGTAGATATAGAGCTCTAGAACATTTTGAGGGTTACAACAGCTTTTGGTGAATGAAAGTGGAATGTCTTTGGTCATTCTTTATACCATGAAACAATTTGGTTTATAAAAGAATATTGTTTGCTATGTGGGCTAAGTACTGCTAACTGTCTAGTTGAAAAACTGGAATCATGTTACCAATTAACTGGTAAACAATCTTGGTACTTGTATGATGAATGCCCTACTGCTCAAGTTGTTCATTCATTGATGCATTGTAGAGCCGTTTTTTTTGTTATTTTCTTTCAGCTTAGTGTGAGACAAGACAAAGAGAAATGACAGAATAGATGGAAAATATACAAGTTGGACTATATATTTGCACATTAGGGGGGGGGGATAAAATATTTGGACAGTGTGAAGTTAGAAAACAAATCTTACTACATAATATGCAGAATAATTGTACCAAACACATTAAGCATGTAGACCCACTATACCTTACCCCCACCCCCCTAATATGCAAAAACAGCCTATAGCCAAAATTTGTTCCTAAATTATTATATTTATATCTTACTTTGGTATATTTCACTAGGATTGAGCATCAGAGAAATATATTAGAAGAACATTATATATATCATACAAGAAACTAGTATCAACTTTGTATTGAAGGAGTTGTTGTAAAAACTTCAAAAGGGCTCACTCGATTGGAAACTGGAGTGGCTAGTGCCCTTTTTAATAATCAAAAGTGATTTTAGGGCAGTAAGCCCCCCCCCATGCCCATCATTCCCCCAAACACATCCAATCAAAATTTTGAGAGAGCTATTTTGTTCAGCATAGTTGATTTCCAGATAGAAAATATGTTTTGAGGAGGACACTCCCCCACAACCCTCAGGGCAAGGGTTTTAAGTTATGCCCTGGGGGCATATAAGGTTTTTCTAGAAGGTGTTGTTGTAGAAACTTCAAAAAAGGCTCCTTTGATTGGAAATTCAAAGGGCTAGTGCCCTTTTTAAAAGTTGAAAGTGATTGAAGTATTGAAACCCCCCCCCCTGTCCATCATTCCCCCAAACACATCCAATCAAAATTTTGAGATAGCCATTTTGTTTCAGCAAAGTTGATTTCTAGGCAAGGGTTTTAAGTTATGCCCTGGGGACATATAAGGTTTTTATAGAAGGTGTTGTCATAGGAACTTCAAAACAGGTTCATTCAATTAAAAATTCAAAGACTAGTGCCCTTTTTAATAGTCGAAAGTTATTGGAGGCAACTAGCCCCCCCCCCACACACACACACCCATCATTCCCCCAAACACATCCAATCAAAATTTTGAGATAGCCATTTTGTTCAGCAAAGTTGATTTCTAAATAGAAAATATATTTTTGAGGAGGACACTCCCCCACAACCCTTGGGGCAAGGGTTTTAAGCTATGCCTTAAAAGCATATAAGAACAATGTTGGCACTATGTATCATTTATTATTCTTTTCCTTTAGAGCAGGGCACTTTGTATCAAAGAAGTTGTTGCAGAAACTCCAAAAAGGGCTCATTCAATTGGAAATTGGAGCAGTGTGTGCCCTTTCTAATAGCTGAAAGTGATTGGAAGGCAACTAACACTTCTTCCATGCCCACCATTTCCCAAAACACATCGAATAAAAATTTTGAGATAGCCATTTTGTTCAGCATAGTTGATTTCCAGTCAGAAATTATGTTTTTGAGGAAGACAGTCCTCCAAAGCCTTCAGGGCAAGGGTTTTAAGTTATGCCCTGGGGACAAATAAGGTTTTTATAGAATGTGTTGTCATAGAAACTTCAAAAAAGGCTCATTTGATTGGAAATTCAAAGGGCTAGTGCCCTTTTAAATAGCCAAAAGTGATTGGAGGGCAACTAGCCCCCCCCCCCAACACCCATCATTCCCGTTACGGGTGAAAACCAAACAAATTGCCTATTTAAGAATTCAGCAATGTTCTTCAAGCTAGTCACTTCTTTGCCATCATCTGTATAGAATGTTTTTACTGACTACCTGTTATGATCTTTACTGAGTATACTACCAGAACTTCTTTGGGTCTTTGTATGATCATCACTTAGCTTGGACTCAAAACTTGTGTAAAGTTGTTTAGTTAGATTTCATAGTTTCTTCTGAGCTTTTCCAAATTTGATGTTGTTCCTCTTTCTCTCCTTAATTGTACTTTCTCTAGTACTGTTCTTTCCTTGTATATCTGGCAGGTTTCTAAATATCATGGCCACTTTCCAACAATGCACATGCAGCCCCCTTGATAGTCTTAGATATAGCCCTTATAGTATATTTCTCTATTATAGCAATTATATCTTTTGAAAAATCATATTCTTTATCAAAATTGAAAGGTGACTGACAATGGAAAGAAAATGATAATTTGATTAATAGAAACATACTGCATATCCATTGTTTTGATGTTTTCTATTAATTAAAAAAAAAAATTCCTAAGGCTATATCTGGGACCATCAGGGGATAGGGTGCATAGACAGAAAAACAACTGTGAAATTTGGAAATAGTATAGGCTAAAACAAAAAATCTAATGGTACTATTTTTATTTGTTTAGCATGTTTCTTCAAAAGTGGCCAATGACTAAATATTTACCAAGGCAGGTGCTGTATAGCAGAATAATTGGTACACATATTTAATGGCTGGCCACTTCTGAAGGAAACATACTAAATAAATCATGGTTACAGCAATGGCTGCAACTAAGTGTAGAATAAAACCATGTCAAAGCTAAAATGTTCAAATAATGTTGTCCTAGATTGTAAGCTTAACTAGCCCTGTCAAAATATCAAGCTGTAGCAACTATCTAGGCTAAAATTATGTCTAAGATTAGGAACCTTCTGTTCATGTTAATGAAAGATGTATTTTAATCAAAGTATTTATCTGAGATTGGGCACTACAAAATTCACATAATGAAATTATTTACTTAGCCTATATATATATATATATATATATACTATACATATATATATAGTATAATATATATATATATATAGATATATTAATATATATGATATATAGTATATATATATATTATATATATATATATATATAGATATATATATAATAGATATATATATATACTATATATATATATATATATATATATATATATATATCTATATATATATATATATTATATATATATATATATATATATATATATATATATATATATATATTATATATAATATATATATATATATATATATATATATACTGTATATATATAGCCTATATATATATATATATATAGGCTAAGTAAATATTTACCAAATCATATTATTGACTTATGAATAAAGTGTATATACCACTCAATGCCTTTTTTATGCTCTTTCCAAATGTAATAATCATTTTTGTCAGAAATGAATTTCATCCCCACCTTTACATACCAAGTAAGGGTAGATATTTTCACATTAGGGGGGGTGGGGTAAAGTTTAAACTTACCTCCCATTTACAGCCTATCAGAAATAAAATTTGCCCTCACCCCCCCCCCTAATGTGCAAATATATACCATGAATTGGTATATATAGGGGTGGGGGTCAAATTCATTTCTGACAAAAATGATTAGCCTATTATATTTGGAAAGAGCATAAAAAAGGCATCGAGTGGTATATTCACTTTATTCATAAGTCAATAATATGATTTGTAAAATATTTAAATATATATATAGGCTATATATATATATATTATATAGTATATTATATATTATATATATATATATATTATAGATATATATATATATGTGTGTGTGTGTGTGGGTGTGTGTATTCCTTTAATCATTGAAAAGTATGAAAAGGTTCTTGAATTACTTGAAGCCTTGAGAATGCGTTTTCTCCTTCTTCCTTACTGCAACGGCAGGGTTACCCCTCCAATGAAAAAAAAAAAATAGATTCTTGAAAATCACTTAATCAGCACATAAATTGCTAGCTTATTGAAGAAAAACACTAAATCAACTAAAAATTACTAGAATCTGTTCCAGATTCAATACAGGTACATTCATAGGAAGGGGGTTAAATTACCCCCTAGATGTGAAAACATACCTTTAGACTGGTGATTTGTTTTTTCTCAAGGGAAAATTACCCTTGAAGTTTTGAAAAATGCCTTTTCGAACCTTTATGCAGAGAATAGAACAAAGTCCTTGCTTCATCCTTGTATTTTCCTGAATTGGTACTCTTAGCTTATCCCTCGATATGTGAAAATTGGTTATCGGTGATCTAATCGAAATATTTACTTTTTCTTTTTATTTTTTTTTCCTTGTCCCATTCAAACCCCAGTTTCCCCCCTAAAATACAGAAACTATTTTCTATTTACTCTAATTAAACTAGTATTTTTACCAGAACACCAGCGAAAATTTTGGAAATAACATATTTTAACATCTTCATGGAAAACATTTGTTCCACCATCGCAAATGTTGGTATTGCAACAACCTCGAGTAATAACTTTATTAAACCCAGGCTCCCACAAGAAAAAGCAAGATAAGCACAATCACAGCACAAGCAGTACAAATTATAAAGCACAAGAAAAGCAATCATAATATAATATCAAACACCATCTTTTTATTTATTTATTTATTTTTTTTAAACGTGCCAGAACGAACTATCACTAAAAATTTTATTTTAAACTATACGTACCTTTAATCAATACCTCATATTTAATCCATACCTCACGACAAGGTGCTAAGCTCATTTCTCTAATGTTTACTCTAGGTACACATAACAGTTATGCACTAATTAGTTCTACTCTCACACTTACACTCATACTCTTCTTTACAAAATACAATAAGGTACTGGGCTCACTTCCCTGGTGTGTCTTTGGGTATACACAGTGCCTACTTCCACTACACATAACTATTTACAGGTTCAATCTCTTTGGTGGGATGATTGCTCTTCCAGACCATGTTCTGGAACCAGCTTGGGAACCAGGTGCTGCTTCACATGGCTGAACTGGGGATTCGGATGGGGTGATCTCTGTCCTCAACCGTTCTAGTGGCAAAAAACACAGCGGTGATCTGTAAAGCTGATTTACCGGTGGTGGAGGTGATGTTTGAAGCGGAACAGCCTTGTTTGAGGTAGCAAATGGGGTCGAAACCCGCCCAGTTTGACCACCCCCATGTCTTTTGTCTCAGATTCGTTTCTGAGGTGGTTTGAGAGATGTATTCTGTTCCATCTGATGACAGATCCATCCTCTGTCTCAACTATGTAAGATCACAGAGACTCAGATTGGGCAATTACTCTTGCTGTGCTCCATTTCCTGCCTGGATTCAACTGCACATAGACTGATTTCTTCACTTTTACTGATGGTAACGGCCTAGTATTCGAGTGTTCCTGTATTCGAGCAGTCCTAAGTTTGGGTCTTCATTATTTTCTGAGGCCTTTGTCAGGAGATTCTTTGCTGTCTGGACAGTTTTTCCACAAGGCCGTTAGACTGGGGATGTGTTGTACTTGATGTTCTGTGAGTGAATCTCCAACTTTTGGCAAACTCTTGAAATTCAACTGAGGAGTACTGAGGGCCATTGTCAGACATTAGTATAGTTGGAATGCCATACCTGGCAAAATGGTATTTGAGTTTAAAGATGACGGCCTTTGATGTAGTGGAGCTGAGTTTGTCCGCATAAAGAAACGGCTATGATAGTCCACTATCAAGAGATAGTCAGTATTGTTCAACGTGAATAGGTCGGAATAAACTTTTTGCCATGGCAAAATTGGTATCTCATGATTGATCATAGGATCTTTCCTGTGGTGGATCCAGAGATAGTGCCCCCCCCCCCCCCCTAGTGTAGTCTAAAGTAGTGTAATTTACTTCATCAACTCAAGTTTGCCTTAATTAAACTTGCTCCTAAAGCAAGTTTGTCAGATCAACCTATTTTGCGCCTCCCCCCCCCCCAATTTTTTTTCGGATCAACCTATTTTGCGCCCCCCCCCCTAAAAAATCCTGGATCCTCCCCTGGTTCTTTCTGGTACGATGACATGTTTCTGGCACAATTTTGGCAACTCCGGACATAATGTTATATGTCTGTATTCAGGCCTGGCCAGTAAACCAGCCTTCGAGCCCTTTAGTAGGTATTTTCTATACCAAGATGTGCAGCATCGAGTTGTTTCAAGAAGTCTGGATGTAATACTTTGCGTATGACCAATCTCTCACCTTTAAATGTAATGCCTCTGATTGTTAACAGTTCATGCTGAATTTTCCAGAACAGACGTGCGTCTGCCTGGCACATTTTCCTTCACTTCGGCCAGCGTTCGTGGATTGTTTTTGACAAAATACTCACTTGACTGTCTTTGACAGTTTCTTCCTGGACTCGTATAATTTTATCATGGCTTACAGGTAGGTGTCTAGATATCAGATGTACATGCACGTCTATTTCCTTCTCTAGTTTCTTAGCAATATCAGCAAGGTGTAGGCGAGAAAGGCCATCTGCAACTGGTATTTCTGAGCCTGGTCAGAACTGCAGATGAAGATCGTATGGCTGGAGTTGTAGAATTGGCCTCTGAACCCTCGGGGGGGGGGGGGCTTTTAGACAGTGTTCTGACTATTACCTCAAGAGAGTGGTGATGTTCCATAGACGTGTATTCTATAGAGGTAGTGGTGGAAATGCTTGCATCCGTATACTATAGTTTAACTCCTTTTTAAGTTGAGAGTATTTTTGTTCGGTTTTGCTAAGTGCACGGGATGCCTAGGCTACTATCTCTCCATCAATGGCTGGACGCGTTGACTTTCAATTCCACATTCAAGCTGCTGTAGTTGAAGAAAGAAATGCTTGACACAATTGACAGCTTGAGTTCCGACAGGGTTTGGTCATTTTCTGGACTCCAAGAAAACGGCTCCAATTTGAGTATGTCTCACAGGCTTTTGTTTCTAGTAGATAGATCCGGTATGTATTTTGAAAGATAGTTTAACATTCCAAAGAGAGTAAGTAGCTCTTCGCAGCGTTAAGGTCTGAGAATCTCTTTGATGGCTTTCAGTTTTTCTGGGTCTGGTTTCATTCCATCTGCTCCGATTATGTGGCCAAAATAGCACACACTGCTTGCACTGAAACTGCATTTGTCTTTGTTGAACTTCACACCTTTTTTTGGTGCTCTTTCCATAACAGCTCTAGGTCTTTCATTATGCTCTTCTTGACTTGCTCCATATACAAAAATATCATCAATAATCATTACTACCACTTCCAGCCCTTCAGAAGCCTTTTCCAATGTGACGCTGGAATTCATCATGTGCTGAAAGCAGGCCAAAGGGCATTCTCAGGAACTGATAGCGCCCATATATAATGCTGAAGGTCTTCATATCTGATGCAGTTTTGGAGAGCACTAATAACCAAAACCCTGATCGAGCATCCATTTTGCTGAGCACGATTGCACCATGCAGCTTGACCGTAACATCTTCTAAGGTAGGTATGGGATTGTAAGGGCGCTTTATGAATTTGTTGAGATCTACTAGATCTATGCATAGTCTCTCTCACAATGTTCTAGGACCGTTGGTTTGATACAATCTCCCCTGAAACAAAAACAAATGAACACTGATCCGGGATCTTTCTTCCGGCAAAAAATTAAAAAAATCACATTTTTGCAGATAGGAGCTTGAAACCTCTACAGTATGGTTCTGTGATAGACTGAATGTAACGGCTTGATTTTCAGAAAAGTTCTTTGACTTTTAGGAAGTGTTTCCCTTCTCTTTCAAAAATCAGGCAAATTTTCGCAGGTTCGTAGCTTTTTATTGTCACCACTAAGCTGAGAGATTGCCCTAGTTTTAGGACTAGAAGTTCAATCTGATTGTTGCTCTAAGCGAAATCTGGGTAACCTATTTCTCTAAACTTTCCTTCTGAACGTTTTAAATTCTAATTATAAACCTTTCCTACCAGAAAATCTTAAAGTAAAAATCGGTCAAATGGTTGCGTGATAAACTGAGGCGTTGGTAAGAATGGGTACAAAATTCTGGCGACAACTAAAATTTATAGGGCTGGTCAGTCCTGACGTCACACACCTATCTTGACGCTCTAAATTCAAAATCTGGGTGAAACGTGGGAACCAAATACAAGGATAATTTATATAAATTTGCTTTTTTCTGCTTAAAGCTTATCCAATTGACTTCAAAGAAGCCCCTTAGGCAGGTTTCACAAGATTTGTATGCAAAGTGATACTGATCATTCGTGTTTTGTACCTGGGTCAAGCTTGGCAAAGGTACATTTCTCAGCTGAAATCATCCAGATTGTATCAGGATTCTTCTATGATGATTTAATTTACTCAGGGATCAGTAGCTACCCATATCCAGGGGGAGGGCAGCAACCCTTCGTTGATTGAGAGGGGCAGTGGTGGTGATCATAGGCTATATCATGAATATTTCTATAAGTAA
The DNA here is from genome assembly GCA_027921565.1 of Artemia sinica. Taxonomy (NCBI): domain Eukaryota; kingdom Metazoa; phylum Arthropoda; class Branchiopoda; order Anostraca; family Artemiidae; genus Artemia; species Artemia sinica. The sequence goes on along the minus strand of CM051260.1, from coordinate 38,245,073 downwards.
AACAAAACATAATTAAAGTGATTATTGTCAAATCAAAATTATTCTCAAATCTAAGCTCCAAAATTTAAATCTGATTTATAAATTACTGATTCATACTTTAGATATTATAATATGTACATATATATATATATATATATATATATATATATATATATATATATATATTATATATATATATATATATATATATATATATATATATATATATATATATATATATATATATATATATATATATATATATATATATATATATATAATATATATATATATATATATATATATATATATATAAATATCGATTTATATCGTATATATATATACGATATATATATATATATATATATATATATATATATATATATATATATATATATATATATATATATATATATAATATATACGATTTATATCGTATATATATATACGATATATATATATATATATATATATATATATATATATATATATATATATATATATATATATATATATATATATATATATATATATATTATATATATATATATATATATATATATATATATATATATATATATATATATATATATTATATATATATATATATATATATATATATATATATATATATATATTATATATATATATATATATATATATATATATATATATATATATATATATATATATATATATATATATATATATATATATATATATATATGTAAAATATGAAGTATTACTCATGAATTCATAAGTCAGATTTGATTTTTTTTTTTTTTTTGCCTAGATTTGCAAGTAGGCCTAATTTTAAAGCTTTTGATTTGACAATAATTACTCTGATCATGTTTTGCTTTACTTATAAAAGTATTCATCATATATGATCATCCTCACCTCCGTCTCAGTCAACAAAGGGTTGCTGCCCCCCTGGATATGGGTAGCTGCTGAATCTTGAATAAATTAAATATTAATACTATCAAAAGTTATTATGGCTAGCCTAGGCAAGGTAGATTACTGGCAACTGACAAACTTATCTGAGCATTATATAAAGCATTTGTGGGGAAGGGGTAACTAGAATGTTGTAGGTGAAGGTGAATATGTAGTTGTGATTTACAATTTTGATTTGACGATAGTCACTTTGATCATATTTTGTTTTATTTGTAGAAATATTCATCATAGCCTATAGCCTATGATCACCCCCACTGCCCCCTCTCAATCAAGAAAAGGTTGCTGCCCCCCTGTATATGGGTAGCTGCTGATTCTTGAGGAAATTAAATCATCACAGAGGAATCCTGGTACAACCTTGAAGATTTCAGTTGAGAAATGTACCTTTGCCAAGCTTGACCTAGGTGCAAAACACCAATGATCAGTATCCTTTTGCATACATTTCTTGTGAAACCTACCTAAGGTGTCGCTTTAAAGTCAATTGAATAAGCTTTAAGCAGAAAAAAGCAAATTTATATAAAGTTTGGTTCCCAAGTTTCACCCAGATTTTGAATTTAACCCGTCAAGCTAGCTGTGTGACGTCACACTGACCAGCCCTATTATTAAATTAAATAAAAAAAAGCGAAACGTTGTGATCCTCATTATTATAAACCCTTCCAATAGCTCTCTTCGGGGTTGGATAATCTTATATTGTGTGTTTGTCCGCCATCCAGGAGGTTTCCTCTATAGACCACGCCGTTCACCGAAAAAAAGGATTATTTTTTAATTTAGGGCTATCGAATATTTCTAATTGAATAAGTTACAATTGAATAGCTAGTTAAGGTTCGGGTCCTGGGATATTAAAATCCTTTAGTTCAAGTTATTGCATCTAAAGTGAGCCAAAACTCTGAATAATCATACTTGAAAAGATACTAATTTATCAGTTTAACCCTTAACAAGGTATGTCGTAATTATTTCTTGTAAAAAGAATTAGTGTTCCTTGGACCTTCAATAAAATTTAACTGCAACAGAGAAACCCCTTGATTGAATTTTCCTAGACAGTAAGGACTTAAAAGTCTTAGTTTGAAAATATTATTCCCCTTTTTTCCTAGACTCTCTGTATAACATCGAGACCAACTATCTGTATCTACATTTAGTACAGCATTAACGAAATGAAAGAGCAACCAAAAGGGGAATAAGGTTCTCTTCCGTATAACGTCAGAGAATCCACAAGCAGGTAAGCAAAATTATTGTCTAGGAAACTCCAATTTCTGCGTGTGATCTATTTTATAAATACTGTGTTTCAGTTGCATACAACACTAAATTGGGAAAAAGGCATACAACCAACAATTTCTACTCCCTGTTTTCAGTTTCCCGCCTTAAACTTTAGGCTAGTCTAAGTTTGTTCCACTAATTGTGTGCTTCTGGAAAGGCGCACTTGAGTTTTAAATTTTATTAATCGCAAAGCAGTTTTATCTTTTACAGACTAACCCTTAACTAAAATGGAAATATAAAGACGAAACTATACAACCCTAAACCAAAATGAAATAAAAATCTAACAAGAATCATAAGTTATTTACACTGGTATTCTCCACCTCTAGTCAATTTTAATTTGATCACGTATCTCTTAATTAATCATAAAGGATCTTAGAGTTACTTCAAACTATCAGTAAGGCTCAAACCTTTTATAAATCATTCAGCAACTCTCAAAGGGGAATTATCGTTCTAGCTAAAATTTGGGCCGAAGTGGCTCAAAAGACGTAAAGTCCTGTTTTAAAGGTTCTTTTAACTAGATTTGTAATTTATAGCCGATTTCAACTCTAATTCCTGGCACTTTCAATATGGCGAGTCGAACTCCTAAAATATGGTAAATAGCTGTTTAAACTCCTCAAGTGCTAGCATATCCGTTTTCAAAAAGCCCTTAAATGGGTATGAAAAAAGATATCGCAGTGCCAATCTGGTTTCCAGGTTGAATTTTGCAAGCCCTGGATCTATTAAACTTGAGGAAAACAATGAAAAATATAAAAAAAAACTATTAAAATAATATCATAAAAACTCTCAAAACATTGGTCTCCTAACCCCTAGAAAATATTAAAAATATAAAACAAATGTTAAAACATGGCAAATTTTTTTAAATCTTCAAGTGCTAGCATACCCTAAGTCAAAATTGCCCCTAGATGTGCGTGAAAACGTTGTCGCAGTGCCATTCCACTCTCGAATTTAAATCTTGTAGGCCTCGGATCTATTAAACCCAAAGAAAGTAACGAAAAATATTAAAATAATATCATAAGAACTCTCAGACCTCTGGAAATCGGAAGTACAAAATATTAAAAATATGAAACAAATATTAAAATATGGTGAATAATTGTTTAAAATTCATTCACCAATGTCTATGATTTACAAAGAAATTAAAAATTGAACCGCCACCGACGGATACTATTCTTTTCTTTCTTTATGTTATGTCAGGCCAATGTGGTTTAAGAAATTATCTTAGACTCTATAACAAAAATGGGTACAAATCGTGACAAAATGGTGGTTGCTAGGGGAAATATTGGAACAGATGGGGGTGTCTTGGTAAGTCTGCCAGGGCTGTCGTAAGGCCACAGGGCATATTGCAGAAATTCTTTGCTATTTTCCAATGGCTCTATTTAAAGCACGAGGTTGTTTGTCGCTAGCTTTTCTTCCCTTTAATAGAACCGGCGACCGTATTACAAATGGGTTAGTAACTCCATTTATTACTACTTCTGTATTATCCCGACCACACTCCGATTAATCATATAAAAATACTGGAACACCTGGAATCCCGTGAATCTTTCCAGGGCATGTTTTCTGAATTTTGCCAGGGCTACCGTGACGTTGCAGGGCTGTCGTGGAAATCCCATGTTAATGTGCTATGGGCATCGTCGGAAGCCTTAACCCTATACTACTGTTCTTATGTAAGGGTTGCCGTATAAACTTCATAAGTGGTTCATTTGATTGGAAATTGAAAGTTCTAGTTATGTTTTTAAAAGTCAAAAGTGATCCGAGGCTATATAACCCTTCCCCCACAGACAAACTCTTTTCCCCAAATGCATCTAATTAGAAGTTCGATGCAGCCATTTTGTTTGAAATAGTCCAACAATCAGATAACAAAAACTTTGTGGTAAATTTGAAAGCGTTGTAAATTATGTCCCGGGGTATATAATGTGTTTATGGAACGGATTTGACGTATAAACTTCTGAGGGGACTCATCTTATTGGAAATTGAAAGTTCTAGTTCCCTTTTTAAGAGTCAAAAGGTACCGAAGGGCAACTAAATCCCCCGTGCCCTCTTTACTCCAAATCCATCCGATCAATTTTTTTAGATGGCCATTATATTAAAACAACTTAAACGATCAGGTAACAAAAACTCCGGGGTCAACAAAACCCATCAGAGCCCGGGAGCAAGTGTTATGATATGCCCTGGGGGCATATAAGGTTTTTAAGCGAGGCTTTTTAAATAGTTCAAAGATCAGATAATCCCGCCCCATATCCCCATTAAAAAAACTTAATAACGATATTTTATTCCGAAATTTCAGGGAGCTGATCCCTGGCCCTCCCTACTTGGCCTGACCCCTCCCCCCCCCCCCCAAAAAAAAAAACAACAACAACAAACAAACAAACTTATGAACAGAATTTTATTCAAAAAATTACAAGAGCTGACCCCTGGCCCTCCCTCCATGACCTGCCCTCCTCCCTTCCAAAAACACTTGTTAATGATATGTTATTCCAAAAATCATGGGAATTCACTTTAATTTTGTTATCTCTTTCCAAAACTGTTCAAGACACCTTTACTCTTTACAACAAACAAGAGTTTGGTTACCCTCCTTTTTCCTAACAGTAAAAGCATAAGGCCTACTGCGCACTTGGCACTTTACTAAAACGAATTATATTCCTAATATTTCCTTTTGTACTTATTACAATATTGAAAATAAAGTGAATATTTAAACCACACAGTAAAACAATGCCAGGATTATAAATTTTCCCTACGGCTTTAACCATCCTCGAAGTTGTGAGAATTTCCCCGAAAATGTTACAAAAACGGATCAGCGAAATCGCTTAGGCCTTGAAGTGTCAAAGCTAAAATCTGGCCCTGAGTGAGATAAAATCTTGAGCTGATGAGCTTTCAGCAAGTAATATCCTTATATATCAAATATTTAACCTCAACCGAGACCGTTGATTTTTAATTGAAATGAAGTATTTTGCAGGCATCAAGAGATGGCTAATTGTAGAAAAAGCCAAAACATATAGTCCGAGTAATTGAGATGAAAATCTGGGAAAAGCCCGTTTTAGGATTGTATGAAAATGAAACAAAAATGAAAAGAATTAAAATAACAATCACAGCAAACAAACATGTAATTGATACTAATATAAAAGAATAAATAAATTTAAATCGATTGAAACGAACAAATCAAGCTTGAAACAAAAAAAAATAAATACAAGCAAGAGTTTTGGTTTTGCCTCTTTCTTTCACTTTAAAAGTTTAAAGGCTACTGCGTCATTGGCGCTCATGGGCGCCCATAAGCTGAATTCCAGGGGGGGGGGGGGCAAACCTCGTCTAATTGGCACTTTTAATGCTATATAATAGAAATCTCAGAACAAAAATATAAAAATAAGGCAGCATCATTCAGCCAGGGGGGGGGGGGCGGGAGCCCAGACCCCTGCCCCCCCACATGGGCGCCCATGTTGGCGCTTTACTTGAAACGAATTATATTACAAATTTTATCTTCTGTTCTTTTTACAAAATTGAAAACAAACACAAAAATTACAATAAAATTGTTTTTTGAACTGATGAGCCTTCAGGAATTAATATCATTATATATCAAATATTTGGTTTAAATCTATTAGTTCTTTCCAAGACGCTCACGATGAATATAGTTTCACTACATACAAAAAGTGTGGATACTATCCCCTTCCCTAACTGTAAAGGTCTAAAGCCTACTGTGTCATTAGCATTTTGCTAAAAACGTGATTACAGCATTGAAAATGCAAACAAAAATTACAGTCAAATAAAATCTTCATCTGATGATCTTTCGATAATTAATATCCATATATCAAATATTCAGATTGATTTTATTTTTGCTTTCCAAAACTGTTCAAGACACATGTAGTCAAACAGTTCGTTGTAACAAACTGTAAGTAAGGAGCGACCCGGCTCAATGGTAACCGAAAATCTAGAAAACGGTATTTTGATACAAATAGATACATCAAAAGAATCACATTTTAATGCTGATTTCAAATATATAAGTTTCATCAAGTTTAATCCTACCCATCAAAAGTTAGGCGCCTGAGAAAATTTGGCTGATTTTCGAAAAAAGGGGGAAAGACCCCCTAAAAGTTATAGAACCTTAATGAAAATCACACCATCATATTCCGCGTATCAGAAAACCCTATTGTAGAGGTTTCAAGCTCCCATCTACAAAAATGTGGAATTTTGCATTTTTTGCCAGAAGAAAGATCACGGGTGCGTGTTTATTTGTTTTTTGTTTTTTTTTCCCAGGGGTGATCGTATCGAACCAGTTGTCCTAGAATATCGTGGGAGGACTCATTGGAATGGAAATTGAAAGTTCTAGTGCCCTTTTTAAGTGACCAAAAAAATGGAGGGCAACTAGGCCTTCTCCCACGCTCATTTTTTTCCCAAAGTCACCTGATCAAAATTTTGAGATAACCATTTTGTTCAGCATGTTCGAAAATATTATAAGTATGTCTTTTAGGATGGCTTAATCCCCCGAAGTTCCCGGGGGGAGGGCTGAAAGTTATGAAATTTACCCAATGTTAACATATAGTATTGGTTATTTGGAAGTATACAGACGTTTTCAGAGGAGATTTTTCCTGGTAGTGGGGGGGGGGGGTGGGTCAGGGGTTATGTGGGAGGATCTTTCCATGAAGGAAGTTTTCATGGGGGAAGGGACATTGCTATGAAGGGGACGCCGGACTTCCCAGCATTATTTAAAAAAAGATCATAAATTTAATAAAAAAACATGTGTTTCAACTGCAACAGCAGCAACATCGAAACTTTAAACGAACAGAAAATATTACATATATAATTGGGTTCACCCCGTAGTCAATGCCTCGCTCTTTAAGCCAAAGATTTTTTAGTACTTTCATAAGAGCTATTTATTCTAATTAACGGCCTTTGTGAATAAGCGGTCATTTCTAAAGAATTGGAACAAAATTCGAACTTTCGCTTAAAGAGCAAGGTATTGACTAGGGGGCGAACCCCCTAATAAACGTACTAAAAATATATGAATATAGAAGTTCGTTACGTAAGTTAGTTCGTAAGTTACGTATATTTATTACTAATAAAAACGTTCGTAAATAAAATTAAACAAGTTTCGAGAAAGAAATTTAACTAAATAAAAGTAAATTAACATGAAAATTTTGTTTTAATTATTCATGTACGGTGAGCCAAGATCAAAACCTGCATTTATTCAAAAACGTTCAAAAATTAAATAAAAAAAACAAGTTTTTTAAACTGAAAGTAAGGAGCGACTTTAACACTTAAAACGAACAGAAATTATTCTGTATATGAAAGAGACTGTCCCCTCCTAAATGCCTCGCTCTTTACGCTAAAGTTTGACTCTGTCTCACAACTTTATTTTTTAAAACAATAAAAAACTTTAGCGTAAAGAGCGAGGCGTTGAGGAGGGGACAGTCTCTTTCATATACAGAATAATTTCTGTTCGTTTTAAGTGTTAATGTCGCTCCTTACTTTCAGTTTAAGAAACTTGTTTTTTTTATTTAATTTTCAGTAAAGCGCCAATGACGCAGTAGGTTTTTGACTTTTTTAGCGGGAGAAAGAGGCAAAACCCAAACTTTTATTTGTAGTGATTTCCGTTCGTTTCAAGCTTGATTTGCACATTCAATTTAAGTTTCACTAATTTTAAGACTTATTTATTTATGTATATTAGTACTTATTGATGTCTTTGTTTGCTATGATTGTTTATTTAATTTCTATTCGTTTTGAGTTTCATTTATAGTTCAATAGCAAAATATTTTTTCGCTTTAAGCTTAGTTTGTATATTCAATTGAAGCCTTACTTGTTTTAAGATTTATTTATTCATTTACATTAGTATCTGTTGTGTGTTTTTCGCTATAATTGTTTATTTAATTTCTGTTCGTTTTAGGTTGCATTTATTGTTTAAAAGTGATGTACGGTTGAGTTTGAGTTATTGTAGCTTTGTATTCCTTCTGATGTTTAGTTTGATATGGCCTTTAATTTTCTTTAAAAAACTTCTTTTTCGGAATATTTTTTGTAATTAATTTCGTAAGAGACTAATTTCGTAAGAGAATAATATTAACGTAATAAAAATTGTAGTATTGAACAAACCTGAAGTACCGATGTCAAAAGCAAATAGTTCAAATCTTCTCAAATGCTTGTTCCATAGAAAAATACTTGATAGGGTATCTAAATTTTCCTTTTGACCCGTTAGGATTTTTCTATGACTTTTTGTAGTGCTCTACTGCTTCGAGTGTATTGGCTGGCCCCTCAGAAGGAAAAATTGTGAAATACTTACTTATATCGTTCCTAAAAGCAGTTCACTAGCCTAGGCCTATAGGGTAAATATGGATTAGTTTAAATTAGCCTACTGACCTAGGAATAAGGGTAAGTATTGAACAGTTCATACTATTGACCTACAAACAAAGTGTACTTACTACTAGATGCGATTTTTATGTTCTTTCTGAATATTAATCAAAAAAACTTTTTCCACAAAATAAGTTTTTCAAAGAAAAGTAAGGAACTCCATTAAACCAAGAGCGAGCAAAAATAAAAAAATTTTTTTAAACACGAAAAACGGGTTTTAATTTTCTAACAAGCAGTGAACTACAAAACAATTAATTATGCACAAAAGCTCCGAATATTTCGGCCCCACATCCGGGAGCCTTTCTCAACGGAAAAAAAAAAAAAAAAATAAATAAATAAAGCAAAAAAAAAAAAACAACTTAAATTACATTACAATAAAACATACTAAACACATAAAGAGAACAAAAAGCAAAAAACGAAAGAAAAATATAAATAAATAAGAACAAAACTCACATATTAATTAAACACTTGGAAGTATTTAATTAATATTAAA